>LPNX010270860.1:0-90061 GCA_001517045.1 Pseudotsuga menziesii
TAAATTCCCAAATTGGTCGACCAAATTTCATGTGCATATCGACGCATCAGGAATAGCAATTGGCGCAATCCTGACTCAACCAGGAGATGATGGGATGGATTGCCCTATAGTCTATAGCAGTCAAAAATTAAATAAGGCTGAAAAGAACTATTCGACCACGGAAAGGGAAGCCTTAGGAATGGTATTTGCACTTCAGAAGTATTGACACTACCTATTACCTAACCCCTTCATATTTTACACCGACCATCAAGCCTTGAAGTATCTCGTAAACAAACCTCTTCACCATGGGAGAATTTGTCGATGGCTACTTCTCTTTCAAGAGTTTGAGTTTGAAGTAGTGGTCCGACCAGGAAAGCTCAATGTCGGACCTGACCACCTATCCCGAATCGACACAGGAGAAGAACCGACCGGAGTCGATGACGACTTGCCGGATGCACATCTATTTCGTATAGAAGCAATACCAGCAGAGTTGGAGGAGATTGCTCAGTTTTTAGAGACAGGTCAGGCATCAGAAGGTCTGAGCACTAAGAGGAAACAAATCCTAGCTATGAAGGCTGCTCCATACAGCCTCATCAATGGATTTCTATACAAAATGGGGTTAGACGATGTTCTTAGAAGATGTGTACTCGACCATGAACGAGAGAAAATCATGCACGAAGCACATGATGGACCAGCAGGAGGACATTTTCAGGCCGACACAACTGCCAAGAAAATCCAACAGTCTGGATTATGGTGGCCGACACTTCATAGAGATTGTAAAAACTTTGTCAGTCGATGTGATAGATGTCAACGACTAGGTCGACCACTGCCAAGTACAGAAATGCCCCTGATCTCAGTCAACCCTAGTCTCACCTTTGAAATCTGGGCTATAGACTTCATAGGACCATTCCCTGTCCCAGCCCAACGATCAGGTGCAAGATATATCATCACTGCAATGGAATATGTTACTAAATGGGCAGAAGCAGAACCTGTCGAGACCTGTTCAAGTGAGATAGCTGCTAAATTCATATATGAAAACATCATTACTCGATTTGGTTGTCCGCTCACTTTGATCAGTGACCAAGGGTCTCACTTCGTTAACAAAACAATCAAAAATTTAACCGACAAGTTTCATATCGACCACCGACGTAGTATAGCATACCACCCCCAGTCGAATGGTGCAATTGAAGCCTTTAATAAAACACTGACGAAAGGATTGACTAAAATATGCAGTGCCGACAAGGATGATTGGGATGAGAAGATTCCTGCAGTTTTATGGGCATACAGGACAGCATACAAACGGTCAACTGATCAAACCCCTTTTCGGCTGGTATATGGCCAAGAAGCAGTCGTCCCTCTACACTTCAGACAACAGGCACCCATAGTTGCACAAATACTACATGTCGATGTTGAACAGGCCAGGAAGGATCGACTCTTTCAACTTAATAAACTAGAAGAACACAGACTTATAGCCATCCAACACCAGGAAATACAAAAACAACAGCAGAAAGCATGGCACGACCGTAATATCAAAAACAAAAATCTGTCGGTCGGTGACCTTACTTTACTGTATAATAGTCGAGTTAAAGGTAAACCTAAGAAACTTCACACAGAATGGATGGGCCCTTACATTGTCGAAGAAATACATCCCAATGGTTCAGTCCGACTAAAAACATTACAGGGCCTGGAATTTTGGAAGCTTGTTAATGGAGCCCAACTGAAACGATATAAAAAAAAAAAAAATCATATAACGGTCTTAACTGACCACCAAAAACCTATAAAAAAAGTTAGAAAATTACAAAAATCAAAACCGTACACTTATAAAACAATCAGCATGAAAGCAACTCACCCCTCCGACCACCGACATCACTTTCATCGACCATCTTCATCGACCAGACAAGACGACCATTTTCACCACCGACACCGACCGTCGACCTCGAGAGTCACATCACATATTAATGGCCTCGAGCGCCGAACCAGATCCCCCAGATTGCACTCGAGTATTGAAGCTGGGCTGTCAAGTCCGCCATTAATACAACCAGTTCGACACTCCACCACACCCCCGCCTATAAATAATGGACTGCCCAAGGTTCATTCACCACACCCCTTACACACAGACCACTCACATCCCCCATCGACTAAATCCCACGAACCCTGTTACCAGTCCGACCAGTCTGATATCATGGCACCCAAGCTTACACGCACCGTGGCCAAGGAAAAAAAGTTACAGGCAGAGGACACACCCTTGGTCCAAAGATTGAAACATATCCAAAATGCCAAAGTCCAGGAGGGTCCTTTCCAAAAACTCTGGACAAAAATCCAAGAGTGGGCCTTTGTCGATAGTAAAATGACCCAGGCCGCTGAGAAAATCTGAAATAGCTCTATCCTCCAGTACCCCAACGCACCACTGATGGAAAGCTTCGGTGGGACGAAGGAGGCCGCAGTTAAGTTTATTATCAGTCGTTACCACAACGTCCGATTCTATTTCGACCAACCGATTGACATCACTGGGGATGTTATTTCGGTGCTTACAGGTCTATCGAACAGGGGCGACCCTGTACCAATTGGGATTAAAGAAGGCCTCGTCCAAGAACTCACAGGCACACCGACTGGAAAAAACTCGAAGGGACTGATGATAGGCCAGATCGCGACAAGAACTCCACAAATTGTGGCTAAAATCATCGCCGTCACCCTTACCTTGGCTGGTCGGAGCAGCGACCTAAAACTGGAAATGTTTGAGGCGGTCGACACAATTGCAACAGACGGACGTCTTTACAAATGGGGAGACTATGTCGCAGACCTGGTCAAGACCATATGCGAACGCTGCCAGGAGACAGGAGGTATTATAAAATTTCCCTCTTTAATCATTTGGATTGTTATGTACCATATCTGTCCGGAAGGCAGTGCAGTCTTCCGGGAGCCCACAAGGTTTGAAATGCATAGGTTCAAACCCTTTTCACAGAGAGGAACCCTGCATGAGCTGGCACAAGGCAAAGTATTTCTAGAGACTTGGTTCCAACAGCTAAAAGTCCGAATGACGAGGTGGAGGGTGCCACAGATCATCCGACAAAACCTCCCAGCTCAGTCTCACATCCAATTAGCTCTCGACCATACGTCAGTATGGTATATGCGAGGTCAATACCCCAAAGCAAAAGACCTCGACTACTACCCAACAGTCGAACAGATCTTTCAGGAGTTGAGTCAACAGGCAGGCACAAAAATACCAATTCCAGCAGCTGCCAAAGAAGTCGACTTCTCTATCGTCGAGCCTCTTACAGACCAAGAGAAGGAAGAGGATTATGAGTTAAATTTGTACATCAGCACTTTCGTGTCGGAGGATACTCCGACTGTGACCACTAGTCGGGTGCACTTAACAGTGAAACATCCAACCGCACCCAGAGTGGACCCCCCGTCGACAGAACAACAACAACCAACGGAACAGGCACAACCGACAGTACCACAACCAGCTCCTCCGGCGCCAGAGACTGTCGACCCAGCTCAGACTCCGGCAGGGGAAGTTGAGGAAGACAACTCTGAATATGCTGTGTCTTGGAGCATTATCAAAAAATTGGCAAAGGAGATAGCTATCGCCAGAAGGAAGATCAAACTACAGAAAAACAGCAAGGCAAGGGCAAGCGTAAGCTTGTCCTTGCTGACTCCACCGACGACGACGAGGAACTAGCAGCAGCAACACTCGACATTGTCGAAGATGCCCGGGCTAATAAGGTAACTATTGAAACCCAGTTTCAATGCTTTATTGATGCAGGAGCTCCGGAGGGTCGACCCAAGAAAGCCAAAACCCAGTCGACACCTGAAAATATAGTCGACCTTGTGTCGACCCCTCCACCTCCATCTCCGACCACCATAGTCGAGGAGCAAGCACCGGTACAGCAGGCCGACATGTCCCCAGAAGTATTTGAAAGAGTTATCCCGGAGGCACTCAGGGCCAGGGCCAGCACGGACGCTGAACTCAAAGCCTTCTTTCAGACGCTACCTGCAATATTCCAGTTGGCACAAACAATACGGACAACATCACCACTAAAAGCAAGCAAAAAGATATATTCCCAGCAAACAACAGTATTTACAAGGGTCCATGACGGTGGCGACATAGCAGGGCATGAACAGACCTTCACCGACTACCAACTCCCACCAGAAGAAGACATTATGTCTTCTTACCAAAGTTCCCAACACCATTCTCCATCACCACCAGGATCAGGAAACCATCCATCCCCACCTTCACCACCATCATCTCCACCACCTCAACCACCGCCTGATTCACAGCCGAAACCACCATCATCTTCACAGCCGGAAGTGGACATACCACCTCCTCAACCACAAAAACCCACGACCACTGACCCACCCCTTCAGACACAAGCACCTTCGACTTTTGTTCCACCTTCCACTTCTGCAGGCCCTCAAGACAAGCCAACAGAACAGCAACAGGAGACCACAGAACCGACCTCTACTACTGCAGGTACTCAGGAGCACGATGCTGACAAACAAAAGAAACAGACAGACCGGCATTGACCATCCAGGCTATGGATAAGTCTAAAATATGCAAGTTCGTTGACCGACACAGAGGTCGGCCAACTGCTAAACACCCTATCAAAAGAAGCAAAGAAGAGGACACAAACAGTAAAGAAACAACTCAGGGATAAGGAGGCTGAACAGGTCGAGTTTCTCAGCAAGTGTAGGTCTCTTGCACAAACTGTCACCCCAGGACCGATCGAAACTGCAACGGATCGACCACTCGAAAGGGCGTATCAGCTGTTTGAAGGATTGGTGTCGACTATCCAGACACATATCCAAGGGACTAGAGCAGAACAAAAAGAAGAGACTGCTCGACTGCTCCTGACCCAGCATACTGCCTTTTCGGAGGCTTACAAACTTTTACAGGACCATATGGAGGAATCCATTGTTACTGAAGAAGTGCTAAGAGATTGGCTGACTCATTATGGGCAGGTCTATCATCAGAGCAGGAAGACACGACAAGTCATTCAGGCCTTGGAAAGTCGGAAAATGACCGAGGTAGAACTGAGGCAGACCCTTGAAGATAAGATTGTGATGGAAAGTAGCAAGCTGCAAAAACTCGAACGAGAAGCTCATCAGTGGGTACAGCAAGCCTTACCAAACTTGGAGAAGGTTGACCACATCTGTCCACAAATGAAAAGACTCCTAGATACCGCCGAAGAACAAAACCAACTGTTGGGTCCTAGCATGGAAAATATTGCAGAAATGCCTATGGCCGAAAAGATGTCGGTATTATCAAGTGTAACAACTCTAACCATCGACATCCAAAAAGCCCTGCAGACATGGACAGATTTCCAGCGTCAACTGGCCATCATAGCTCCTGCCATCGTCGAAGTGTGCGTTCAGAGACGACCGACCATCCGACTACATAGTCCTCACCAGGAGCAAGTCTGACAGGTTTGACAGGACTTCATTTTTTTTACTTGCCTTTGTTCTTCGGGACGAAGAAATGTTTTGTTTGTGGGGGAGATGTAGAAGGAGAGAGTCAACGTAGGTCGACTTGAACGAAGACCGACTTAGTCGATTAGCCGACTAAGTCGAGGGACCGACTTAGTCGATCAGCCGACTAAGTCGGTCGGCCGAGAAAACACAGTAATTAAGACTGCTAACTAATAGTTGTGTCGGTTCACCGAACCGACAGGTAGTTATCCTGTAACTGTTTGTAATCTGTATATATTAGGCTGTTGAGCCTCACAAGAACCCAGTTCAGTTCTTGGCTTTGCACGATCTATTGAGAATAATATAATCTGTTTATCCTATCTGTTCTTGTCTCTTGCATCTCTGTATATTCTGTATATTTTTGTATGTATTATTGGTAACCTTATGTGATCTGTAAGATTACAACAGAGTGCAAAAATAGGGGATCAGGGGTCGAACGTCGATACCTTTAGCCCACAGATTCGAAGTACTTGACATGTTTTTTTGGACATGCATTGGATGCATTTGGTAAGTCTACATGGAGGAGGAGCATTCGAATGACCGGTTCTCGAGGGGATGTAGGGCTATGATGCTTGTATCTAGGTATCAATATGGTACTGGTCCTAGTACCTAAGTCATAATATTTGATGTAGGGACTTAAATTTCCTTTGGAACGCGCTTAATTGGGTTGGCTAATTCAATGCTGTAGCAGAGATAAAGATGGTCAAGAGAAAATTTGTGCAAATGCTTTATTGGATCTCTGAAGATCGAGGTGCATGACACCAATATTACTAATAGAAGGTAGACAATTTAAAAAATTTACACTTCATTGTCAAATTTGCAATTTTTCATGACACAATTAAAATGACTAACATAAATGAAGAATTCATATTCTTCTAGCTAGTCATTTTTTTATGCTGTGACTAACTTAGTTGTTTATGTTAGTTATTTTTAATTCTGTCACTTATTATCTAGTCATATTCATTAACTGGTGACTAAATTAGTCAAAATTTTAGTCGTTTATAGTTAGGTCAGTCAAAATTGCTCATATTTAGTAGTAAATCACTTGAAAAACCTATAGTGACTAGAATTTTTAGTCACCTAATAGCTAATTCCTCATTTTGTACTAGTGACGAGAGTATAGGGAGACACTCCTAAGGAATTATTTTGGGTGATCTTATCTTCCCATAGTGCATTTGGAAGGGTTGAGTGCCAATTTCTCAGATTTTCAATAATGGTTTTCTTCAAAATTCGGATAAGGTTCTTATTTGTTGATTCTGCTAAACCATTTCCCCAAGGATATTAATTTCATGAGTAATGTAACTTAATTCCATTTTCATAAGAAAAATCAGTTATTTTAACATATGAGAAATAAGATGCATTATCAAAAACAAGGGAAATTGGAACTCCAAACCTAGTCATAATATTCTCTTGGAGGAAGTTCATGACTACATCCTCGTTCACTTTGTGCAATGGAATCGCTTCAACCCATTGTTATAGCGGATTTCACCACACTAGGTGAATCACACTTTGTATGGCCTTCCCCTGTCCCGCTGCAGACTGTATGGACCCCATGGACCACATTTTATCTTTTGATGTTACCTTTATCATCCCTAAAAACTATATAAAGAATGATATACGTAGCTTTTACCCCGATAACTGTGTACATACGCGAATATATCCCCAATAACCGCGTACATCGGGATGTGTGCATAAATCCAAATCCTTTTGGATTTTTCCTTGACTTGGATCCGACTCATTCGACTCCTGGCCTTCCATATGCCTTGAGATCACTCGGATTCAACCCTTCATTATCCTATGTGAAGCTATATAAGGAACCCTTTGGTACATTGAAGGCATATAGAGAGATTGAAGCAAGGAAACTATAGTCCATTGTTGCCAGGATTTATACTTGAGTCTGCATCCCTTTGTCCCTTGGAGCACTGTTGTGTTCTTCCCAAGCTTGCCTTGTACTAGCGAGCTTGCTATCAAGAGATGGAGGATTGAGGTGGTGGAGGCCCAAGTGGGGGATTCAGTTTCTCCGATTCACAGACGTGCCGTCAGAGGTTGTATCTATCTTGTAATCTCTGATTGATATTAATAAGAAACATCTTTTCCTGTCCAATGATGTGTATTTGATTTCATGTTGTATCCATTGGAATATATCAAATGCTTTTACATTATTGATGTTATATATGCTAGAATAGTTCTAACGCCATGATATAGTATGCTTGTATTGTTTACTTGTTGTTGAGGCAGGATTATATCAATTCAAGCTGAAAGTTGGAAAGCTCAACGGGGATCTACTTCAGCCTTCCGGAATAAGGTACGAGGTCCGATCCTTTAGTGTTAGACATTTTATTTCTATTGCATATTGGGAAAGATGGTGTTCTGGAGTCAAGTCTATCTGTTGTGGTACCCCAAGCCATAGGAATTTCTCTCCGTAATAGAATTGGCGACTCCGCTGGGGAGTTCCTAGTAGTTGTCCTTTAGGGGTGATTTTCTTGGCATTCAATGTACTTGAATTGCTCTTTCTCTCTTGTTTCTGTGTCGGGATTGGGGGAATGTATGCCTGGTAGAGTCTGATTGGAGTAAAGTTTGTCTCAGTCTGCCTATTTTCCTTGTTTTATGTACCTTTTTCTTCCTGTACGCGGGTTTTTTAATTAAAAAAAGGGAATACACGCGGGTTCCTCTGGGATTGCCGCGTATACACGCGGGTTTACTACGAACAGTCACGTATACCCTAGTTTTTACCTTTTTGTGGAAGATAGTGGGTTGCTGGGTGAATGCTGTTAGTTGCTGAGTCTCCTTTGGTACTACCTGAGTCTATTTTGACCTTTGTTTCTGACTGGAAATGTTTTTTTTTAGCCTAAATTTTTTTTTAGGAAAGTTCTTGTCATGGCATTTTTGATTTTTTGTTTGAGATTAGTGCATTAGAGTTCTTTTACCTTGGTCTGTTGCTTGGATGATGTTTATGTGTGCTTGCAGAGTCTGAGGGTGGTAGAATCATTCTTTTGCTTTTGCATCTCTTATATTCAAAAAATACAAAAATATTTGCTTATCATTATGCATTGCATTCTGCACTTTGCATTGTACTTGCACTAGCTCTAGATTTGCTTTGGAGTACTAGTTAGGAATTCATATAGGAAAATTTGCATTGCATTTGAAGAAAAATTGTGCATTCATGTAGTACGCATACCCTGTTTACATGGACACAATGCATTTGCATTGATTGTTACGGTGTGCATTTTACTTCTTGTTGCGTCATAACACCACTAGTTGCACGACCATATCCTATTTTTGAGTAATAAAGCCAACTAAAATCAACGCTAATTAAAATGAATTACACTCTTTTCTTTTATAGAGTGCACCAACAAGCTTAGGTTTTAGGATCTTGGAATAGTTCATTGTGAGTTAATTCTCCAAGTTCACTAAACAACAACAACTAGGTGTCTGTCTAGGGAGTGTGTGAAATCCTTGGTATAAACAGCGTTCTCAAGAAGCTCCTCTCAAAAGGGATTCAAGCACTAGGCAGTGTGAGTGGTTGTTGATTGGGATAACCCCTGGTCGGTAACTGTGTAGCACCGGCGATATAGCCAGGATTGTATTCGTATCTGGGGGCTCTTTCGGGAGTTTCGGGCTTTCCTACCCTGCCCATACGGTCAATCCCGCCTGAGCGTTGATTATATTGAAGTGACCTTAGTGACCTTACCTAGGATATCGAGGGGGTACATGTAGAGGTTATTCTGCATGTGTCCCGACCAGGTTGGGGTTGGACAGCACAGTCGCTTTACACGTTGAAGCTGAGGACCACAATAATTGGTTTCGAACCTCCGCTTGTGGTGACAAGGGCCTCTCAAGCCTCTCCTAGGCGAGACATACCGGCCACATTCAGGAGCTCACTTATCCATCCCTTTTTTGCTTGCATTTGGCTTTAGATTTATTAGTGATTGCTCTGTGCACGCTAGTTGGCCTAGGGTTTACGTAGATAGAGAGTCTTTTCTATTTGTTGAGTCATTGTGGATTCGAGTGCGGTTCCGCGCTGTTCTTGCCGGTTAAGAGGCCTTCCACCTTTGAATTCTCCTCCTCCTTTGGGAGAGAGACCTAGGCGGACTATGTCCCACACTGATTCACACACCATGGAGGATCATTCAGAGACTATTCCTGAGCCACCTCCTCCCATTCGTGTTGACGATGGGGATTTTACTCCTACATACGATCCTTCACCTGACCTAGTTGAGTTTGGTCCCGTGATTTCCCAGATAGGATATTTTCATGATAGACCTACTCACCCTAGGGCTGATTCCCCGTTGACGCATTACCGGTATGGAATGCCGGAAGATGCCGAGACTCACTTTGCACCTGCCAGTACTAGTAACAGTGGTTATGTTACTACTGGTTTTCCTGCGCACGATTTGACATTTCATGTCGAATCCGATTTTGATCCTGGCACTATGCCTGGGGGCAATCCCATTCCTTACCTTGCGGAGAGGTTTGGGAGTACTAGTCACATTGCACCTTCTGTCCCAGTGGTGGAAGCTACATCTCATCTCCATCCTAGGTCTAGGGTTAGCGATCCCATTAGGATACCAGGTCCTAGATGAGTGACGATAAGCACTAGTACATATCTTATTACTGAAATACCTTCATCCTCGGTTTCGAGTTCTTCAAATGTACATCCTCCACCTTCTTCATGTGGTCCTTCGAGTCGACATATGGCTACGAGTCAGGTCCATACTATGGTCACTAGGCTGATTGTGTCTCAAGTTCATATACCACCCGTTGCCTCGGGAGGCTATATTCACCCATCTAGTGGTCAGCTTGTCACGTCTGGAGCATATATACCTACTTCGGGCATGTATGTTCCCCCTTTCGCAGCTTATATTGCTACCTACGGAGTGTCCCATGGGACATCGCATGCGATGGCCTATGGACCTTATTATGGGATGCAGTATGGACAGGTTCCTTCACCTTACGGAGGTGGGTATCAACAACCTGCTTATTCTCCCAACTATGGCTTTGTAGCCCCTACTAGCCAAGGTCCACCTTACTATGGTACTTCCACGGCACCCTATACGGGTCAGACAGGAGGAGGACACTATGGCCAAGGCCATCGTGGTGCCCAAACCTATATGAATCAGGGAGCGGTCCCTTGACCTCATCATGCTAAGCTCCCTTTCCTCGTGATGCTCAACCTTCCTGACTTTTCGAGACTTACGAACGATCCCGTTGCTCATGACCCGGCTTGGCTGGTTGTCCCTACCAAGATTCCTTCGGATATACCTAAATTCAAAGGCAAACCGGGAGAGGATCCGAGTGAACACGTTACCACGTTTCATCTTTGGTGCTCTTCGAATTCGTTACATTAGGACTCAGTCCGCTTGTGACTATTTCAACGCACCCTTACAGGGCCTGCAGAGAAACGGTATATAGAGTTGCCAAAGGGAGCCTTTACCTTGTTCGACGATCTTGCAATGAATTTCCTTAATCACTTCCAGCTACCAGTATGGTATGATGTTGGTACTGAACTCTTATCGACATTTCGGCAAGATAAAGCCACCCATACTTCTGATCATATTCAGGACTGGCGTAGACAGAAGAGATTAATTAAAGCCTTTATATGGCCGGAATTCCTTCTCGAGTGGTTCCTCAAGTCTTTATTGCCATATATTTCGAAGGATGTTTCCACATCCGGAGTACAGAATGAGGAACAAGCCATATTTAGGGCATAGGAACTGGACTTGGTGTATGCTCAGTCCGATTTGTTGTATGAGATTATTCCTAACGCTCCTCGTTCTAGTTTCGATCCCAAGGTCAAACTTGGACCACATGCCGATGGCATTGTGGGATGTGCAAGTGCCAAACCTGTAGATTCTGTTGCAAAACAAGTTAGTCAGTTGTCGCTCAACCAATCTGCTTCAGGTCAAGCTACGGCTTCGACTCAACCTGCCCAAACGGCGAGTGTACTTTCTGTGCAATCGTCGGACCAGAAGGGTAACCAACAGCCCAGACAGAATAAGAAAAAGGGCAAGAATAATAATCGAAAGGGTGGGAATAAAAATGAGAATGCTAATAATAATGGAAAGAACGGTCAGAATGCTGGGGGGGACAAGCAAGCGAAGCGTAAAGTTAAATTCCCTTGCAATCTATGTAAGGAACATCATCTCACTTACTTGTGCCCTCGAATTGATGAAGCTTCGAGGCTGTTAGCACAAGGCCCAGCTGTGCTAACAAACCCTTTACCGCATAACCAGAATATGAACTCGGAGTCCCAGGAGCAATCTAGTATGAATGATCCACCTGAGACTAGTGCTCGTGGGTGCATTAACATGGTTCGTGCTGCTAAGATTGTGACTCGTGCGAAAGATTATGGATCGTCACAACCCATCCCAGGCAAAGAACCTGATCCACCAGGAACTCCTTTGTGCATTGAGAAACCGGCCGATAAACCGGTGGATAAACCTATGGATAAACCTAAAGCTGCACCTCACATTCCTAAGGGGGTACTTAAGCGCTTGGGGAATAATCCAAATGCTCGAGCCACCTAGAACTATTCAGTGGTTGAGGACTTGGGCCATACTCCTTGTGCGATGTCTGCATTGGAGGTGCTTCAGAGTTGTCCTTCGCAAAGGAAGGATTTGCTTTCTGCTCTTGGTGTGAATGGTGATGATTCTTCCACAATGATCAAATTTGAAACCGCAGGACATCAGCCTCGCTTGCCCTACTATGTGTCGCTTTTGGTACATGTAGAATGTCTTAATATGATCGTTAAGCGCACTGTGATTGACGAGGGAACTGCTGCTTCTGTGATGTCTTTGTCTTGTTGGAAGGGTCTTGGTTCTCCTGAGCTGTCGAAATCAGCGACCATGTTAACTGCTTTTGATGGGAGATCTTTTAGGCTACACGGCATCCTTCCCTCTCTTAAGGTCTGTTTTGGGGGGAAGACCGTTGCGATAGAAGTTGAGGTGGTTGATGCACCACTCGACTACAATCTCTTGCTGGGTCGGAATTGGATGTATAGTATGCAAGCCGTTGCGTCTTCCTTGTTCCGCATTGTATGCTTTCCTCATAACAGGAAGATTGTAATGATTGATCAGATGTCATTCAATAATTCCCCTGTCATTGCATCTTCGGGAGCTTCGGTCCCGATCGTTGAAAATTATCAGCCGGCAACTGGGAGTGTGGGTGTAGGTATGTATCCATCCCTTATGGGGAGCTTTAGTTGTCCTGCACCGGTCCTCATGATAGGATCTAGTTTTGATAAGGCTTCATCTTCTACGACCTCGGTATCTTTTCGCACGACTCATATGGGAGATCCTTGGGTTCTTCCTACACCGAGTACCTCTAGTGATCCTGTCGAAACCAACGTGCCACTTCCTGCAACCATGATTTCTTATCAAGCTAGTCTTCCGAGTGTTGCAGAGCCTTGTTCTTCCTCTTCCCGGACAGAGGAGGAATACCCCTATGTGCTGTCGGCATGGGCAGTATAGTCTTCTCATGCCCACGACTGCCTGGATATGGTTTTCCCTTCTGATGAAGCGATCATCGAGGCTATGTCGGGTGTTGAGCCGCCATGGGAGGAACTTCATCATAGATCATATTTCCTTCCACCGCTTGACCATTTGGAGAATGAGGATTATAGGGAGATTCTTAGTCAGAGACTTGGTAGCCCCATGGTTCCATTAAGTTCTCCTGGTCAGATGGATAATGGAAACATGGCAAACATATCTTCCATGATTGCTATCAACATCTCTCTAAATCCTAGCACCATTGAGAATGTGTATCTTGGAGCAGAATGTTCCCAAGCAGAGATTCTCGAGTATACCAAGCTATTCAAGGAGTTCCGTGATGTTTTTGCTTGGTCTTATGATGAGATGCCAAGTATTGACCCTCGAATTGTCGAACATGAAATTAAGACTTACCCCAACGCTAAGCCTGTTTGATAGCATTTACGCGCCGTGAATCCTAGGAAAGCACCTGCCATTAAGGCAGAGATAGAGAAATTGTTGAAAGCCAGTTTCATATATCCCGTTCCCTTGACGGAGTGGGTTTCAAACCCCGTTTCGGTGGATAAGAAGCAGGGAGTGATCCGAATATGCATTGATTTCCGTGATTTAAATCGTGCCTGTCCTAAGGATAACTTCCCCACACCATTTATTGATCAGATTTTGGATGAGTGTGTGGGTAGCGAGGTGTTCTCCTTTATGGATGGCTTTTCCAGGTATAATCAGATTCAGATAAAACCTAAGGACCAACACAAGACTGCATTTATTTGTCCTTGGGGAATGTTTGCATATCGGAAAATTCCTTTCGGTCTTAAAAACGTCGGAGCTACATTTCAGCGGGCCATGACCTTGATTTTTCATGATCTCAAGTCCATTATTGAAGTATTTTTGGATGATCTCGCTGCTCATTCTCGTATGAGAATGCGTCATCCCTATCACTTGATATTAGTGTTCGAAAGATGTAGGCATTATTTGGTTCGATTAAACCCTCATAAGTGAATCTTTTGTGTAAAGTCAGGTCGTTTACTAGGATTCATCGTTTCTAGAGAGGGGATAAAAGTTGATCCCTTAAAGGTTGAGGTAATACTTCAGTTGTCTCCTCCGAAGAACATTCATCATCTTCAGTGTTTGCAAGGCATGGCAAACTTCTTACGAAGATTTGTGGTCAATTTTTCCAATTTGACTAGAGGCTTCATGTGTCTCTTGAAGAAGGATACTCCCTTTGTATGGGATGAGCGATCCCAGGAGTCCTTCGATGCACTTAAGTGAGCTCTAGCATCGGCCTCGGTGATTAGTCCTCCGGATTATAGCCGTGATTTCCTATTATATGTGGCCATGTCTTTAGAGATGATTGGTATGGTATTGGTTCAGGAGGATGAGGAGCTTCAGGAGCATGTCATATATTATCTGAGCCGAAACCTTATTGACGTAGAGATTCGTTACTCTCATGTCGAGAAGCTTGCCTTAGCAACCGTACATGCGGTTCAGCGTTTGAGACATTATATCCTTCTTCGCCAAACCTTGGTAGTGGCCCATGTCAATCCGTTTCAATTCATCCTCACACGAAGGATAATTGGGGGAAAGTACAATAAATGGATTGTCATCCTGCAAGAGTTCGATCTCGAATTTGTTTCGGCAAAATCGAAGAAGTTGTTAATTTTTGCAGAGCTCATATCAGATTTTCCAGGCGAGGCCGAGGAGGAGGTTTGTGAGGATACGTTGGTTGATGGGCATATCTTCTTGATCTCAACGTCTGACCCATGGTATGGAGATATCATAGTATATTTGCAAACACAGAGGACCCCTACTCACCTCTCACGAGATGAGCGATGTCAATTACGCCACATTTCTAAGAACTACCTTATAGTGGACAATACTTTGTACCTCCGTGGGGTAGATTCCATTTTACGACATTGTTTAACCCATGAGGAGGCTGAGGTTGTGCTGAATGATTTCCACGGTGGGGCGTGTGGTGGTCATTTATCTGGGCTTTCTATAGCTCAAAAGATTTTGAGAGCAGGTTATTTATGGCCATCGATCTTTAAATATTGTGTTGATGCGGTCAAGAGGTGCCACCCTTGCCAGGTGTTCGCACGGAATATGCACTCGAATCCTGCCCCTTTGCATCCTATTATCACCGTCGGTCCCTTCACCAAGTGGGGGCTCGATTTTATGGATTGCACCCCAGCTTCGGCTGGGGGGCACCATCATATTATAGTGGCTGTGGACTATTTCATGAAATGGGTTGAGGCAATGCCTACAGTAAAATCCAATGGTGAGACAGCCACTCATTTTGTATTCAACCAAATTATTACTCGGTTCGGGATTCCGAAAGAGCTAGTCACTGACCATGGCTCGCACTTTCAGAACCGTATGATGGAAGAGTTGGACTCCAAGTTAGGGTATAAGCAAGAGCACTCCTCTTCTTATTACCCCCAAGCGAATGGATAGGTTGAAGCAGTGAATAAATTACTTAAGTCCATTCTCCAACGAACCATCGCACAAAGCAAGATGAACTGGCACATTATGTTATATCCTGCTTTGTGGGCATATCGAACCGCGGTTAAGACTGCCACTGGTTTTTCTCCATATCAGCTTGTGCATGGAGTGGAGTCGATATTGCTGGTTGAATGCGAAATCCCTTCGTTGAAGCTAGCTGTGGAGCTCTTACCAGACACTTCACCTTTGGAGGAGCATTTGGTCCACCTTGAGCAACTTGATGAGCAGCGTCAAGATTCCTTGGTGGCTCTAGAGGTTAATAAACGTCGCGTTAAGGTCCAGTACGATAAGTCTATCCATCCTAGGGTGTTTAGTGAAGGAGACTTGGTCCTTTTGTGGGATCAATTGAAAGAAACCTTGGGGGCAGGGAATTTTAATCCTATGTGGCGTGGTCCTTACGTGGTTAAACGTGTCTTAGAGAAGGGAACCTATGAGTTAGTGGACTATGAAGGTACAGCTTTGGCGGAGCCTAGAAATGGGCTCTATCTTAAAAAATACTATGCATGATCTTTAGCCAAGGCTGTTTGTTGTATATTATTGTACAGTTTTGCATAGTTAGGTCGTTTTCTTATCGTGATCGGGTTTGTGATTAGTTTCCATTTCTTTTGGTAGATGTCAAGGGAATCTTCCATCTACATAGGATTTGCCGATGGTGCAAGCCGTCACACTCAACACTCAGCCTCTGCTGCTTGGGTGATTTATACTCCTATGGGTCAGGCACTGTCTTCAGGAGGTGTATGTCTACGGCCATCTGCCAACAATGTTGCTGAATATAGCGCTATCATTGAGCTTCTATGCGATGCAATTTCACATGGCATTCCATCTCTTGAGGTACGTCTTGATTCAGAGTTAGTAGTGTCAGAGCTAAATGGTTTGTACCATGTTAGAGGTCCGGCCTTATTGAGAAGATTCTTATGTGTGAGATTGTTAGAACGGAAATTTGAGAGTATTACATATATACACATTCCAAGAAATGATAATAAAGTTGCTGACTCATATGCTAACTACGTGTTAGATTGGCATTTGTCTCATTCATAATAAATTAATCATAAACAACGTTTACACATGTAAATAAATAAACCGATCACCATAAAACGTTTTTATATATATCAAAAATGTGGTAATACATAGTGTCATATACAAAAGTGGAGCTTTCAAAGCTTCCATATAATACACGGCCGTACAAAAACATATACACTCCCAGGCATCTAATCCTGTGGAGGAGGGTTGTGATCATGATACGTCACCATGGCTCTAGCTAGCCGCCGGAATAAACGCACCCATGCACTTGGCACTGCATAGCCTTAGGCAAGTCCTCGACTTGCGCCATGGGAACCCTATGAGTCAACCAGACGAAGTTGGTATGGATGTTTTGGAGTGTCCACTCCGCATCCGCACCTGTGATGTCATCCCCTCTTCCCCTCCGTCTATGACATGGGAAGCCCTCAGGTCTTCATGGCCCAACATCTACACATGAATGGTAGGTTTCACTATGTGTTGTCACCCAAAAACATGTCTTTTCGATTTCCCATAATCAAGAAAATACAAAAAAAATAAATAATTCAAAAATTTTTAAACGAGTGAGAGTCGAGATTCAATACCTATCGCTCCGTATGCCGCTCCCGGTGGTTATGGCATGTATGGATCCCCCTGAAAATCTATCCCCCCATAGGGGTAGTCGTCTATGGCAACAATCTGTCGTCGCCACCATGGAAAGAAATCAGCTGGATAGGGGTTGGCCACCCTACCACCCCCTAGTCTGCGCATCGCATCTGCCCAACATCGTTGGGCCGGATCTCGAACCTCGTGGAGAGGAACATCCACTCTAGGGCTCAATCCTGGTACACGCTCGAAGAAGAATGTACTCAAAATTCTGCTGAACCCGAAGTTCCGTATCCTACCTGCCTTACACTCGCTAAGCTGGTGTTTCATGTTGCCCAGGAGTGAAGTGCTCCAGTCATAGATGGTTGGTCTCATACACTCTACCGCATAGAACATCAGTGGCCGAGAGGCCTGGTGGAGTGAGGCTAGGCCTGCTATCCTGCCCAGTGTCAGTAGTATGGCTTTTAGGCCCAATACCTGTATAGCATTGATGGGGATTTGGCTCCCCACCTTCTCTGTCTCTGGGTAGCAGTATATCGCTACGTACTCATCGATAGTAAGCCCACCACCTGGCCCACCTCTGGAATGAAGGTTCACCACCTCCCCCCGTCTCAATAAACCTGTAATGAAGTATATGTCTTCCACCTCTATGGTGAGAGACATCCTGTCTATCCTGAAAGACTCTGAGTCTGGATCCCAATAATCCACTAGCATCTCTAGAAGTCTTGGTTTGGCCCTCAAACCACCAAGACACCAGAACTTATAGAGTCCACATGCTCAAAGAGCTTGTTATGCCCTTGCATAGGCCCTTACAGCTTCCTCTACTTCACCGTGCTCACGTTCTCTCCATTCCAGTACCATCCTGCATGAGAAGTTGACCAATTGTCCATTAGATTCTTTAAAATCCATTTGCGCGGTATCATACGCGACTGTTTTGCAAACAACCACGTATGTACACGAGTTTTGGCCTCTTTTCCGCGTATAGCCAGCCCTATACGCGAAAAAATCCTCGATACCCGCGTGGGCCGTAGCGCTCATGTAGAGTTGGATTTTACACCTCATTTGACCATGAAAACTTGTAAAAATTGTATTGAAATGCAAGATGAGAGCATGAGTATCTACCTGGAAGAAACGGTTGTGAATTCCGCCGGCTGGATCTCCTGGAATTTGCAGTTGAATATCAAAGCTCCAATTGGTAAAAGTTTCAAATGATTTCTATTTCTTACTATTTATAGAAAATTTTTCAAATATTTGAAAATTTTTACCCCCTTTTATATAGTTTTGACCATTTATAACCATTTTGGATCGTTTCTGACACAATTTGTGATGTAGAAGACCGTTTTCAGTGTCGTTTCAGCCGTTGGATTGACCCATTCATACTGTTCACAGGTATAATGTCTACACTGGCATATAGGTTAGGTTCACCACCGTTTGCATTTTGCATGACCTTATGACCATGTCACCATGACCTTAGGTACGAACCCACTCTATTATGTCACGGAACCTTCTTGCTGCTATAGAAGTGGCATGATATGAGTGGTAGAGCTTTCCCTTACATGGGTACCCTAGTTAGCGCCTTATTTGCATTTGGTGCCCATGCCGATGTTTCCTCCTTTTAGGGTGCGGGAGTCCGATTGTATAGTACTGCCATGACATTTAGCAAGAGCCTCATACTCCTCTTGATCTTATGCTGGCCTGTTTCCCTCCGGACTCCCCTTATGTCAAGTTGTGAATGCATTATCATGAGCTTTGCCTGCCTTATTGAGCTTTATGCTTTCTCTCCTGACATTGTGTTTCAGCCATATAGCCCGATCTTGTCTCATGTCTAGCCATGCAGAGCCATATTTTTTATCCTTCGCAGCTTGATTTCCCTTCTTACCGGGAGGGGATTTTCCCCCGAGTGTCGATATCCTACACATGTATCCTTGCATTGAGCATAGGTATGTTCCACTGCTTGGAACTAGTTTGTTTTCCCTGATGACACTCGTCTCCTCCTAGTTTGTAACTATAAAGCTAGTTTATTCTTTTTTTAAGCTTTTCAAATAACTGAAAAAGCCCAAAAAAAATCAAAAAACCAAAAAGGCGGACAAGGAAGGATGTTATCTTTGGCAGCTGTCGAGTTGTGTCACCTTCGAACAGAGAACTGTATTTCACATCCATTGGTTGGGTTATAGTTTGACTTTAGGAGCTGTACTCGTTTATCTGAGTTTATCTCCATCGACTGGTTAAGCTTCCAGTCCCTATCGAGCCTCTGTTGATGTCTCCTGTGTCACAGAGATGTCCCAGTTAGCATATCGAGTCTATGCTACCTTCATTCAGTCACCATACACCGTTATGCTCTTGTTTGAAGGAATTTGAAACCTGTGTCGGCCATTCCTCAGTTATCTTGACTTTGCATGTCGGCCATTCCCGGTACAGTTACTGGTTTGTGCACCTTATGATCGAGTCCTTCCACATTAGACAGCTTTGTTGAGTACCTTGTGTTGGATGATGGGGGATGCCTTAATTCCCTCCTTCCATCGGATTTCATCCCATCGAATTCAGATCATCTATTCTGGGATTGGAATCTAGAGTCCTTTTGAGTGCCTTGAGACTTGCAGTCATCAATGGCAGGTTCTCTCGCCATCGACAGTTTCTTGGGAATACATCAATGTCCCCTGATCGATGGATTCTTTCAAGTGTTATACCTCAACACATTTATTCACACTTGTTAGTTTGCACTCTAGTACCTTGATTCCCATTTTCATTATCGGTGGGTAATCTCGCGTCTGTTAACAGTATACATCAATGACCGGTAATCAGACAATGGACTACTATGTTCGACCTTGACACCTCTATTCACATAGTAGGACATGTACTCATAGCGGTTTGTGTAGAATACTTTCCAGACTAGTGGCATCTCTTATATGCTACCTCCTTGATCGTGCCAGCGTTCATGAGATTTCAGCTCTCGTGACTTGATCCAGTGTATGTCAGACATTTCCAGCCTATGGAGATCTTGATCTATTGTATATCTTCAGCCTATGGAGATCGTGATCTGTTCTATATTGTATATCTTCATCATGGAGATTCTGATTTGTGTATATTGTACATGGTGATGACCACACATATGTATCATGCATCATGCATATTCATGGCCATTGTACTCTTATGTATCCGGGACTGCTATATGTACTTGCAGTTATATGCAGAGTTGTATCATGGTGCTATGCTGATTGGGTGGCTGGTCTTCCATTTGGGTACCTTCATCACTCCACTTCTGGGATGGACTTATAATGTATTTTGGCCATCGTATGACCCCTCTGACCTCACACATTAGGGGGCATCTGTTATAGCGGATTTCACCACACTAGGTGAATCACACTTTGTATGGCCTTCCCCTGTCCTGCTGCAGACTCTATGGACCCCATGGACTACATTTTATCCTTTGATGTTACCTTTATCATCCCTAAAAACTATATAAAGAATGATATACGTGGCTTTTACCCCGATAAACATGTACATACACGAATATATCCCCGATAACCATGTACATCGGGATGTGTGCATAAATCCAAATCCTTTTGGAGTTTTCCTTGACTTGGATCCGACTCATTCGACTCCTAGCCTTCCATATGCCTTGAGATCGCTCAGATTCGACCCTTCATTATCCTATGTGAAGCTATATAAGGAACCCTTTGGTACATTGAAGGAATATAGAGAGATTGAAGCAAGGAAACTATAGTCCATTGTTGCCAGGATTTATACTTGAGTCTGCATCCCTTTGTCCCTTGGAGCACTGTTGTGTTCTTCCCAAGCTTGCCTTGTACTAGCGAGCTTGCTATTGAGAGATGGAGGATTGAGGTGGTGGAGGCCCAAGTGGGGGATTCAGTTTCTCCGATTCGCAGACGTGCCGTCATAGGTTGTATCTATCGTGTAATCTCTGATTGATATTAATAAGAAACATCTTTTCCTGTCCAATGATGTGTATTTGATTTCATGTTGTATCCATTGGAATATATCAAATGCTTTTACATTATTAATGTTATATATGCTAGAATAGTTCTAACACCATGATATAGTATGCTTGTATTGTTTACTTGTTGTTGAGGCAGGATTATATCAATTCAAGCTGAAAGTTGGAAAGCTCAACGGGGATCTACTTCAGCCTTCTGGAATAAGGTACGAGGTCCAATCCTTTAGTGTTAGACATTTTATTTCTATTGCATATTGGGAAAGATGGTGTTCTGGAGTCAATTCTGTCTATTGTGGTACCCCAAGCCATAGGAATTTATCTCCGTAACACCCATCGTGTGAAATATTATGTAGCCATAAGGATATACCAAAGTTGTAATGATTAATTCGAATTGATTTCCCCAATAACATCTATGCCCCACTGTTCGAATGGATCTGAAATAGTAACAGGTTGTAGCAGTCTAGCCGCTTTTGACAATCTGCCACGACTTCTGTGACATACATCACATTTTCTTGCATAGGCATGGACATGTTTAAACAATGTAGGCAAGTAATATCCATCTCTAAGTATCTTACGAGTTATGATATGCTAAGGAGACTATCCAAACAATCATCAGTATTTGTGTTACCCCGACTTCTTCAACCATTAGGTCAAAATAGAAATATAGATCAATGGGTCAAATCTTGGCACTAAACTATGGCCCTAAGCAACCTCAGCCTCCATACCCTAATAGGTAAAAGACGTGATCTTAATCATTGTGAGGTTCTTCTGCACTATGGCCCCAAAACCGTGAAAAAATCACGGCCCAAAAACCTCCTTTATGCACAGGGCGGTGATTCCCTAAGTTTACCATCTCTGTGTTTAACACCTCGTGACCGAAAATAAAACATTGAAACCCCTAGGGTTTTCTTGAGGTAAAGTGACTACTAACGCTCGAAAATGGGTGATGGGTGTGCTCCATGCTGATGAGAAGCTCTGGCTTCTGGAGATTCAGAAAATTCTAGCATGTCTCATGACGAAATGCCTCTGACTGAACTAGTGAGTCTCTACAGGAAGGTATGGCGACTAGGGCGAGCCTAAAATATGGACAAAAAAAAAATTTAAAAATAAAAACGGGGAAAACCCCCTTTTAAACCTAACAGAGGCCAAATACCTAACCTACCCTTGCATAGTGTACCAACAAATGGCAACTCGTAGCTCAAGTAAACCAACCAACAAAAGCAAGTGAATGAAACCTGCCTGGCAAACGGGAGGCTAGACACGCAGTTGAAGAATGATTGGTGAAGATGCCATGTGAACTCCACAGGTGACGCGGATGCTACCAACGGGGTAAAATGTGCAAATATCTTCCAAACTTCACTGTAAAACAAATGGTAAAACCTTTTCCACTCAATTGAATAAATAGGCTTTCATTGGATTTAAAGCGGTAAAAAACATACACGTGCAAGAAAAACATCGTTGGCATCAACCGCTTCTGGACAAAAAAGATAAGTTCACATGGGAACAACCCCAACAAAAGTGACCCGATCAATAAAACTCATCTGCAACCATCGGGTCAAACTTGACAATGCATATGCATTCTTATCGCACCTCTGCCTTCAGAATCAAATCGGTGAGGAAATAGGCTACCAGCTGCCATAGCGGCTTCGAGACAAAAAGACTTCTGTCGAAGCAGGACTTACAATAATCGGGCCACTGACGAGGAAATGCCTCCGCCGTAGTGGTAGTACATAGGGAACAAATTCCATAACAGTGGGTCTTAAAGAAACAAAAATATTCTGAAAACAAAACCATAAGCGCGCCCATCATTGCAGCAAGGAAATAAACTCTCCTCTGATATGGTGGACGAACTCGACCCGACAACAGTTAAAAATAAAAGAACCTCATCGTTGCGGCTCCCGGCAGTCCAACAGAATAAAACATGAAAAGATATTCGTCGTAGCGGGCTTATAATTGAGAACCCTTCTACTGTAGCGGAACCAAAAGATCAGGAACTTCCTCATCAAACAAACAAAGGTCCATCTGTCATTGGGCTTGGCATAAAAACCCATCCGTCATAGCGGCCTGAAAAATCAGAGAACTCTTCTGCCGTAGCGGGATGAAAAGAGATCGAAAACCTTTCCAATATGCAAATGAAGAAATCATCAGCTATAGCGACTCGCACATGAAAATCTAATCGTCGTAGCGGCTTGAAACTAGAGAGTGCACCTGTTGTTATAGCTCAGAAACTGATAATTTTCCATCGTAGCGAATCTGGACTTCGAAAAAATCCACTATAGCAGTCAAAAAAGAACTTTTCTCCTTAGTGAAAACCCAAAATCTTAAGACCTTCCTATAATCAAAACAAACCATAAAATGTTGGATTTCAAAGTCAAAGTGTCTAGGGCATAGAACTAGGATTTAAAAAAGGGGGGTCCTAAAAAATAATTTATTTTCTTTTGGGATATGTTGCAGTAGTAACACAACCACCATGATATCTATGAATTGACAAACTCTAGGGTTTCCATATAATTGAATCAACACATCTTTCATTTTCCCTATGAATTTAACAACATGTCTATCTAGCTGATTTATCCGAGCTGGAGATGGTGTGGGTTGACCATTACTCTTCTTACATATTAAAAGTGGCATGAAATTTGACAAAGCTCCTAAATCTACCAAGCAATTATGCACATTATGATTAAAAATTTCAAATGACAGCAGAAAAGGAAAAGTCTAAGATTAAGATTTTCCTCCAATGCTTTCTTCATTAATTTCAGTATCAGATTCGATAGCTTCTGGGATACTATTAGGTGTTAGGATTATTAATCCTCCCTTGTACAAATTTGGTCATATGTCTAAAACAGGAGTCATGTCTAAATCGGGAGTCCATCCAGTCTATTTATAGTCATTAGCACCATTGGTTAAACTTGACCAAATTGGGGCACATGTTTCAGTTACCAAAGTGTGGGGAACACTAATTGAGGCTCACTGCCACTTATTGCACTTGATTGCATAAGTTTAGAAGTATCCTAGATCAATCCCTACAATTTAGGAAGCAACTGGGAGTGCCGAAACCAACCAAGGTCAGTTAACTTCAGTTGATGACTAGTCAAGCCAAGTTAGGAGTCAGTTACATTCAGTTCTAGCTCTCTACATTCAGTTAAATAATGGTTTAATTAATTGCACACATGTGGGGCGTTTTTATCACCTACCACAGTCATTTAACCATTATTTAATACTAAATGTATTAGTTGGTTGTGTTTTAGAACTCCGGTTATGATTTAGACAATGACAGTTAACTACTGGGTCCTTAACTTCAGTTGATGACTAGTCAAGACAAGTTAGGAGTCAGTTACATTCAGTTAAATAATGGTTTAATTAATTGCACACATGTGGGGCGCTTTTCTCACCTACCACAGTCAGTTAACCATTATTTAATACTAAATGTAACAGTTAGTTGTGTTTTAGAACTCCAATTGTGATTTAGACAAGTCTTGGTTACCTACAGTCAAGTAGAGTCATCAATTCGAACTTCCTCATGTGGATTCGAATTGCTTGTGGCTATTAAAGCCATTTTACATCATTGTAATTATTATCTGAATTACTTTTTGATTAATGAAAGCATTCACAGCTGCAAGCCTTTTGCACTGTTTCATTCTTCAATTGTTGAGTAAATTGTGAGATCTTCTTTGTGAGTTTTGTTTTTGTCTACAGATCTATATGCTCAAATTTACATTAGGTTGTGGATCAAAAGCTTTAAGAAGTTTCCTCCTTTGTTGAGGTAGATTACATAGTTCAAATAGAGAGATATTTGCTTTTGTTTTCTTAATATCTTCTATGATATCATACACCATTTCTTGTTCTACCAAACCTTGTCTAGTACCTTCAGATTTATGTATCATTGTCTTCATTGGTTTGTTAACTATTGGGATTGTCTCTTTTATATTTATTGGATTAGGCTTAGGTGTTGTTTGAGTACTATTGAGAATGTCCTTCATTTTTTCTTTCATCTTCTTTATTTTAGGCAGTACTAAACTTTCATCCACTACTGGCCCTTTACTTCTACTCGTAACATTAACTGATGACACTTGAATTTCCTCAGTAGGTTCATCTTCACTTAGCCCCAAAGTAGGTTCCCAGTCCCATATTACCATAGTGGCTTCTTCATTTGTTTATTCTGGATAATTAGTTTGGGCTTCTTCTTATTCAGGACTTACCAGCTGCATTGAATTTATCCACTATGGACAGTTTTTTTCAGAATGATGTTCTTGGTGAAAAGTACATAAATGATCCATGACTACTTCATTAAAATTTAAAACAAAAGAATTATGTACAGGTGGTTGGGGGTGTCCACTCTCTTTATTTTTTTTTGTAATAAGGGTTGAACGGATTTCTATAAGAACTAGCTCCCTTATAATTTTCCAAGTCTACTATTTTGTTTGACAATTTGTGCACCATTTTCACCACATTTTCTAGCTCATTTGAGTGTTCTTCTTTGGGATTAGTTATCAGCAAAAGCCTTTTTCGTGTGGTATGTTTCAACTCATCTTCTAGAGTATTCCTTGCAATACTATCCAAATCTACCTCTACTTTCTTGGCTTCTTCATAGTTTTCTACCAATGTAACTTTACCAGCCCTTTTTATAAACATTGCTATTGGTGGATAAAGTGTTGTAGTATAATATTCTACTAGAGACTCATTAGCTGGTTTTGTTGTATAACTGAAGCTATTAAATAAAGTGGTGAATCTATTATTAAAGTCTTGGACCTTTTCTTTATTTTCCATCCTCATATACAGTAATTCTTTCACGAGAGTGGCTACAGTTTTCTGGTTGCCGAATTTACCTAAGAATGCCTTTTCAAAACCATCCCAATTTACTATTGAATTAGCTTGCAAACTAAAGTACCATGAAGATGATTTAGGTTCAAAAGTATATGGAAAAATTATGCAAACAACATCTTCATATTCAACATTTAAAGATTCAAATCCAGATAAAAGTTTTTTAAGTGATCTTCAGTAGAAACACCCTTTCCAGGATCAAATTTTAGTAATACTCTTTCTGGTCGCTTAGGTAAATCATTCAATGGAGCAGCCAGGTTGAGTGTCATTCTTGCTATGCATGCATATTGCTTAAAATTTCTAGACATAATTTGAGGTGGAGACTATCATGGTGGATATTGACTGAATACTGAAGATCCAGGGGATTCTGGACCCAATTGATCAAGAGGTTGAACAACTTCTTGGATGGATAGATCTACCAATTCTTCCAAATTTTCCACAATAATTGAATCATTAGTGTATGAGGATATTTTCCTAGAATCTCTCCTTCTAGGTAATGTAGGAATAACTTTTAACCCCCCAAGTTTCTTAACATAGGATCTTGCATGTCTCCTAGACTGATCTACTTCCTCAAATGGGACAATGTACAAATGTTCTGATTCTTCTTCCCCGAAACTTATATTTTCTTGCTTTTTGAATTCAGGAATAAAATATTCAGGGAAAGTATTTTCAGATGTTGTTCTAGTGTAATATTCTCTAAAAAACAGATCTCCTCTACCAGCCATGCACTGGCTCAGGCCCTCCTTCTAGTACCAATTCTGTTAATGCCTGGAAAAAATCTCAGGTACTGATAGTAGGGATTCTCCCCAATAAAGAATCCAAATTAGATCATATACCATTTGGTGTGGGGAATTCATCTGGTTTACGGTTCGGCTATCGTAGATTAAGTTGTTTAAATATTTTACCGGTTATAGCTTGATCCAGTGTTTATGTAATTTTTTGTTTAAATGGATGAAATGCAGATGCCTAAGCTAAATGCAAGTCTATTTTATTCTAAAACTAATCTATTATATCCCTAGAGGGAGAAAATTTAGAGTTCAGAGTAATATACTGGAAATGTTCATATAATTCTAACAGATATTTGTTCCAACACAATAATCACATTCACAACAGAAAGAATACCAAAGATAGCTCTGATATAATTAAACCATTTATTACCTTGTCCTTACACATATATTTATATAGACATCAAACCATTCATGACCAAAGAATTAGTTACAAGAAGTTATAACAATCTCACTATATGATGGATAGAAGTAAGAAGAAATAGTTCTACAGGAAGCATTCCACACATTTTGATTAAATCTTTGTGCATGCCTTTGTTCCAGCAAATTGATCCTTCTTATTAGCAAAGAGTTATCTCTTTTACAAAAATAATCCATCCTTCTTTTCACCAGCCAAAAATCCTCTCTATGATGCTCTGCACCCCTATTTATTCTCTGGATCTGTCACATTGTGACCTTTGATCTCCCTTAAGCCCAGATATTCCCAAGATTCTTATTCACTTAACCTAGGAGAATACAAATGGTTTCATAATAAAAAATAAATAAATTTATACGGGCCTTGTCATGCTAGAAATACATGAGTCCTACGCATTAGCCTCTCAACAGATTGCATCGTATTTAGGTTGCTCAAGCACCAATCACATTGTTGCGCCTCCACGTGTGTTGTCTCTTGGTGATTAATCCTTGGTTTCTACGTCTGTTTCACACTTTCCGTATTTGAACGTGGTGAGCAATAATACCTATGATACATAAAGAAGACATAATGAGAGATATATTCGATCTGGAAACAACAATAATTTTACAATTGTAAGTTTAATCATAAGCAATTTGACGGAATATTTCTCAGTTTCCCCAATGGTTCACAGTAAAAAATAAAATAGAGATTGAACGGCTCAAATCATCTCAAAAGATGGATCGGGTTTGATTTGATATATTAGATCATGCGGCCCCGGCAACTCCTTTCTATGAAATAGCAGAAAGCGGAAATCGAAAAATCGGGATGTCAACTTTCTTCGATAGTAACTTCCATCTTTCCATTTTCACTTTTCCACTTTTTTCTTTTCCTAGACCATTGATCTATTTCGGAGCGATTCTCAGTCGTCGATCTGAAATCAAGTTACGAGTTGTGGATCTCAGAAAGCAAACTTCCATCTTTTCATGACTAGAAATATTCCTTTTCCGCTTTCCACCCTTCCGATTCCACCTTTTGCTGCGGGATCTTTTTGGACCATTGATCTTTGCAAAAGCTCTCTGAACCGTTGATCGTACGACTGTCAGAAAGCGGAACTCTAACTTTTCACAGCTAGATTTCCATATTTTCTCTTTCCACTTTCTGCTTCTTTTCCAAGTCGTTGATCTTTGTAGAAACCTTTTGGATAGTCGATCTCAAATCAAAGTGGATCACGGACTTCATATTTCAGAAAGTAGGACTCCAACTTTTTTTAAATTAAACTTTAATCTTTCCGCTTCCGCTTTTATGCTTCTGCATTTTCTTCAACCGTTGATCTTTGCGGGATATTTCCAGAAAGAGGAAATCAAAAATTGGGTTCGCCAAATTTTTGAAGTTAAACTTGATCTTTCTTCTTTTCTGCTTTCGCGGATTGTGGAAAGCAGAAATTGAAAAGCGGGATGGCCAAATTTCATGGCCAAAAACAAAGACGATTATGGACATCGAATTTTGGAAAGTGGGAATCCAACCTTTTCGAGGTTAACTTTGATCTTTCTGCTTCCTCATTTTACTTTCTGCCCTTTTCCTGAACCGTTGGTTTTATTGGATTCATCCTTGCTCGTTGATCTAAAATCAAAAGCGGATTTTTTCATATAAGGCATGTTTTGAAGGTTGCGCCCAAGGATTTTTACCTAAATGACACTTCAGGATTAGGAAAATTCTTCTTCTCAAGATTCTAGGAAATACTACGTATTTAGGGAGGGCATATATGAGTTAGGAAACAGGTGTAAGTGTGCTTTTAAAATAAAAAAAATGGAAGGAGGGGCCCTAAAATGTAAACAAATTTGGGGAAGCAGTTGCAAAAGAAACAGAATTGTAGAAGCCTCCTATATGAAATAAAAACACTCCATTAATATCCAAATGAGAGGTCAGGGTGGCCTCTCCAACAACCAATTTGGATGAGAATCGAACTCCCTCGAAATTGGCTCACTAGCAGGGAGAGTGAGCACTCACCGTGCAATGGACAATTTAGTGCTTTCAAGAAATGCCAAAGGAAAAAATATCAAATGATAAAAATCAATTCTCCTTCCTCATGAAATATTTATATCACTCTCCTAAGGTCCTCCACGGTCGAATTCCCTCCCATAGGCTTCCTCCAACTCATCCTTTATGTTTAATAACCCCCATGACACTTGTCCTTCTCATCATCCCTTCATCTTCCTCCAAATTCAAATGGCTGCCAAAAAACCCCAAGTGAGCTCTTTTGGAGGCTATTTTTAGCCCTGACATGTCAAATAGTCATAGGTCTGCAATCAGGTCTGATTTGTCATAAACCCTTCCATCATTGTTGTCATAAAGCACAAGGAATCTCTCTCCAAGTGCCACCTAGTTTCTTCCTAGTCTCTTCCTCTTCCATGGGGATTTATTCCTCTCCAACTATTCGAATTCTTGGGGTCATGACATGTTACTTGAAACCTCTTCACCTTCCAAGAACGTTCCATTACTCATAATTTCGAATTTGGGGTTTATTCATGACATGTGTAAGGAAGAATCTAGCCACCCATGGTCTCTATGAACCTACAAATCTCTTCATGAAGCAATGCCACATTATTTTCTCCACATTTATTATTTGTATGACCCAATTTAATGTGTTAATGTAAAACTAATTTTCTCTTGGGTCTTATAGCTCCCTTATTGCAAGATTTAATTCCTCCTCCCCTCTAGGGAACTAGTAAGTGTGTGAAAGATTGCTAACTACTAGTCTCATTGGGATGGGGACATGATATTCTAGATCCTTATGTTATTTCTCATTTTGATAATGCTCATGATGTTGCTCATGCTTCTCCTATTGATCTTGTTATTGATGCTAGTATTTTCAATCATGGTCCTCATGTTGATCTTGGTAGTGTTGATTATGTTCATCCTATCATTGAACTTGTTGCACTTGTTTAGGTTTGTGTACTTTTCACAAAAGCATAGCAAGTGCCACTAGATGTCCCAAATGTAAATAAGATTAGTATAAACCTAGGTTGAAATCAAATGTAGTTCTAGGAAAGTCTCTTTGCCATTTCCCAAAAATCTCATGGTTAATTTGAATATATAGGGGATGAGACAGTGTTGAATTTATGCAATGGTATGCCCAAATAAGAGTAATGATAGACATGAACATGGTAGATTTTGGGTTGTGGACAGAATTTAACAATAAATGGCCCAATTTTCATAAAATCCTCAGAATATAAGATTGTGTTTGGCTCTAGATGGGTTAAATCCATTCTCAAATTAGAGTAATAGATGGTTTATTTGGCTAGTCTTTTTTATCTTCATTAGAGCTATTATTTGATGAGTTAACAAAACTGTGAAAAGGAATGGAAGAATTTAATTTTTAAAAGAATGGTTCTTCATCCAAGATCAGTGAAAGAGCTTCATTACATTTTGCAATATTTGATATTTTTTCTTATGGAACATTAATTTGGTCTCACACTTCATGGATACCATTGATGTTTCACTTGCATCATGAAGGATTTTGTGAGGCACTCAAGTAGTTTGCATAAGTGTACTTGTTGTGACACCTTTCTTATCTTAAAATGTAACACATATTGTGAACAAAAATCAAGTTTTAATGGTTAGGAAGAGAAACTCATATCAACATAGGCCATAACAAGTGGATACATTATTGAGAATGTGCAAAAAAAATTATTGTACTTTATTAAAAGTGGTGTTGTTTGTGGTAGTATAAATTATCCAACTAAATAAGTCAATGTAAAAAGATTCTGTATATTCTATAACTTTTGATACTTTATACATGTATCCATTAGGAAAACCATTGACTTTATGCAAAGTGATAAAAATATCACTTATGTTATTATAGAAAGTCTTTCTAGTGAATATGATACAAGTAGAATTTGTCAAGACTTTTAACAACTAAATATTTGTCCAAATATTTGGGTTGAAAGATCTTACAATGGAAAATTTTAAAAACCTATTGGTTCTTATGTGTGGATAAATGTGTTAAAATGTGTTATGATCCAGGCCCTTAAAATAACATAATAAACTAGAGTACACAAAAGCTACAAATAAGGAAATAAACTCTCCTCCGACACGGTGGACGGACTCGACCCGACGACAGTTAAAAATCAAAGAACCTCATCGTTGCGGCTCCCAGAAGTCCAACAGAATAAAACATGAAAAGATAGTCATCGTATCGGGCTTATAATTGAGAACCCTTCTACTGTAGCGGAACCAAAAGATCAGGAACTTCCTCATCAAACAAACAAAGGTCCATCCATCATTGGGCTTGGCATAAAAACCCATTCGTCGTAGCGGCCTGAAAAATCAGAGAACTCTTCTATTGTAGCGGGATGAAAAGAGATCGAAAACCTTTCCAATATGGAAATGAAGAAATCATCAGCTATAGTGACGCACACATGAAAAGCTAATCATTGTAGCGGTTTGAAACCAAAGAGTGCACCCATCATTACAACTCAAAAACTGATAATTTTCCATCGTAGCGACTCTGGACTTGGAAAACATCCACTATTGCAGTCAAAAAAGAACTTTTCTCCTTAGTGAAAACCCAAAATATTAAGACCTTCCTATAATCAAAACAAACCATAAAATGTTTGATTTCAAAGTCAAAGTGTCTAGGGCATAGAACTAGGATTTAAAAAAGGGGGGTCCTAAAAAATAATTTATTTTCTTTTGGGATATGTTGCAGTAGTAACACAACCACCATGATATCTATGAATTCAAAAACTCTAGGGTTTGCATATAATTGAATGAACACATCTTTCATTTTCCCTATGAATTTAACAACATGTCTATCTAGCTGAATTATCCGAGCTGGAGATGGTGTGGGTTGACCATTACTCTTCTTACATATTAAAAGTGGCATGAAATTTGAAAAAGCTCCTAAATATACCAAACAATTATGCACATTATGATTAAAAATTTCAAATGACAGCAGAAAAGGAAAATTCTGAGATTAAGATTTTCCTCCAATGCTTGCTTCATTAATTTCAGTATCAGATTCGATAGCTTCTGGGATACTATTAGGCTGTGGATCAAAAGCTTCAAGAAGTTTCCTCCTTTGTTGAGGCAGATTACATAGTTCGAATAGAGAGATATTTGCTTTTGTTTTCTTAATATCTTCTATAATATCATACTCCATTTCTTGTTCTACAAAACCTTGTCTAGTACCTTCAGATTTATGTATCATTGTCTTCATTGGTTTGTTAACTATTGGGATTGTCTCTTTTATATTTATTGGATTAGGCTTAGGTGTTGTTTGAGTACTATTGAGAATGTCCTTCATTTTTTCTTTCATCTTCTTTATTTTAGGCAGTACTAAACTTTCATCCACTACCGGCCCTTTACTTCTACTCGTAACATTAACTGATGACACTTGAATTTCCTCAGTAGGTTCATCTTCACTTAGCCCCAAAGTAGGTTCCCAGTCCCATATTACCATAGTGGCTTCTTCATTTGTTTATTCTGGATAATTAGTTTGGGCTTCTTCTTATTCAGGATCTGCCAGCTGGGAAACTAACAATTGATTCATAACCAAAGTCATTGAATTTATCCACTATGGACAGTTTTTTTCAGAATGATGTTCTTGGTGAAAAGTACATAAATGATCCATGCCTACTTCATTAAAATTTAAAACAAAAGAATTATGTACAGGTGGTTGGGGGTGTCCAATCTCTTTTTTTTTTGTAATAAGGGTTGAACGGTTTTCTATAAGAACTAGCTCCCTTATACTTTTCCAAGTCTACTATTTTTTTGACAATTTGTGCACCATTTTCACCACATTTTCTAGCTCATTTGAGTGTTCTTCTTTGGGATTAGTTATCAGCAAAGGCCTTTTTCTTGTGGTATGTTTCAACTCATATTCTAGAGTATTCCTTGCAATACTATCCAAATCTACCTCTACTTTCTTGGCTTCTTCATAGTTTTCTACCAATGTAACTTTACCAGCCCTTTTTACAAACATTGCTATTGGTGGATAAAGTGTTGTAGTATATTATTCTACTAGAGACTCATTAGCTGCTTTTGTTGTATAACTGAAGCTATTAAATAAAGTGGTGAATCTATTATTAAAGTCTTGGACCTTTTCTTTATTTTCCATCCTCATATACAGTAATTCTTTCACGAGAGTGGCTACAGTTTTTTGGTTGCCGAATTTACCTAAGAATGCCTTTTCAAAACCATCCCAATTTACTATTGAATTAGCTTGCAAACTAAAGTACCATGAATATGATTTAGGTTCAGAAGTACATGGAAAAATTACGCAAACAACATCTTCATATTCAACATTTAAATATTCAAATCCAGATAAAAGTTTTTAAAGTGATCTTCAGTCGAAACACCCTTTCCAGGATCAAATTTTGGTAATACTCTTTCTGGTCGCTTAGGTAAATCATTCAATGAAGCAGCCAGGTTGAGTGTCGTTCTTGCTATGCATGCATATTGATTAAAATTTGTAGCCATAATTTGAGGTGGAGACTATGGTGGATATTGACTAAATACTAAAGATCCAGGGGATTCTGGACCCAATTGATCAAGAGGTTGAACAATTTCTTGGATGGATAGATCTACCAATTCTTCCAAATTTTCCACAATAATTGAATCATTAGTGTATGAGGATATTTTCCTAGAAGCTCGCCTTCTAGGTAATGTAGGAATATCTTTTAACCCCCCAAGTTTCTTAACATAGGATCTTGCATGTCTCCTAGACTGATCTACTTCCTCAAATGGGACAACGTACAAATGTTCTGATTCTCCTTCCTCGAAACTTATATTTTCTTGTTTTTTGAATTCAGGAATAAAATATTCAGGGAAAGTATTTTCAGATGTTATTCCAGTGTAATATTCTCTAAAAAACAGATCTCCTCTACCAACCATGCACTGGCTCAGGCCCTCCTTCTAGTGCCAATTCTGTTAATGCCTGGAAAAAATCTCAGGTACCGACAGTAGGGATTCTCCCCGATAAAGAATCCAAATTAGATCATATACCATTTGGTGTGGGGAATTCATCCGGTTTACGGTTCGGATATCGTAGATTAAGTTGTTTAAATATTTTACCGGTTATAGCTTGATCCAGTGTTTATGTAATTTTTTGTTTAAATGGATGAAATGCAGATGCCTAAGCTAAATGCAACTCTATTTTATTCTAAAACTAATATATTATATCCCTAGAGGGAGAAAATTTAGAGTTCAGAGTAATATACTGGAAATGTTCATATAAGTCTAACAGATAGTTGTTCCAACACAATAATCACATTCACAGCAGAAAGAATACCAAAGATAGCTCTGATATAATTAAACCATTTATTACCTTGTCCTTACACATATATTTATATAGACATCAAACCATTCATGACCAAAGAATTAGTTACAAGAAGTTAGAAAAATCTCACTGTATGATGGATAGAAGTAAGAAGAAATAGTTCTACAGGAAGCATTCCACACATTTTGATTAAATCTTTGTGCATGCCTTTGTTCCAGCAAATTGATCCTTCTTATTAGCAAAGAGTTATCTCTTTTACAAAAATAATCCATCCTTCTTTTCACCAGCCAAAAATCCTCTCTATGATGCTCTGCACCCCTATTTATTCTCTGGATCTGTCACATTGTGACCTTTGATCTCCCTTAACCCTAGATATTCCCAAGATTCTTATTCGCTTAACCTAGGAGAATACAAATGGTTTCATAATAAAAAATAAATAAATTTATACGGGCCTTGTCGTGCTAGAAATACATGAGTCCTACGCGTTAGCTTCTCAACAGATTGCATCGTATTTAGGTTGCTCAAGCACCAATCACATTGTTGCACCTCCACGTGTGTTGTCTCTTGGTGATTAATCCTTGGTTTCTGCATCTGTTTCACGCTTTACGTATTCGAACGTGGTGAGCAATAATACCTATGATACATAAAGAAGACATAATTAGAGATATATTTGATCTGGAAACAACAATAATTTTACAATTGTAAGTTTAATCATAAGCAATTTGACGGAATATTTCTCAGTTTCCCCAATGGTTCATAGTAAAAAATAAAATAGAGATTGAACGGCTCAAATCATTTCAAAAGATGGATCGGGTTTGATTTGATATATTAGATCATGTGGCCCCGATAACTCCTTTCTATGAAATAGCAGAAAGCGGAAATCAAAAAATCGGGATGTCAACTTTCTTCGATAGTAACTTCCATCTTTCCGTTTTCACTTTTCCACTTTTGCCTTTTCCTAGACCGTTGATCTATTTCGGAGCGATTCTCAGTCATCGATCTGAAATCAAGTTACGAGTTGCGGATCTCAGAAAACAAACTTCCATCTTTTCATGACTAGAAATATTCCTTTTCCGGTTTCCACCCTTCCGATTCCACCTTTTGCTGCGGGATCTTTTTGGACCATTGATCTTTGCAAAAGCTCTCTGAACCGTCGATTGTATGACTGTCAAAAAGCGGAACTCTAACTTTTCACAGCTAGATTCCCATATTTTCTCTTTCCACTTTCTGCTTCTTTTCCAAGTCGTTGATTTTTGTAGAAACCTTTTGGATAGTCGATCTCAAATCAAAGTGGATCACAGACTTCATATTTCGGAAAGTAGGACTCCAAATTTTTTTAAATTAAACTTTGATCTTTCCGCTTCCACTTTTTTGCTTTTGCATTTTCTTAAACCGTTCATCTTTGCGGGATATTTCCATAAAGAGGAAATAAAAAATAGGGTTCACCAAATTTTTGAAGTTAAACTTAATCTTTCTGCTTTTCTGCTTTCGCGGATTGTGGAAAGCAGAAATTGAAAAGCGGGATGGCCAAATTTCATGACCAAAAACAAAGAAGATTATGGACTTCGAATTTCGGAAAGCAGGACTCCAACCTTTTCGAGGTTAACTTTGATCTTTCTGCTTCCTCATTTTCCTTTCTACCCTTTTCCTGAACCGTTGGTTTTTTTGGATTCGTCCTTGCTCGTTGATCTAAAATCGAAAGCGGATTTTTTCATATAAGGCATGTTTTGAAGGTTGCGCCCAAGTATTTTTACCTAAATGACACTTCAGGATTAGAAAAATTCTTCTTCTCAAGCTTCTAGGAAATACTACGTATTTAGGGAGGGCATATATGAGTTAGGAAATAGGTGTAAGTGTGCTTTTAAAATAAAAAAATGGAAGGAGGGGCCCTAAAATGTAAAAAAATTTGGGGAAGTAGTTGCAGAAGAAACAGAACTGTAGAAGCCTCCTATATGAAATAAAAACACTCCATTAATATCCAAATGAGAGGTCAGGGTGGCCTCTCCAACAACCAATTTGGATGAGAATCGAACTCCCTCGAAATTGGCTCACTAGCAGGGAGAGTGAGCACTCACCGTGCAATGGACAATTTAGTGATTTCAAGCAATGCCAAAGGAAAAAATATCAAATGATAAAAATCCATTCTCCTTCCTCATGAAATATTTATATCACTCTCCTAAGGTCCTCCACGGTCGAATTCCCTCCCATAGGCTTCCTCCAACTCATCCTTTATGTTTAATAACCCCCATGACACTTGTCCTTCTCCTCATCCCTTCATCTTCCTCCAAATTCGAATGGCTGCCACAAAACCCCAAGTGAGCTCTTTTGGAGGCTATTTTTAGCTCTGACATGTCAAATAGTCATAGGTCTGCAATCAGGTCTGATTTGTCATAAACCCTTCCATCATTGTTGTCATAAAGCACAAGGAATCTCTCTCCAAGTGCCACCTAGTTTCTTCCTAGTCTCTTCCTCTTCCATGGGGAGTTATTCCTCTCCAACTATTCGAATTCTTGGGCTCATGACATGTTACTTGAAACCTCTTCACCTTCCAAGAACGTTCCATTACTCATAATTTCGAATTTGGGGTTAATTCATGACATGTGTAAGGAAGAATCTAGCCACCCATGGCCTCTATGAACCTCCAAATCTCTTCATGAAGCAATGCCACATTATTTTCTCCACATTTATTATTTGTATGACCCAATTTAATGTGTTAATGTAAAACTAATGTTCTCTTGGGTCTTATAGCTCCCTTATTGCAAGATTTAATGCCTCCTCCCCTCTAGGGAACTAGTAAGTGTGTGAAAGATTGCTAACTACTAGTCTTATTGGGATGTGGACATGATATTCTAGATCCTTATGTTATTTCTCATTTTGATAATGCTTATGATGTTGCTCATGCTTCTCCTATTGATCTTGTTATTGATGCTAGTATTTTCAATCATGGTCCCCATGTTGATCTTGGTAGTGTTGATTATGTTCATCCTATCATTGAACTTGTTGCACTTGTTTAGGTTTGTGTACTTTTCACAAAAGCATAGCAAGTGCCACTAGATGTCCCAAATGTAAATAAGATTAGTATAAACCTAGGTTGAAATCAAATGTAGTTCTAGGAAAGTCTCTTTGCCATTTCCCAAAAATCTCATGGTTAATTTGAATATATAGGGGATGAGACAGTGTTGAATTTATGCAATGGTATGCCCAAATAAGAGTAATGATAGACATGAACATGGTTGATTTGGGGTTGTGGACGGAATTTAACAATAAATGGCCCAATTTTCATAAAATCCTCATAATATAAGGTTGTGTTTGGCTCTAGATGGGTTAAATCCATTCTCAAATTAGAGTACTAGATGGTTTATTTGGCTAGTCTTTTTTATCTTCAGTAGAGCTATTATTTGATGAGTTAACAAAACTGTGAAAAGGAATGGAAGAATTTAATTTTTAAAAGAATGGTTCTTCATCCAAGATCAGTGAAAGAGCTTCATTACATTTTGCAATATGTGATCTTTTTTCTTATGGCACATTAATTTGGTCTCACACTTCATGGATACCATTGATGTTTCACTTGCATCATGAAGGATTTTGTGAGGCACTCAAGTAGTTTGCATAAGTGTACTTGTTGTGACACCTTTCTTATCTTAAAATGTAACACATATTGTGAACAAAAATCAAGTTTTAATGGTTAGGAAGAGAAACTCATATCAACATAGGCCATAACAAGTGGATACATTATTGAGAATGTGCAAAAAAAATTATTGTACTTTATTAAAAGTGGTGTTGTTTGTGGTAGTATAAATTATCCAACTAAATAAGTCAATGTAAAAAGATTATGTATATTCTATAACTTTTGATACTTTATACATGTATCCATTAGGAAAACCATTGACTTTATGCAAAGTGATAAAAATATCACTTATGTTATTATAGAAAGTCTTTCTAGTGAATATGATACAAGTAGAATTTGTCAAGACTTTTAACAACTAAATATTTGTCCAAATATTTGGGTTGAAAGATCTTACAATGGAAAATTTTAAAAAACTATTGGTTCTTATGTGTGGATAAATGTGTTAAAATGTGTTATGATCCAGGCCCTTAAAATAACATAATAAACTAGAGTACACAAAAGCTACAAACAATGGGAATTTGATGAACCTATATGTCAAAAGGCTATTAGAACAAATGATACCACAAAGCTCTTAGTAGATTCGATGGTGGATTTGTTTTGTTTCTGGCCTGAAATCCAACCAACTTCTTATTATAACAAACACCACCATATATACTAACAATTTTTCCAATAAAATTGAAGTCTCAGATACTTCATTTGCTAACTCATGTCTAGATAGCTTAAGCATTTACCTATCCCCCAATGCAGACAACAATGTGAATAATATACCTACAAGAGCAGGATCCTACTCTTGTACAGATTATGATTTCAATCTATGCAATCAAATCCAACTGCAAGTTCTTTTGTTTTGGATTTATCTTACCTTAAGAAAAGCAAAGTCATGTTATCGATGTGCTTGTGTATGTCATCTCTTGTGGCAAATAGATGCAATTTATAAAAGGATTATGCCCAAATGCTTATGTATTTCATTACTAGATATTTTGTATACAATATTATGAGTATTCAATTTAAATGGAACCTTCAAATCCATGAGCAGAACATATTCATATCTTGAGTATATTTAATGTGTATTGTTGCAATTTGGAATATATATTGGTATAATTTCAGCATGCTGGCGTATGCTGATGTTTAACAAAAATTTACCCACTTATATTAAATATAGTATCTACCATAAATATGTTAATAATCATTGTGTATAGCCAACCAAATATTGTTTTACCCTGCTAGATATCGCTATGTAGGTTTTCATTGAATTCAAAAAAGGCACAATCATGGAAAATAACACTACAAACATGCACCAATAAGTGTGATCAATGTAATTTTGGTGTACATGTGGGCCTACTTTTAGCATACTGAAATTTTAACAAAATTTTACTCACCTATATTTTAAATAGAGGACCTAACATAAAGTTGTTAATAGGGAATGGGTATTGCTGAACAAATACTATGTTTCCTTGTTGGATATTGCAATGGAGTTTTTCATCGGGTACAAAATTGGGTTAAAAAAATGCATAATCATGGAAAAGTAATTCTATAAACATATATGTATGTGATCAATGTAATTTTGGTGTACATGTATCGATTACTATGAAAATGAAGGTTTTCTCTTAAATCTAGTGTTACACATAAACAAGTCAATAGAAACTTTGTCTCTAAATTGCTTGTCTTGATGTTCCTTTCAACATTGTAATGCAAATTCACTTTAAATATTATTTCAATAATCATTTCAAAAGAATAGTTGAAAATTTTAAGGATTGGTGTCCAAGTTATATTGTCATAGCATTCATTGATAATTGTGTCGCATATTTATCTTAGAAATTGTTTAAGGTTCATTGTACATTTCAACTAAAGATGCATTGTCCCACAATTCATCTCCACCTTAGGATTCATTTGAAATTGCAAATGGGGACATAGTCGGATGATGGCTTATGTGTTAGGCTTGATTATCGCTAAATATAAGTGCGGGTTATAATGGTTCTATATTCCACTTCATTGTTTGATAATTTTCCACCTTGTAGAATTGGGAACAATTAAGTATCCATGTTCTCAAAGTTCTTGGCAAATTAGTTGCATGTCTGGGAAAAAGAAAGTCAAATTTTTATTAAATGAAGGGTCTAATCTACTGGAAAGTCACTATGTAATAGTTCTAGATGTATTCTCTTCACTCATTCCATTGTTTGGCACTTTTGTTGTTTCTATCCATGTTCCTTTGCACCTTCTAGGGAAATTGCTAGTTTAGATATTGCATGTATTTTCAGATGACAAAACAAGGACATGCCTATGAATATGGGACATAATTGTTAGATTTTTATCATACAAGCTAGCATTATGATATTAGGATCTTTAACTGAGAGAATAACATGCATAGCAATAAAACACAAGAGACAAGAGACACAAAGAATTTTCCTCAAGGAAACCATAAAGGAGAAAACCCTGCAACTTCCTCAAAGATAGAATCGGCACCAAAAGTAAAACCTGAAAACATAAAGATGATCTCCTGATAGCAGCAGTCTCTCTCCGATCCAAATTTATGCAGTGACGCAACAGAATACACAAATAACCATAGAAACAAATATGCAGTGAAAATAACACTTCATTTCATTAATCAATAACTGGAACTTGTTTACATACAGAATGGAAATAAACTAGCTAGAGTGCTGGTAGCTTATCTCTGAGAAGAGATGTGGCAGCTACATGCTTCTGAACTCTGTGTTACAATGAGACTCGAAGGCCTATATTATTGAGAAACAATGAAAACCCTACACATCCAAAAAACTAAACCTAAGAGGTGAAACACCTTAATGTAGGCCCCGTTGGGTAACTTGGTACATCAATTTCCCAGGGTCGTAACTTATGCATACTACCTCCGTTTGACACGCATGATATATCGTTAGAAATATCTATTTAAGGACTACAAACATAAAAGAAAAATATGAAGTCCAAAAGGGACTCCTATTCACCCGACCATTCAATGCCAAAAAAATGTCGTTTAGGGCCTCAAAACGGCTCCGGAAGTTTAGGACCTGAAAACTGCCAAAAATAGTAAATTGTGCTACAATTAAGGAAACTGAAAAAATGAAAGAAACAATGGTGGGAGTCCAAGAGGAATAGGTGGGTGGACACCAATATCCTCCTGGATCATTCCTCCCCCCTTAGGAAGCAATGGTCCCCATTGCGTTGAGTTCCTCCATGAGATGAGGAAACTTCTGTTGAACTTGGTCCCTGGTAAGCCACTTTCCCTGGTGAAGGAGTTGGCCTGCTTTGACAACTCAATATAGCTGGATATTCTGTTGATCAGTGGTGGCTTGTTCCATGCATTCGGGGTTTAACTCTGTTTATGTGAGTTGTTCTGCCACGTCTGATGTGTCCAGTAGAGGTGGAAAGTAGGGCTGAAGGCGGTCCACATTGAACAATGGGTATAGACCAAGGAATGGTGGAATACTGAGCTCGAAGGAATTGTCCCCGACAGCCTTGGTGATGGTGTATGGCCCATATTGGAGCGGGTGAAGCTTGCGGTGGGGTCCAGCGAGGCGCTCCTTTTGCAAATGTAGCCACACTTTGTTGCCCATCTGGAAGTTGTGTTGCACCTGATGCTGATCATGTCGCCGCTTGTACTTAGCATTATATCTATCCAATATGCCATTAACCTGTTGGTGAATGTGCTGAATGCGCTCAATGAAGTTGTCTACCTTGGAAACTTCAAACTGGATATGAGCTGAATCAGCCTGAGTAGCTGTAAATGGAATGGCTACGTCAATGGGACATAGTGGCTGGAATCCCAAGCCCACCTGAAAGGGGTTGCAGTTGGTTGAGCTATGGAGGGCCCTGTTATAGCTGTGTTGCACGTAGGGGAGGCTCTCATCCCATGTGCGTGGATTCTTTGAGTTGTACATGTGCAAAATATGTACAGTCATCTTGTTGACGACCTCTGTCTGGCCATCAGTCTGGAGATGGAAAGTTGTGGACTTTGTGAGCTTGGTGTCTAGCATTGACCATAGGCTAGACCAGAATGTACTAAGGAACCTGCTATCCCGGTCTGAGATTATAGACTATGGGATCCCAAAGTTTACCCACACTCTTTCAAAGAAGAGTTTAGTAGTCACTTCTGCTGTGATATTCTTCTTGTAGGCCGCCATTATGGCCATCTTTGAGAATCTGTCAATGACCACAAACACACAGTCATTGCTGTGCTTAGTAGAAGGAAGGCCTGACATGTAATCCATGGAGATGGATTTCCAAGGTCAACTAGTTGTAGGCAACAGAATATAGAGGCCTTGCTTCTTGATGGATGGTTTGGCAATGGCGTAGGCAGTGTAGGATTGGATGTACTTCTCAACGTCCTGTCGAAGGTTCGGCCAATAGAAATACTTCTGCAGTACTGCCACTGTTTTCTTGACCCCGAAATGTCCAGCAACCCAACTGTAATGCGCTTCCAAAATCATCTTGGCACTCTCGCTTGAAGGAACACAAAGGTGTCCCATGTGACACAGTAGTACATCCTAGAGGTGAAATTTTGGAACTTGGTTTTCCTCCAAGAGCATCTGGTATGTGTGGCTGAATTCTGGATCACTCTTGTAGAGAAGTGGCCAATCAGAAGTCTTGTGCCCACAAGAGTTGAGCATGGTCGTTATCGCCACGATCGGTGGTCGGCTGAGGCAGTCTGCAACATTATTGGTGCTTCCTTTCTTGTACTTGATGTTCAAATGAAACTGTTGTATATATGTGGACCACTTCATATGGTGATCATTCTATAACTTCCCTTGTGTTTGCATGAACTGCAGGGGTCAGTGGTCTGTGTGCATGATCGTTTCCTTCCCCAAGATGTAATGCTTCCATTGTTGGCAAGCCTATACAACAAAATACATCTCTTTGTCATAAGTGGGATATTTGCACACAGTGTCGGACAGTGTCTCACTGTGATATGCCACTGGATGCCCTTGTTGAGTAAGGACTTCCCCAATAGCATAGTCAGAGGCATTTGTCTCGATCTCAAATGGTTGTTGCAAGTTTGGTAATGTGAGCACTGGAGCACAGCATAGGCAATGTTTCAATTCTGCAAACACCTTCTGTTGAGTTTCCGACCAAAATAATTTTTCTTTCGCTCCTCCCTTGGTGACTTGACCCAAGGGACAAGTGATATGAGAGAATCCCAACACGAACCTATGGTAGAAATTAGCAAGGCCCAAAAAGCTATGAAGCTCTATTAGAGTAGTTGGGGCTAGCCAATATCGAATGACTTGGATCTTGTTTGGATCCACATGTACCCCACATTCATCAATAATGTATCCCAGATACTGAACTTGGGTCATGCCAAAAGTGCACTTGTCCAAATTGGCACACAACTTGTGCTGCTGCAATGTTTGGAGGACCTGTCAGATGTGGTGGAGGTGCTCTTCCCAAGTCTAGCTGAAGATCAGGATGTCATCCAAGTACACTACTACAAATGAGTTGGTGAATGGCCGCAAGATGTCATCCATCAGTATCATGAAGGTTGCAGGAGCATTCGTCAGCCCGAAAGGCATGACCAACCATTCAAAAAGGCCCTCCTTGGATTTGAAGGCAATCTTCCACACATCAGTCAGTTCGATCGGTACCTAGTGATACCCATACTTTAAGTTGATCTTGCTAAAATATTTCACCCCTTGAAGCTGGTCCAGGAGGTCATCAATCCATGGGATCGGTTCCCTATTCTCGACAGTGATCTTGTTCAGTGCTCGATAGTCAATATAGAGTCTCCAAGTCCCATCCTTCTTTTGTACCAACATGATCGAGCTCCCACAGGGCAATGAACTTGATCAGATGTGACCATTCTACAACAGCTCCTGAATTTGCCTCTTGATTTCATCATTCTCTAGAACAGAATGGTGATAGATCGATCCATTGGGCAGCAGCGCACTTGGGGTCAGATCGATGGGGTGCTTGACCTGACAGTGGAGAGGCACCCCAATGGGTGAGCTGAATATGTCCTGGTACTCCTCCATGACCTTGTCCATCTGTTGGTGTCGTGTGGAGGGGCCTTGTATGGAGGTTGTGGCAACAATCTTCTTCTTTCCCTGAGGGCGGATCATCAAAAAAACAAACTTCCCGGTTTTGGAAATGAGCTTACTGCATTGTTTTGCAGTAACCAAAGAGATAGCGATAGGGGGTGGTACCTCTGGTATTTTGTACAAATTATTTCCCAACATAATAATAACAGCGCAAGGCCGGGACTCATACATAGCATGTTGCTTCCATAAGTATGGTTGACCTAATAATACATCGCAAACATCAAGAGGAGCAATATCACATTATACCTCATCGATGAAGGGCTTGATGCTGTAGGGAAGTTGGCACTGCTAGCTGAAGCAGAGATCTCGTCCTTGGTGAAGCCACCCAATGGTGTATGGTTGTAGGTGTGTTGTGGTCGGCAAACCCAACCACTTCACAACCTCTGCTGAAATCAGGTTCTTTTGGCTCCCACTGTCAACAATGAACTATAGTGGGGAACCCTTCACCCACATCTGGGAGTGGAAAAGATGCTCCTCCTCCTCTGAATCTTCTGGTTCTTCCTTTTGGATCTTCGTGGTGGCAACGGTGGCGTTGGGCTCTGCATCGATAATCTTCTTCCCTCTGTCATTCACCTTCTCGAGTTCTGATTCAGTGTCAGAGTATGCATCTGATTAAGAAGCCTTTATCTCGGCCATTAGTGACTGCTTAGCTCGACACTCACTTGTGTTGTGAGTGGGGCTCTTATGGAACTCGCACTGCTTTCCCGCTTCCTTCTTCGGCTTTGCAGTGTTGCTCTTTTCTTGCGGCTTTGGCATGTTTTCTTGAGTCGCCATGCCTTGGCTATGTCCTTGGTTCTGCGGTTTGGGGGCACCTTTCCCTTGCTTCTGATTCACAGATCTAAAGTCTCGCTTTTTTTGTTTGAATTTTTACTCAATTTTGCCAGCGTACCGATATGTCGTACCAAGCGAGGAGATGTCGAGGAACTCCATTTCCTCCTGAATGTATCTGTGCAGACAACTGCGGTAATTTAGCACCAAATGTTTCTCTGAATATTTGATACCCAACTTGGTGCACAGGGTATGGAACAGATTCATCAGCTCCTGCACATCTTGATCTCTTTACTACCGCAACATTGTCCATTGGATGTACTTGTCCTCATAGCTCCCCACCAGATAATATTGTCCCTTTATGGCATCTCGAAAAGAATTCCAAGTGGGTACAGATAAGAACAGAGAGGGTTCCTCCTCATCCTTTCTCTCACAATAGGTTTCCCACCAGTCCTTGACATGGGGGGCGGCTTTGAGTAGAGAAAAAGTAATCTTTTCTTGGTCAAAAAAGTCATGAGCTGAGAAATATCCTTCTAATAGATTCAACCATTTATCTATGGCATCTGCATCTATTCGACCATCAAATATGGGAATGTTGAAGTTTACTTGTACCTTAAAAGGGGTTGTACCTCTAGAGTGGCTGCTAGATGCAGATGCACCACCAGTGGGAAGTCGTTGAAGGATCTGGGCGAAGTTATCCATCATTGCGTTCCTTTGTTTTTCAAGGGCCTCCTTGAGCAACATTTTGATAGGATCTTCTGCGCCCTTGTCTTTCTTTTCGTCCCCTATGGGTGGCCATCGAGATTTGTGAGGTTGATCTTGCAAAGGTTCAACCAGATCGAGCCCTAACTCTTTATACACGGCCCTCGTTGGGGACATGCAAAGAAGGATCGAGAAAGAGCAGATTGCTCTAATACCACTGATCCGAATTTATGCACGAATGCAATAGAATACACAAATAACCATAGAAACAAATATGCAATGGAAATAACACTTCATTTCATTAATCAATAATTATAACTTGTTTACATACAGAATGGAAATAAACTAGCTAGAGTGCTAGTAGCTTATCTCTGAGAAGAGATGTGGCGGCTACATGCCTCTGAACTCTATGTTACAATGAGGCTTGAAGTCCTATATATTATTGAGAAACAATGGAAACCCTACACATCCAAAAACATAACCCTAGGAGGTGAAACACCTTAATGTGGGCCCCGTTGGGTAACTTGGTACATCAATTTCTCGAGGTCGTAACCTTTGCATATTACCTCTGTTTGACACGCATGATATATCATTAGAAAGATCTGTTTAAGGACTACATGCATAAATGACAAATATGAAATCTGAAACGAACTAATATTTGCCCCACCATTCGATGCCAAAAAAACGTCGTTTAGGGCCTCAAAACGGCTTTGGAAGTTTAAGACCCAAAAACTGTCAAAAATAGTAAATTGTGCTACAAATAAGGAAACTGAAAAACTGAAAGAAACAATGGTGGGGGTCCAAGAGGAATAGGTGGGTGGCCACCAATATCCTTCTGGATGACTCTCTCTCACACTGAGATAGCTTCTCTTCTCTCACTCATGCGCCCCAATGAGCGAGTGTGTGTGTGTGTTGTAAATAGAGAAGCTCACTCTCTATTTATATTCTTCCATTCACTTGGAACCCACTCCAACATGTTAGCCTCACTGAACAATTACTTACTAGAGCCGACATCTCTAGGAGTGTCTAATAACCCTAGTGCTCCACAACTTGTGGGGACTTTGCCTCCTCCGACCAACAAGAGGGTAACACAACGGTGGTGACTATTGCCTCGACTTACAATGACTCACCTAGGGTCGACTTCACTAGGATAGTCTAATAACCCTAGGGCCCCACAACTATGGGGACATTAACCCTTGACCAATAGGAGGGTTACCCATAATGACTTGACATGACTTTCACATTATAGAAACTTCCCGGAATAAACATTGGGGTATAACATGACTCAAATACATCCCGGAATAAACATCTGGTTACAATACATAAGAAATACAGATGAATACATTCCGAAGTTACAATTACATCAACAATAATAGGGTGGAATTGCACACTAAGGTTTCATAATGTAGAGAACGAGTTTGTGTATAAAGGAACAAACTTAATAAGATATATATGCATGGACACCTTGAGGATATGATTGTATCCCTTCAAAAAATGGGGAATCTACAACCTTTGGGGACCAAAAATTTTCTTATGGTAGTAGGGGTGGACTGCACAGTCCTTATGTTTGGAAGGTGAGCAGGTTGATTTATGGAAGTCTTATTAATCTGATACTAAAAGAGGACATATTAGGTTAAAAATATGAGCATGATTTTTTTAGCATGAGAAAAACACAAGATCATGGGGGTTCATGCTGCAACTATAGGATACAAATCCATGTGTGATTCTACGCAGCAAGAGCCAGTCTGATGGTGGAAACAAGTATGGAAGCTAAAGCCTCCCAAAAAGGATAAACTCCTTGACTAGCTTTAAGGAGCAGGCATGCAAAAAAGAAGTCGGGATGGGCCTCAGATCTCTATCATGTGGAGAATGGAGTCTTAATCTACTGAATGTTCTTGTGCCCAGCTGCTATGGAAAGAGACAACATCTCAAAAGCATCCCAAATGTCTGGTTTGGGGAGTAGTCAGTGGAAGAGTGTTTGAAGCTATGGTTTGACAAAATTGAATATGGATTTTAAAGCCATGCCTTGGCTCAAGCGTTTGAAGCTATGGTTTGACAAAGATAAATAAGCAGTTTAAAGTCATTCATTCCTTGGCTAATTTTGTTGGGGCATATGGTTAGCAAGAAAATCACATAGTTTCATGAAAAATTTGTTCCTACTTTTCAAGTTCTTTGTCAAGTTAGGTCTCTATTGATGTTATGCAAAATGCCAGTTAAACAGGCAAGTCTACACCTAGAGAGTGATATGGTCATAGATAGTTCTCATGCATAGAGTTTCTTTGACATGGTAAAGCAAGGCCAACTTGAGATTAGTATCACTGGAGGGCTTCTCTTTATCTTACCATCACATTGTTTAAAGACGGGTTCAAATAATTATGCAAAATTCATGGCCTTGAGAATTTGTCAAAAATTTGTCTTGAAAGGAATGATCAAACATATCCAAATCGGGCTGGTTTTAGGAGCCTTTCTATTATATTTTATTGGACATGAGCAGACCAGCAAAGCTCCCGGGTAATAGACTATTTGGTCTTGTCTTTGGAAATTTACAATAGTTTTCGGCTTTGTAGTCCTTTGTTATGGCTGGCTTGCTGGTTGGGCTGACATAATTCTCTTCAAGTCATGCCCATAGTTTCGGGAGCATATGGAAAAATCAAATGGTTGAAATCTAAGTTTTTATTTGTCGAATTATAGTTTTTATTTTTCAAATTACAATTTTGATCATTTAAATCGTTTTAAAATTCAATATTTATTTTAGAAAAATCCAAAATAATTACTCAAATTAAATGTGGGCAGAAATTACAATTTCCAGGGACAATTGTTGACCGGATTTGATTAAACAAACAAGGGAAAACCGAACCCATTCAACTTCTGAGGATCTCACCACGGTCAAACCTATCAGAGTAGACCATATCAGACATGTGCAGCGGCGCGGGGAAAAATAAAATAAAGACCTAATGAGTAGAGAAAAAGCCCTAATGAGTAGGGAAGGAATTGGAAGATACATAAGTTGATCCATGCTATCCACTGCTTCTAAAGTGATTACCCTAATTAAGCGACCCGCATATTGAAAAGAAATAGCATGTTTGCATTTATCCACTTGTAAAATAATCAGCATTGCTAACAAGATATCGCTTAAAATTGAGCTCTCAGTCGTTATCACACATTCTAAAGAGCCCTAAATCTGTATACTGTCACCACCATTGTATAATATGCAAAATCCAAGATCACCACGAGCAATAATATTAATTCAAAGAAGGCCGACGAAAAGATCCCTTTATTTCCTAAATGACTAAACAACGAAGCAACAAATCCGTGTGCCTCTCGTCCATAACAGAATAACCTCAACAAAACTTATTCCCATGATGGCATACATTAAGAAAATAGTAGCCGCCTCTCCCAGGGATCATAAAAGTCGAACCGAAGAGCGGCCACAAAATATCTCAGTAAAATCGAGAGACCAAGAAGGGAATCAATGAGGCGATAAGAGCGGCGAATAGTGAGTGAACGAAGGGCATTGAAGCAGCAGCACCTGCTTCCATTGTTGGACTGGGAGATTGAGCCGTCATCTCTGCTGCCACCACCATTATCATGGTAACCATCAAGAGAGCTGCAGATGCGTACTTCCCTGTACCTGACATTCTTGCTTACAGTCACAACAGGCCTGTTGCTGCTACTGATTGCTGAAAATTCCAAATCCTCAGCACACGCTTGCCAAACAAATCTGAATCTCACACAGAACATACACTCTGAAGCGGTAACTTTAGTTAACTGAGAGTCGAACTCTTAACCAAAGGAACCTGAGAGGTGAATCACAGAATTTACACAAGACCAGAGTTGAGAGTCGCGCATATAAATACTGCTCTGCAACTCCCACAAAACAATATTATTAAATGCGCGCTTGGCCGTTATCTCGCTCTTTTTGGGATTGTGTGGGCCATCTGTACTCGCTTTGTGGTTATTGTTAGAATTCGCACTTTACAGGTGTTATGATAGATGAGCGGGACAAGGCAACAGCGATGGGAGCAGTGATCAAATTTGAAGAGTGAGTCTTCTTTTACTCATTCACTGAAGAGCAAAAGAAAGAATTGTATTTTAAATGATAAGTATAAATTAATTGAATCTTGTCATTAAAAAAATGCAAAACATAAATATTGTAAATTGAAATTTTTATAATTTTAAATAATTAAGCATTTCTTAATATTTACACTAAAAAATGATATATTTTGAATAAAATTTATTTTGAACACATTAAGGTAATTTTGCAATTCAATAATATAACAACTATTTTATTGTATTTTTTCTAGTTGAGGTACACTTCATTATAGAAAAAAATTACATAGATTATGCCATAACCATATTGGGGCATTCACATGCAATCCAAGCTTGAGAGATGATGTAAGAATGATAAGAATTCGGCACCTAAGAAAAAATAATACACAACTTAAAAAACATTAAAAAAAAATTCCTACATACCAAGCAAGTTAGCAAAGCTGGCATAACCAGGGTCGGGGCATCAAATTTTTTTGTTCAATACTTGTGGTGAAAGCATACATATATGGAATGCAGGGGAAATGGATTCAAACCTAAGTCAATTGAAACTCACTACATGTTTGAGTCTCAACAGCCCGACTTTTAGATTGAACCAAAATACCAAAAGAAGTTTATTAATGGCTAGATTTGAGAAGTTCTAGGTGCGATTAATTAAGGGCTCGAGGCTCTAAAATTTGTTGTGTTTCATACCAGTCCACGATTCACTGAATCAACAATCATGGGTAGGAATTTAAGACAGTCATGGGTAGGAATTTAAGTTATTTAATGAAAACAATCAATGTGTATAACCTCTATGTCTAAACCGTTTTCCATGATGATGCAAGTCACTACCCTCTTTATTGTCTTACCAAAAGGCATGATAATGAGGAAGAAGACCTCAGGGGTGGCAGGCGCGGGTGGGATCTTGTTGGATCCCGGGGGACAAGTGGAGCAAAGATTTGCTTGGGGCTTAGGCTCTAGAACCAACAATGAAGCCGAATGGATGGAACTTCTCTAGGGTCTCCATCTCATTCGAGACAAAAAGCTCCGTAAGGTCCTGATCTTTGGAGATTCCAGGCACGTCATCTATAAGATGATCAATGGATATCCTTCAGGAGACATTAAATGCCGTCGATTATATAAAAAAGCTAAGCATCCCTTGCCTCATTCCTCTGAGATTTATCACATTCTTCGTCACAACAATAAGGAAGCTGATACCATGGCTAACATAGGTGCTAGGCTCTCTCAAGGCCTCTACAGCCAGGATGATGGTCCTCCCTCTCTGAAATTCATTCCATGACAAGAATCTTTCGTTCTTCTCCTCGTCCTTTCAAGCAAAACTCTAAAGAGAAGCCTTTAAACTTTGGAAAACAACATTGGTGTTTTTATGATCTTTTATCCTACCTCCCGTTGGCCTTTTTCCCCCCCCTCACACCTAGCATCCTCCCCTTCTTTCCCCCCCTCCTTCTCCCCTTTCCCTCTGTCTCTCGCCTCTCTTTCCTCATCACCCCCGCTCTACCTGGCCATCATATCAACACTCTCCCTGGCGGCTTCTCGCTTTTAATGTTAAGTCCTGCATGCCCTCCTTCGCAGGCCGCGTGGACTGATCCCTCCCCCATGGCTCCAGGTGAATTTAAGACTCACAGGATTTCAATTTATTACCCTCTCCTCCCGCACGATTGTTGGCTCTCCATCCTGTTCATTATGCCGCTCCATAGCTCAGACTTGTCTCATTGTAACATTTTGGATTTGGGTCACGACTCTCCTGGTTCTTTGAATTTCCTGCTGAATGTGGTAGCCAGAGTGGGGGCTGGAAGACTGCTGGGAATTCCCTGGCATGTGTTCCCCCTAATTCGGGCTTTTGTTAAAGAGCGTCTCGCGCTATCTTCCTTCTTTTGCTGTAATTGTTGTTATCCTACAGCCTTCTGGGGTACCGGTAGCCAAGTTGACACTTCTCCTCTTAGAGAAGACAATCTGGACAGGGTTTTTGGCTGCCATTGTTCTGGCTGGCAGAAAGACGCCTTGGGAACGCTGTATTGTTCAGATAGTCTGACTGTCTCCGCTCTACAACAAGAAATATTCGACCTTCGGAAGGTTTCTATAGGGAGCTGGGGCGAGAACCAGGACTGTTCAGATTATCTTCTGCACATTCAGTTCTCCAGAATTGCTATTTCGACTGACAATCGAGGGATAGCTCACTACGGGGATAATGCAGGGCTTATGGACATAAAGAAAAATCTTCGAAGGCTGCACGATATGACAACTATAGGGGTGATGGACAATAAGGAAATGGCCAAGGAAATTAAAGGCATTGGGGAATCTGTGAGTCGCACATCGCTGGATATTAGTAACCTGGGTGCCAGAACTGATGATATAGAGAGCAACATGCGCAAGCTGCTGGGACGGGTTGAACATATAGAATAAGACCTTGAGAAGTTCATCTCAATGAACCAAGAAAGCAGGGTAAAGGGAGTCATCGAAGCAATTGATCAACCCATGGAGGAAGAAGAATCGGTTCTGCAGCCTCAGGAAATGAAAGGCATTTAACTTTGTCTCTGGTTTAACATTTCTTTTTTGTATGGATTATGTTTTTTTGCATCTTGCTCTGTAGCCAGTTTGTGAGGGTATATACTACCCAGATATTTTGTAATCATGAAAAGACCACATGCTATGTTTTATGGGAAACTCTCCAGACATGCCAGTTATGCAGAAATCTTGATCTGCCAGCATTTATTTTCCTCCTTCTGCTGTAATGAATGGCTGTGCATAGCCTGTTAATATAATTCTCTTTTCCGTTTCTATTAAAAAAAAATGAGGAAGAAGACCTAAAATTATGGACTTCACCTTCAAAGAATGCCTTCAATCACATCGGTAAGGAGTGATAAGAAGATCACAACAATCCAACGTGTCAAATCTAAGTTGATAGTGTTAATTAAAGACTTATATGGTAAATTTAATATAAGACTTACTTATAGTTGTCTCTTATTCTTTACGTCAATTTGTATTATAAGGTGAGGATCTGCATGCATAATAATCCTTAGTTATATGAGATGAGGATTTAAAGAGAAGAGGATGTAAAGACAAGTAATTTTTACATGTATTTTGGTGGCGCTGAGGACAAATGTTGTGAGAAACCACAAATGTTTGGAATGATGGAGGGAGATTACATCATGATCATGCCACCCATCAAATTGAAGACTATTCTTGAGCCAACAATTGTTTTTTTCATTTCATTAATAACCATTATTTCTCCATATCATGTGCCCAATGACACCTCTCTATAGCAATGCATAAATCGACCTCTCCGCAATTTGTGATCTTAGCTACATGTCATTATTTGTATTTGCTTATAGTTGTCGTGAGTCCATGATATTCATGCAAGAAATGAATTATTGTAGAGGAGGACTTATCAAACCGACCTTTTTAATTTCATTTTGACAAAAAAAGAGTGGACATTGGTATCGAGGTTCACTTAGATAGTAGGCACAAAGTTTTGATCTCGTTTCGGGCCTAGTAGTAGACTAGTAGTTGTTCTTTTTTGCTATAGTCGTAGTTGTTGACACATTGTCACACTTTAGATTGCAGCTCCAAGTGACTTGGTAGTGAAAGTCACATCTCGATGGCTAGTGCCTCGTAGTCATCAATGATTTATGGCCATCTTGCACAACTAAGCAGTGAGTGCATGACATGAGTGAGTGAGTGATTATAATTTATCATATTTCTAATATTTTGAATGGTGAGATGAGCTTTATACCATAGGAATTTCAACATATTGACAAATTTATATGGATGGGTAATTTAAAATGTTGATATAAATTATGCCCCTCTTGATTGGAGGGGTAAAATTCAGATTGAAAAATTGATTGGAGGGGTAAAATTCAGATTTTAAATTTTTTTTCAAGGGCAATTTTAACTTTACACTTCTGGGAAGGGCTAGAACCCTTTCAAAGGGATGTGAAGGGTTCAATTTTGAACGTTGCAAGGAAGGTGTTTTTAAGGGACTAGTTCTATTCAAAATTTTGTCCAATTTTGTCCTATGTTGACAACCTATGAGTAGTTTCCCCCTTCCCACAGCATAATTATTTATAAATTACGTAGAAGATCTTACTCAGATTGTACGAATTGATTCCATTTTGGTTGTTGTAGCGCTCTGCCTCTGCTGGAAACGAGTGTCCCTCCTGATTTATCGGCGCTGGAAAACGAATTCTTTCTCTGTTTGCGCCCGTGAAGTTTATCAATCTCCACCATCACAAACTGCAAGCTCTTGCACTACCACGACTTCACTCTTACCCGTCTGTAAATCTTGTTTCTCCCTTCCCAGCGCTTGTTCATTGGATCAAAACCACGGGACTCAATTTCCTTCAGCTAGTGTTGCTCCTCAGTTGCTTCGTCCTGGAATAAGAATTGGCTTAGCTAATAAATTTGTATGAGTCCTACACGAAAATTTAAAAAAAAAGATCATTCAGTTTACATATTGGCCAAGTAATCAACAGGCACTCCAACACTCATGGAAGAAAAAATTAGGCTTGGGATGATTTTCTGCGGACTTTGATGTAAGTTTTGGCAATATGTGTTCTCCTCATAGCATTTTGAAAAAACAAACTAATCTGCTTTTAAATGCACATAAATGAATGGATAAGTGTAAATAATGTTCAGTTTTTATACGAAATCTGTCCATGAAGACTTCCGATCATGGCAGTGCATAAGAGAAACTAATTTGAAGACTTCTAGTCCTGTCAGTGCATAAGAGAAACTGATTCGTATCATTTTTCATGTAATTTAGTAGAATCTGATAAATAATTGATCGAAAGCTTGTTTCTTTGGCGTTTTTTGGAGGAGGCTTACGAAATCTATCAATCTTTCGCTTAGATTATCATGAATCGAGCTGAGTTTTAGCTGTTTGGGATTGTAAAAGGGTGCATTTAGGTTTCTATGTTATGAAATGATCTAGGGTGCATTTAGGGTGTATTTATTCTGTCATTTGTAGTTTATTGTTTCAAGGATGGCAGAATCTTCTACCATGAGGAAAAGAAGCAACCATGAGAGATACCTTGGAGTTCTTACTAAGAAGAAACCAAACCCTGAACACGAGGTGAACAAATTCATTTTCAAAGCTAGAGGATGCCGATGAAAGGATGTTAGTGGTCGAATTTGTAAAAGCTGAAAAATAAATCACAAAAAAGGGGTCAAGAAAGATCCAGGAACCCAAGTCTATGTGGAAGACGCAATGGGTGAACGAATTGAAGATGGAAACAACATATGCTAGGCTTTTGAAAACAAGAGAAAAACAAGCCCATTATCATAGATCTGCAGGTTCATCCATGGACTTCTAAACTATTTTTTAGTTTTTTTAATAAGTAAAATAAAAGTATTTATTTAGAGAGAGGGATTTACCAACTTGACAATATGGACTGAGTTGTCAACAATCAATATATTCAACTTCTATGGAAGCTCAATACTCACGAATGGTGCCCTATATCATCATCAAATTAGCCATTTCTGATGTGCCTATGTGGAATTTCACATCCACGATCAAGCATTATGATATTAAACAATTTCAAAGATTTGGCGAACATGTATATGAAATTTTGCTACTAGACTTAGACTTGAGAACAATGGAAGCTTTACCAGATCAGTTAGTGAGCGAAGTGCTACATAGAATTAAACAAACTTATGACAAAAGCATTGCATCCCTTTTGTGTAAACAATTCAACGATTGTATCAAATTGATTGAGGCCACATGGGTCATTAGAGGAAATTTGCGGTCTAAAATGGGCATTATAAGAAAACGCGCCAATAATAAGTTCTTGTGAGTTGGAATTCAAGAACCAATAGAATTTCGATAAAATAAGTCAACCATAATGGTTGAATTGACATATTTGTCATAAAAAAAACTAGTTTTTTGTTTGTATTTTCGACTTATCTCCCTGTTTTTTTACTTAAATTTTTATCAGGAGAGCTCGTTGGATGCGGAAATTGATTCTGCATCCAATGAGTACCCACTTTGCATACTTTTGACAGACCCCGCTACCCCAAAAAAAACAAATACCTGAAAAAACGTGATGATGACATCATCATCACGTTTTTTCAAGTATTTCTTGTTTTTGGGGTAGCAGGGTCCGTCAAAAGTATGTAGTGTGGGTACTCATTGGATGCGGATGCAAATTCCGCAATTAATTATTTTATTATTTTCTTGAGGATGCCCATTTTAGACCTAAAAATTCCACGAATGATATGGTGCAGACCATGGGTAAATTTTTTTGTGTATGGTCCCAGGCTAGGCCTTCAAATACCAAGTTCTAAACTCCAAAATCCCATCCCAAGCGAAGAAACAAAACCTCACAAGCAAAGAAACAAAACCTCAATTTAAAACTAAGGTGTTCATAGAATCTCATGACTCCCCAACTGGAGGCCATGTAGGTTTTTTCAAAACTTACTACAATGCCAGGAAAGCCTTCTACTAGAAGGGGATGTATAAGGACATTCAAAAGTGTATAGCCGAGTGTGATACATCAAAGAAACAAAAGAAAAAATGTCATGAATCTAGGGATACTTGTTATCTACCCAAATGGCACTTCTCCGTCCGAGTGCCGACATTACCCTATGTTGGCACACAAAAGGACACTTATGGATTGAAGGTTTCCTAAAACACTATAGATGGGCATGTTATGAACTACCTCATCATAGGAGATACATTATATCAAAGAAGAGTAGATTCCATTTTGTGTCGATGCCTTACCCATGAGGAAGCAGAGATTGTCCTGAATGATTCCCATAGTGGAGCGTGTGGGGGTCATTTATCTGGGTTAGCAACGGCCCAGAAGATACTACGTGCCGGTTATTTTTGGCCCACGTTCTTCAAAGATTGTGTGGAAGCAGTGAAGCACTATCATCCTTGTCAGCTTTACACCAAGAAAATGCGGTCACATCCCGCTCCGTTATTTCTCGTTGTCTCGGTAGACCCCTTTATGAAATGGGGGATTGATTACGTGACATGCAACCCAGCCTCGACTGGGGGGCATAAATATACCATTGTCGTTGTTGACTATTTTATGAAATGGGTAGAGGCAATGCCTATTTTTAAAGCTGACAGGGAAACAATGGCTTTCTTCGTATGTAATCAGATTATAGCACGGTTTGGTATACCCAAAGTGATTGTCATTAACCATGGAAGTCATTTTCAAAATAGCATGATGACGGAACTGACCACTATGCTCAGATTCAGACAAGAACATTCTTCTTCATACTATCTGCAAGCAAATGGTTAGGTTGAGGCTGTAAACAAAACCTTAAAAGCTATCCTTAAACGTACAATTGATGCAGCCCGTTCTAACTGGCACATCATGCTATATCCTGTTCTTTGGGCCTACTGAACTAACATAAAAAATACTACGGGTTTCTCCCCCTTCCAACTCGTCCATGGAGTGGAAGCAGTTACCCCGATTGAGTGTGAAATCCCGTCTCTAAAAATAGATATTCATGTGTTACCTGATATGACGGAGCTTGAGGAATGTCCGGTACATTTAGAACACCTTGATGAACAACATAGAGATGTGTTGACTACTAATCAAGCTCATAAGAATATGGTCAAAACTCAATATGATAAATTGGTCAAACCTCGGGTTTTCTCTGAGGGGGAACTTATCTTGCTTTGGGACTAAGACAAAGAACCCCTAGGGACAGGAAAATTCAAGGCCATGTGGTTAGTACCTTATGTCGTGTCGAAAGTCTTGAAGAAGGGCGCATATGAGTTAATTGATTTTGATGGGAACAAGCTACCTGAGCCTATAAATGGGCTCTACCTGAAGAAGTACTATGCTTAGGCTTAGCACTTTTTCTTGTATTTTTTATTGTATGTATTTTTATGTACATTAAGTTGTTGGTTTTGTTTTTTATACCATCTGCTGGTTGTTGCAGATGTCTTCTGAAAGGTATATAGGGTTCACCGATGGCACCAATCGCCACACTTGTAATCTAGCCTCAGCAGCGTGGGTCATTTACTCTCCCTTAGGACAGCTAGTTGCTGCAGGAGGCGCTTGCTTAGGTCCTGCTTCTAATAATGTTGCTGAGTATAGGGCTGTATTTGAGCTTCTATGGGATTCTTTGCCACGTGGTATCACCCAGCTCAAGGTCCGCCTGGACTCTCAACTGGTGGTTTCCCAGCTCAATCGAGCTTATCAGGTGTGAAATCCTATTCTATTACGTTAGTTCATGCAAATTAGGTTATTGGAAAGAAATTTTGAAGTTATTATATTCAATCACATTCCAAGAAATCAGAATTCATTGACTGATGCATATGCTAATCACATTTTAGATTGGCATCTAACACACATTTCATAAAAATATACAGCATGCACATAAAAAACACTTGTAAATAAACCGACAACAACAATATATATATATATATGTGTGTGTGTGTAAGTATCTGTCCATCAATAGGTCGAGTCTGATCCTCAGATCCAGTCATAACTGTATAATATACAAAAATGTGGATCGCAGTCCATCAAAATGTCCTAGATCTAAGCAGGACCACCCTGGTCACTTGGACCACTTTGGTCCCCATGGTCTCTCTATACTCTGGCTTCCTCAGCCTCTTCGGCTTCGGCAACCTCCACAACATCTATGTATACAAGAACCACTCTGGCTACTCGCCTCAAAAGGCGTAACCAGACCAGTGGAACTCCAACAACGAACTCCTGCATGACGGCCGGGATATGCTCTATCCAGAAGGTGGGAACTCTTTGGGTCATCCTGGCCACACGAGGGCTTCACTTGTTGACCAATATCCTATCACGTTAGTTCATATTGTGGGTTTTAAAATTATTAAAAATTGAACCAATATATTGCAGGTATAGGGGGGATGAGGGGTTTAAGGTGGGGCTGGGTAGGGTGGTTTATAAGGATTGAGGTATAAAAAGGGGTGGGGAGGAGCTTTTAAGTATTGGGAGGGGGTTTCAACAAAAAGAGTTTGGTTCAATATCTCTGGAAATTAAGAGTATTCTTTAATATCCCACGATCGCACGTGCTATCTGGGGTGTTCACTAAGTGAAGTCCCTGTGCCTGGTCAGCTTTCCCTCTAGAACCCTAATAAGCCCCTGGTCTTCGCCTATGACAGGACGAACAAACATGCGTGGATGCCCCTCAGGGAGGACCGGTCCAATATCTGCATTTTGACATATTTATAGGATTAGGACTTGTACATATATGTATATATCTATCATTTTAAAAATTCATAAAAATTTTAAAAAATATTAAAAACTTTAAAAAAAAATTACCTAGCTCTCCCCATGCTCCTCCTGGAGGGAGGACAAGGTCTGGATCACCTCTAAAATCCATGTCGGCATATGGAAATTGTTCTAGTTCCGGTAGGTGTCGCTCCCACCAGATGTAGAAGTCATCATCATAGACACTCTACACTATGTCTCCTCCTCCTTGACGGAGGAAGATGTCTCCCCATCTACTCAGCCTTGGCTGACATGGAGATCGGACTAGTAGAGGTATGGCGGGGCTCAACCTTGGTCCTCTCTCTCAAAGAAGGAAACCAATATGCTAGAATACCCAAAGTTCTTTTTCCTTCCTCTCTTGCAATCGGAGAGTTGTCTTTTCATAATGGGGACAACTCCTGAACACCAATCATAGAGGGCACCATACATACAATCCACCGCCAACCTCATTTGGTTCGATGTAGCTAAATGTAAAGAAGAGGATCCTGCAATCCTCATGATGGTGCTCGTCAGTACCTATAGTGTGAAATCACGGATATGTGCAAGAGGGACACAACTCCCTCTCTTCTGGGTACCTAGTGTGCAAAACACATCTATGTAGTTATAGACACTTAAAGGATCACTGCCTCTGACGATGCCCTCTAAGTTGACCAGTGCTCCACATCGTGACAGACCGGTAATGAAATATATGTCCTCGGAAGTAATTTCCAAAGTCTCACCCTGTAGGTCAAACATCCCCAAATCATGATCCCAATAGTTTATCATGAACTCCAATAGATGGACATTGGCCCACATGGGTGATGTGCAAAAGAACTTCAATAACCCACTCGTTCGTAAAGCATGTACGGTGGGTGCACTTTGGAGCGTTTCTTGGTCCATAATTTCATGTTCCTGTTACCTCCATTCCAACACCATCTTCACACCTAGCAAAGCAAGTAATGTGATTCATCAATTTCATATAAACTTTCAAAAAAAATTGACTATAATTAGTCTTTTATCCTTCACGTAGTACACACAACTGTTTAGTTAGACATGTCATGTACCGTACGCGACTGTCTCTATAGGAAACCTGCGTACAGAATGCGTGTACGCGAGTCTTTACACTATGAGCCCGCGTACGCGCCGTGACATGCTTTAGGATGCTTTTAGTAATGAAATTGGGACTCCAAATTAATAATTGCTAGGATCAAATTGAAGAGCTCGGGGTGTAGGCTTACCTGCAACTTGAGGAATTTGATTTCATCCACTAGATTGTCCACAATGATCGAATGAAGGTAGAGGTAAAAACTTGCTTCTTATGGCTAAAAATTCAAAATGGTGAGTTTTGTTTTGATTTTGAACTATTTATAGAAATTTTATTTCTCAAAGTGGGTTTTTCCTATAGTTTGAAATCTATTCAACTAATACCATATCTCTTTTTTCCATGAAATAGGTTTTTCATCATTATAAAGTGTTTTTTGCTCCCATAGGGTGGTTTTGTTATTTCCAATGCATTTTTTGCAGCTATACTCAATCCACATTAACCTTAGCAATCAACATTTTTCCATGGACTATGGTATTATAAACCATTAGTTCCCTATTTTTACCATTGTTCTTCCATGGATAGGGCCCTTTTTTCATGAGTATCTTCCTTTAAAACCTATGTTGTCTTTTGATATTCATGCCGCAGCTATTTCAGGTATAGGGGTATCCTTGTAGCTATTTTTCACTCCAGATAGAGCTTCTTTTGGAACGTCTTTTTACAAGCTATCCCTTTATAGGACTCCTCGCCCTTATGGAGTTTCTTTAGGCCCAGTTCTGACTCCTCTAAAATAGAATTGACTTCCAAGTTAACTTGACCGTTCAAGCTCGTTAAGAATATGTGAATGGGCATCCACATCGGTGGTAGGTTATCTCTTTCTCGGACCATGCGGAATAATACGAGAAAGGATCCCTCTCTTTTCTATTTGAATTGAGAAGAGTATTCTTAGGCATAGGTTTATCACTTTTCCGGACCTGAGGGACTAAATTTACGGAAAAGGAACGCCCGGTATGAGCTTAGTTTTCTCTTTTTCGTGCTCTGGACCTAAACATGAAAAAGATTTCAAGTGTACTTTGTGTCTTTGTCATGCTCGTTAAACACCTAAGAACAAAGCAATGAGTTTATTATTGTAAGCCCCATTTCTCGTAATCAAATGGATCTTTCTGAGCGATCTTGCTTTCCTTCACACTCGTAAAACTCAAGCTATTCATGTTGTTCTAGAAGGAGCGTTGGGTAGGTGGTAATTTAACCTTTTTCAGACCTTCCTGACTAAGTACGAAAAAGGTTCACCTTTTCTTCTACAGAAGTTAAGAGATTTCTTCTATCGTATGTTTTATACTTTTTCGTCCTCGGGAGACTAAATTGGATGAAAAAGGACCCCCCTGGAGTCTTCTTTGGAGTTTTCAGACTCTTTAAATATGAAAACACCAATTGAGCATGTACTAGTTCAGGCTCATTAAATCCACGAATCAGTGACACTATCAAGCATTACTTTCCCGTCTCTTCAAGCTTGTTAAGAAATGAAGTGGGATCCGAGTTGAATTTCCTGGACTCGTTAAAATTTAATAGGGAAGGTAAGGAAGAAGTTTTCTCTTGTTTTTAGTAGTGGCAGCATGTCCTTCTTGAACATAGCACTCTCTGTTTTTTCCAATACCCATGTCTCAGTGTTCACTTTCCGTTCAGCTATTACTTTGAGTTTCCTACTCCTCCTCTTGTCCATTATACCTGGGGAATCTGATCATGTCTCCTACATGACAGATAAGTCTAGTTGTTCTATCTATGAGTAAAATGCTGCCTTGGGTCATCTATGTGTTGTGCTCACTGTTCAAGAACTCAACCCAATGTTTGATCTTTACCCTGATCCCATCATTGTTATATCTGTTATCTATTGTGTCTCCCTTCTTTTGCCCAGTTCCTAGTCACTCTTGTGATCCGTTGGAGAATCTATTGCCTTCCTTATCACAGCATGGTTCTGTTTAAGTACTTCCTGATGACGAAGACCTAGAGTTTTGACGATCGTACCTCAGGATTCACTTTCATCATTGGTGAATTCCTTTACTTCAGTTGTTGATTATTACCTATTGATTGACAAACTGTTGAATCCTTTCCATGTTCGACTTCAACCTACATTTATTCACATGGCTTGGATTGTACTGGTTCTTTGGGATTGTTTATGAAGACCTTAGTTCCTCACATATGAACTAAGTTGTGCAAGATTATGTTCCATTTATGTACATAGCTTCCAGATCTTTGAAGACTCATCATTATTGTATAGTGTGGCTTCGATCCACCTTTGTAATATACGTGGTCTAGTACCCGTATCATATGATGTACTCAAATATTGTAAAGGAGCTAGTGTTCCTATATTATGAACATAACATCCTCAGATATGACTTTGTATATGATGTTATTATGTATTTGTTTTAGGTACTACCTCTACTCCATTGGATTTCTGAGTTCTCCAAAGATAAATATTATAATGTATTTCAGCCATTGTTTCCCTCTAACCTCACACATTAGGGGGCATTTGTTATCTACCCAAATGGCACTTCTCCGTCTGAGTGCCAACATTACTCTATGTTGGCACACAAAAGGACACTTATGGATTGAAGGTTGCCTAAAACACTATAGATGGGCATGTTATGAACTACAATCATTTTCCATCTAGCTTGCCATTTTTACCTTTGAATATGTCAAGTGTCGTATGTACCTTTGCCTATATGCAACCCGCGTACATACGTGACTTTTCCTACATCATGTCGCGTACTGCACGCGAGTCTTTGTAATTGCAACCTGCGTACAGATCTGTACGTGTGCTTCCCTAAGAGAAGCTCGTGTTTCATACGCGGGTTGCTAGTATCAATACCCACGTACACCTTCCTTTGACATTAAAAATAATAAATCATGATTATTTGAGATTTGTTAAGCCCTTAACTATAACCATCTTAACTGTATCAACCTCCTCAACCCTCGAAACTGACTTATTTCACTAAGTATAAATAAAGGCCTTGGGGAGGGCATTAGGAATATACTTGGAGAGCAAAGTTATGCTAGTGGTGTCTATTCATAAGTCTTTGGAGCAGCGGAACTCAGAATCCTTTGGTTGCAAAGGAGTCCTTGTCTCAGGCGTTGGGTTGTAATCTTAACTCATTCACTATTGTTAATAAAGAGAATCATTCTTCCACATGTGTTTTGAATGTCTTTCATGTATCATGGTTTGATGAATATTTATGATTAAGCACTCTATATATGATTTATCTAACTTGTTCTATATACATGTATAAGCTTGCACTTGGAGGATTTGCTCTTTATAGGTGAAGGAGAAGCATCCCTGAAGACTTTAGGGGAGAAGCAAAGTAGAAGAGGACAAAGCTAGGATAAACCGTCGTGAATTGGGTGAGTCTATTCTATCCTCTTGTTTCCTTTCTGCACTCTAAAGTTGTTTTCCTGCAATTTTTATGAGTATGTTGGTAACCCCAGACCTTCGGTTATAAGGTGTTTATTCCTATACAACAATACTCCACCCGCTTCACATACCAACCCAAAGGTGGGAGGAAATTTCCTTGGATTTTATTGAAGGGTTACCCGTATGAGAAGGCATTACAAATTACATGGATTTCCCAAAATCATCATTAGTGACAAAGATGCCAAATTCACAAGCAATTTTTGGAAGGAATTCTGCAAACAAGTGTGGATCACTCTTAACATGAACTTAGCCTATCACCCCCAAACATAAGTTGTTAACATATGTGTGGAATCCTATCTCTGTAGTTTTGTCACAGACAAACATAATAGATGGTTACAGTGGTTACATCTTGCAAAATAGTGGTATAACTCCACCTATCATACGTCGGCCAAAATGACACATTTTCAAGCATTGTATGGTTATGCACCTCCTCAATGGAAAGAACTCATTGAAGGAGATGCAAAAGTACTTGCAGTAAAAAATCAACTTGAAGAAAATCAAAAGGTAATGTAAGTACTCAAGGATAATTTAACTATGGCACAAAATCATATGAAACAACAAACATATCAGCATAGGACAGAAAGAGAGTTTGAAGTAGCAGATTGGGTATTTGTAAGACTTTAGCCATACAAGCAATTGTCACTTAAGCAACAAGGAAAGAATAAATTAGCTCCCAAGTTTTATGGGCCATACCAAATTATCCGAAAAATTAACTCAGTAGCATATGAATTGAAGTTACCATACAAGAGTCGAATTCATAATGTTTTTCACGTTTCAAATCTTAAAAGATAGTTGCGTCAACACCAAACTGCTCAGACGACACTTCCTACGTTGGATGAAGAAGAGAAACATGTATTAGAACTAGAATCCGTCATCAACACCATAGAAAGAAGACTACGTTCTCGCATTATCAAAGAATAACTTATTAAGTGGAATAATTGTCCAAGAGAAGACGCTTCGTGGGAAACAGAGAAGTTCATTCAAAAATACCGGTCATTACCTTGCTTTGAGGAAAAATCATCATAAAAGAAGAATGAAATGTTATATATATATAATTAGATATATTTTAAGGAAGAGAAATAATAAGTAAATGTAATAATGTTTAAAACTTAGAAATAAATTGTAACTAGTTTGTAATTAGTCATGAAAAAAACATGACTTTTTGAAAAGTCACATTCATACCCCGTAAGACATATATACACGGGAATTATATTGTAAACTATAATCATCAAAAAAATTATTAATAAATAATTATTTTTCTATGGATGAGTAATTAATGCATGAGCACCAACAAAAACACATATATTATCACCATTATTTTCATAAAATAGTTAATAATTTATTAACATGGAAAACAAAGAAAGATAACTAATCATTTATTAAGAACAATCTATAATTAAGTAACCAATCATTTGTTTTTGCATCTATAGGTTATAGGTAAATAGTTAGGAGAATAAAAGGAATGTTACTATATCTTGTATGTTAAGAAACATTACCACAAAGATTCTAATAACAATAAGTAGATAGAAGTTATATATACATTACAATAATAGAATGTCCAATTCTTCCTCAACAACTTGATCAATAATGGCTTCTCTTGATTAATTTTATTAAAGAAGTTTTACAAAATTTGCACAAGTAAAATCCCTCTCTGATCTCAATATTGCATATGTTGGGCACCGTATATGCAAGTTAATTAAAGCCAACATACAGAGTGTTCAATATAAATTGTCAACCCAAGTAAGTCTCTTATTTCAAGGATAATGTGCACTGTATATGCTTTAAACACTAAGTAGTTAATGCTGTAGATGAATGACCCTACTTTCTTGTTCAGCTAAACTCATCCCATAATCTACTTAATCTAGTTTACCTTCTTAAGAATGCAATCACAAGTACCTTCTTACGATCCTTAATCTAGAATTAAAAGATTCAAGAAATAACATCTAGATTAATTTTGCAGAAAGTTAAATCCTTACTTACCAAACCATCTAAACATCCATCTCAACTATCTGAATTCAGCTTATTCGAGAAATTCAAAGTACAAGAATTAAATTATGCAATTATAAATGTGAAGAAACAAACTGCAAAGATCTAAAGAAAACAACGATTGAAAGAACTAGGGATGAACAGGGCTGTCACAGCTATCACACAGTTGCATAGATGAAAGTTAATCTATACAGTCGATTGGAACACCACACCACTGCAATTTACAGAGGATGCAATTAATGATTATTCAAATGACACACAGGAAATCGATGACTGTTGCAGCTCACTGTAAATAAAGGAAATTATCACAAAATCCAACCACACAAAAGAACAAATAAAATACCTAATTAACTCATCAATCCCTATGGGAAGGTGGGCCTAGCCTTCACATAGAGATGCTCAAAGTAACACACTTTAGAACATCGAGATCTGAAGAACCAAACTCCTTGTATTAAAAATGGCGGATGAGCACACAACCTTAGTCACAGCTGATACAATAATTTGATTAATTTTTCAACCCTTTGCTCGGAATAGTTCCCAGTATTTATACAATTACAATCATAACATCTTCCCACTATTATCGGGAAGCCATGAAGATCTCTGATCTTCAGGCTGCCCTAATTACGATAAGCTGTTACAGTCATGGCAAGATGAAAGTAGAAGATATAAGAAGGCTATTACTTGAGCCATAAATAATGATCATGATCAATTGAGTAGATACTCCATGGACTGCAGTTATTCTTGAGCAATGACGCAATATTACCTCCGAATCAGTTGTAGCCTGTTACAGCTACCTTTGTACAACTCGTGTGGAATAGTATCATTAGACCGTGTTCTTTGGGAAACGATGGAATGGATGGCGATCATCTCAGCAATGAATCATTCATTCCTCTCTTGGCATGTTCCTCCCACTACACCTATATCCTTTACATCTTGAATTATCTTTATAAAACCACCATATGTTAGCATAATTTAAGATGTAAAGCCCTGATTACGACAATCCTAAGAATTAATAAAATAAGATAATGATTAACCATACCTGTATGAATTAAGGGAGTGAGTGAAGGAAAAACATCTGTTTAGTGTACATAATAGGGTAGGATGAGGCAAAAAGAGGTAGGTAAAGATGGTCAAAAAAGGGTCATTTATGGGCCCAACATCTCCCCCCAACTTCCCTGTTGCATGTTCCCATGCAACAAACTCCATTATTCTGAATCTGAATCTGGCATTGTACTTCATTCATGGAGAGAAGAAAAGTTGTATGGTAATTCAGGCGTTCCCTATTTTTCAAAGAATCCCTTATGGAAAACCCAATATCTCTGACACTTCTGCTCTTCTGCCCTTGTTAATGAGAATTATTTCCTATATGGTTTTGCTGGCCACCAGATGAGAGAAAATTTGAATTTGAGTCCCAGCCATTTAACCCCACATTCCTTCATGCATCCAACATATCCCTTAACCCTAGAAAGTGCTTGTTCAAAATTCCTGTAACAGTAGGGATCCCTATTTCTCAGGGTTGAAGAGGAAACCTGCCATCTGTGCTAGCTACCTTCCAAAGCCAATCGTTGATGCTTGGAAATATGGATCACACAAGTAGAAATAACCTTTTCTTGAAGTTCCATTATCCACTGAGTTTGGATGGGACACGAGAGTACATTCTGATGATGAGCAAGGAGGACACGAGGATTCTGAGGTTCTCTTCAAATCCAAAGGTTAGAGTGGGAATCATTATGAGAGAAAGTTTGGAAGGATCTTTCCCAATGAACATGATTGCTCACAAAGGAGGCAAAATCCCTCAGTTGAACATCACCTGAGAAAGGGATAGGATTCGAATGGCGGTCCAAAGGACAAGCCAACTCATGCAAATAAAACTCACACAACAAATTCTACTCCTCAAAGTCACTTTCCAGAAATGTTGCCAGGAATTTAGCCGAGGTCATTATTTCATATGGTCTTGGTTCTTTTACAGCCATCAGTTTAAACCAAAGGAACTACTCAAATAAAAACACAAGGTAAGAGGAGGATAGTACTCTGGTACCCTGAGAAAGAGTATACAACTGATCTTTTATGGATAGTACTCTGGTACCCACCTGCATGGATTTGAACTTTTTCAGCTCCTTTAGCTCCTTCTATAACTCTTCCCCATAGAGTTTCTAGGACATGAGTTCTTCTTCCCACTTTTCCTTCAATTCCCTGATGGTCTTCCTATGTTCAGCAAGGGAAACCATCCCTTCTTTATATCTCTCCACCTGACTCCTCCACTTCCTCACTTCTATTCTCAGGATTAAGAGTTCTTTAGTTAGCTTCAGGATTTCTTCATCTCCAACATGTTCTTCATTATCAGAATCCAAATTAACAAAATTTTGAGGAATTTGAGTCCATACCTTATCACCTGATGTTCCAATTTGAACATCCTGTACTTCTGAAATCACTTCTGGGGGTGGTTGTTCTTGTGTAATAGTATCCCTTCCTTGAATTTCTCCTACAACAACTTCAACCATAGGTGCCTCTAAAACAACTTCTGGGGATGATGGTTCTTGTGTAACACCATCCTCTCTTTGGATTTCTCCTATAGCAACCTCAACAGTTGATTGCAAATGTGTTGGTTCTTGTGTGAAAACATCCTCCTGGATTTTGTTCTCCTTATATGTCTGATTGTCAGCTGCAGCTTTGATAGGGGGATGCAAGGCCATTGGTTCTTGTGTAACAAATCCCTGCTCTTCTATTTCTTCATGCTATTGGGATTGTAGAGTTGCTTCCATGTCTTTTGCAATATGGACCTGTCCTTTGAGGATTTTAGTGTCCCCCGAGGATTGTGATTGCATTTGTTCATCCTCTCCTAAATCCAAATCAGGAATGATGTCCATTTCGGGATTGATTTCTTGTTGCCACCTGAGAGTCTCCATAGAAGTTTCCAGGGATGTTGGTTCTTATGTAGCAACATCCTGGTTAAATTCCTCATTTTCCTGCTATTGGGGTTCCATTTCTATTAACTCGGTGTCCTGAGACGATTCAGGATTCATAACACAAACTTCTTCGTTAAATTACAAAATATTTTCAATTTCTGGTTCATCTTCCCCCATTTCGATGGCAACTTGAACGAGAATATTCAAGGATGTTATTTATTATGTATCAGCACCCTATTCAACTTAAACATCATTTTTCTGTTGAGGTTCCATCTCTATTAGTTTTGTGCCCTGAGAAGGTTCAGGAGTCACGGTGCAAACTTCTTCAATAAAATCAGGAATAATTTCAGCCTCTGGTTCACCTGTCCCAATTTGCGTGGAAACTTCAACAGGAATATTCAGAAATGTTGGTTCTTCTGTATTAGCACCCTGTTTATCTACTACTTCCCTTTGCTGGAGTTTCTCTTAGGGAGCTTCACCATCCTTCCATTTAGATTGCCCTTTTTCTTCCATAGTTGTAGGTTTGGGTTGTTGTGACGTCAGAAAGGCATGAACTATGACTTTGTAGCCTGACTGGTTAAAAATTTCTCCACACACAGGGCATAACACTCTTTCTTCCTCCTCACCATCCTTAATGGGAGTTAATATTTCTAATTGTTCTGTAGCTTCAACCAGTGTATGTAGCTTCCTTTCCACCTACTCCCTGCATGCTTCCTTCCAATTTTCTAGTTCTTTCCAAAGTGGTTGTACTTCCTCCTTTAATAAACCATTTTTGTATAGAAGCCCCTCAATTTGAGGTTCTTTTGCAACCGGTTCCTATGGGGCATCATTTACATTGGGTCTCAGAATGGGGAACTCGATCTGTGCTTCTACGAATGCCCATCTTTCCCATGTTGCTTCAGCTACTGTAACTGACCTGGTTCTTTTTCGTCTTATTGGTGGTGATGCCTATATTTCTTCTTTTGATCTCCTCCTTTTCCTTCGTGGTACCAGAATCTCCAGGTTTACAGCTGATGTGGAAGGGATATCCTCTGTCTCAGTGTTTTCATGTTCTTCCTCAATCAAAGTTCCACCCCATTCAAAGGAAGATTCAATGCTCAACACCTCTGGGTTTTATTCTATTATCATGGCTCTAACATCCTCGGCTTCAGCTGTCACAACATCTAATGATGCTCTAGCTTCAGCCTCTGGTGTCAAAGCTTCCATATTATTTAATCTCTCTACAAGGTTTTCTCATGCATTTTCCTCCAATTCTTCTGCTTGGTCTTTTGATTGATCATCCAATCCAGTCTCATTCCCCCCCAACTAAATTGGAGGGAATTTGATCCGCTTGTTGCTCTTCATTTCCCCCCAACTGTGCAATTGTAGGCTCCTCTTGGTTTTGAACAACCCCCACAAGTACAAGTACTTCTACTTCTTCTTCAATTGGAACGCCGGGCAAAAGGGTGGGTTCATGGTTTATCTGAATTTGACCTGTGAATTGCTCCTAGGTTTGGTTCTGTTGAGCTAAGGCATGTAAAATTATTAATTTGATGAGGCCATGGTGGGTAAGGGAGGAGTTTGGATGCTTCACTATTCTAACAAACTCCGCCATATGGTGTAGGTCAATGAATAGATAAAATGGAATGTTCAGTAAGGCCCTATGAAAGAGATGAGATAATAGAGGAAATTTAGAGTAATAAATAGTTTGATACCTATCTTCATAGGTGATATACTTCTTGAGGAAAAGTGCTACTTGATCCCATGGCCAAGGCAGTGACTGTAATGGTATCCCTCTCCTATACTAATGAATTTTCTCCCCTTCTATCAGAAAATTCTGTACTGCAGCAGCATTGGGGATTCTTCGACCAAACCAGGCTCTTCCCACCTGAGGAAGGCTAGTGACCTCAGCCACTATTTCTTCAGATACTTCTATACGTAACCCCTGAACCTCTGAGTGGGTTTCTATAAGATTTAAGGCAAATTGTAGAGTTGTGTCTCGATGAAACCCATTCAAGCGTTGGAAGAATTCAGTCCATCCTGCAACTTCAAAAATAGCGAAAACTTCGACATTTATTTGCAGCTCTTGCATATTTGGAGGTTCATGCTGAGCTGGATAGCCATTTTTATTTGACTTCAGAATTCTTTATCAGTCCGACAGATTATAGGTCCCGACAATGGAGGTTAAAGCACATAGTATGCATGAACAACTCAGAGTGGAGTTGGGTAAATTCGGAAAGTTCCAGAGCATGGAAATGTTTGGAATTTTATCCCAAATTAGGAAATGTGGCGGTTATCAGGTAAATTAAATGGTCATTAAGTCGTACGAGTGGAAAATTAACGGTATGCAGGCGTAACAATGGGCATAGAAAAGAAGGTATGATTAATGTTGTCAAATCTAGTTAACGCTTAATCAAGTAAATAATCAAAACCATACCTTCGAAAATATGCAATGAACGGTGACCTTGGAAAATAGTAAAGTGTGTGAAGTGCAGCCATTTAAATTTAATCATTATTGTAGGCACACTGTAATGACCTTTTCTTCCATCGGACCAAAACCATCTTGTCAATCTTGTCGGAAACATAATGAATGCTATGAAATAAATCGGAATCGCCAGCATCAGGAATTCGGGCCAGATATGGAGGAGTCGCTAACCAAGGTTGCAAAGAGTTCTACCAATAATGGAGGAGTCACAGCCATGGACCATAGAGAAATCAAATAGTTTGGCAGAGTCGCAGCCGTGAATTATAGAAAAAATCAGCCAGTTTCGGAGGAGTCGCGGCTGCCGAAAAAGGTAAACATTGTAAAAATGGAACGGTGTTGCAGCTACCGGAAAAGGTAAAAATGGAAAAAAGTGGGACGGTGTTGCATTTTCCGGAATAAAAAAAAGGCATTAAGTTACGGTGTTGCAGCTGCAGAAAAACAAAAAAATAGGCAACGTTTTGACGATGTTGCAGCTGTGCGGTACGAGATAAAGGGTGGGATTTTATGGTGTTACAGCTACATGAAACGAGATAAAGGGAGATATTTTACGATGTTGCGGCTGCAGAAAAACTAAAAAATAGGCAACGTTTACGGTGTTTCAGCTGCACAGAACAGGATAAAGGTAGGTAATTTACGGTGTCGCAGCTGCAAAAAAACAAAAAAATAGGTAAAGTATTACAGTGTTGCAGCTACAACAAACTTTTTCAAGGAATTTTATTCTGATGCAGGAAGTTATAGAAGGACGACCCTAGTCGATAGGCCTGATATTGACCACTGCTCCTTAGGTGCCTCCTTGCACATTTTATTTTTAAAAAATGGATCAAGTGCAAAAGAAAAAGATAAAAATAATAGTAAAAATATCAATTTATTTATGTACAAAAAATTATAAGATTTATAGCGATTATCTAAGGATTGACAGGGGCAGAGACAAATTATTGCCCTTGTTCTAACTGGTATTTTGCATCAACTGCAATCAGTGAAGTGAATGTGTCTTTTGAAATGGGCTTATGGTATAGTCACATGCTGTGACCATTAGCAAATAATGGTGCACGATTCTCATCAATGGTTACCAGGCGGACTGTACCATTATCAAATACTCTCTCTACTAGTTATGGGCCCAACCATCTTGTGCATAAATTACCCTTGAAGTCCCTTTTGAATCTTGAATCGTATAATAATGCCCAGTCACCTTCGCAAAAGAATTTCTTTTTGATGAATCGACCATGCCAATTGTATCTCTGTTGCTGGATTAATACTATCTAATTCGTGGCAGCTAAATGATTCTCATTAAGTTCATTCAATTGATTCAATATTCTCTTCTCAGCTTCGGTCACATCTAAGTTTACCTCTGTAGTTGTCTTCAAAGTCTTGATTTCAAATTCAATGGGGAAGACAACACTTTTCCCATACACCAAGTCATAAGGAAAGAAACATGTAGTATTGCACCAAGTAGTACGGTATGCCCACAATGCTTCCGGAAGTCTATCATCCTAATCTCTACGATGGCTCTTGACGGTTTTGGTAAGGATGGCTTCAATAACTTTGTTAGTGCTTTCTACCTGGCCATTGGCCTGGGGATGGTATGGTGAATCTATCCAGTGCTGAATATGGTACTTCCATAGCAGAGCTTCAAATTGATGTGACACAAACTGAGGTCCTCCATCTGTAACTACTTCCTTAGCTACTCTGAAATGGGTAAATATTTCACCATATAGGAAATCGATCACAGCTTGGTCATTGGCTTTCACCAAAGCCACAACTTCTACCCATTTCTTCATGTAGTCGGTACAAACCAAGATGTAGGCTTTCTTCCTGGAATGAGGGCTGATAGGACCAACAAAATCTAAGGCCCATTTGTCAAAAGGTTCAACCACCAGTTGTGGTTGAAGAGGAATTTGATCCAATCTATTAGGTTGGCCCATCCTCTTGCAACTGTCACAAGACTAGACATATCTTTTTGCATCCCTGAAAAGGGTCGGCCAATAGTATCCCATTCTTAGCACTTTGTGTCCTGTCCCCCTGTCTGCAAAATGTCTCCCACAAGGCTGTCTGCAAAATGTGCCCCACAAGTCTCGTCATGGTAGGCCTTCAAAATATGGAATATTTCATCTTCTCTTACACGTCTTCTGATCTCAATATCAGGGCCTGTGTAGAAGAGATGACCGTCTATCCAACAATACCTGGCACTTTGTTGAATAATTTTCCTCTTTTCTCTTTTGGACAAATGTGTCGGAAGCTTCCCTGTAGCCAAGTAGTTAGCGACATCTGCATACCAAGGGGAGTGAGCTGAAATTGCAAATAAGTGTTCATATGGAAAAGAGTCCTCAACAAGCAAATTATCATCAATGTTATCAAAACGAGATAAGAAATCAGCGACAACATTTTCTTTTCTAGGTCTGTCTATAATGGTGATATCAAATTCTTGTAACAATAACAACCAACTAGTTACCCGAGAATTTGTAACAGGTTTATTCATTAGATATTTGATGGCCGAGTGGTCACTGTGCACAAAGGTAGGATATCCAGTGATATAATGTTGGAATTTGTTAATGGAGTAAACAATGGCTAAAAACTCCTTCTCGGTAACAGTATAATTAAGTTTAGCAGGGGATAGGTTTTTTCTAATATAATAAACTGCATAAGCTGCTTGACCATCCTGCTGTCCTAAAACTGCTCCAATGGCGGTATCAGAGGCATCTAAAGAAATGTGAAAAGGCAAGGTCCAATTGGGCCCTCTTAGGATGGGAGCTGTGGACAAATTCTCCTTAAGTTTAACAAATGTTGTCTGGCATGCCTCATTACAAATAAATTGCACATCCTTCATTAACAATGAAAACAAAGGAGAGGCAAGTTTGGAAAAGTTTTCTATAAATCTTCTATAATATCCAGGATGCCCTAAGAAACTTCACACTTCTTTCTGAGTTCCAGTAGTAGGTATATTTTTTATTACCTTGACTTTAGAGGGGTCTACTTGGATTCCATCAGCAGAGATAAAATTCCCCAACACTACCCCTTCACTCATCATCACATGGCACTTTTCAGTGCTCAAAGATAGCTAGGTCTATTCGTAGCAAGTTAAAACCTTTTCCAAATTTTTCAATGCTTCTTCAAAGTATTTTCCATAAGGAGTAAAATCATCCAAGAAAATTTCCATCCTATCATTAACTAATTCTAAAAAGATACCAATCATAGTTCTTTGAAATGTGGCTGGTGCATTGCATAAACCAAAGGGAAGCACTATGTATGCAAAAGTTCCCCAGGGATAGGTGAAGGTAGTTTTATTCTAGTCTTTAGGAGCAATCTGGATTTGATTGTACCCGCTAAACCCATCCAAGAAGGAGAAAAAATTCTTCCTGGATAAGGTGTCAAGTACTTGATCGATGAAAGGCAGGGGAAAGTGATCTTTCTGTGTTGCCTTGTTCAGCTCTCTATAGTCCACATAGACTCTCCATTTACCATTATTCTTGGGTACTATCACGAGTGGAGACACCCACTCGCTGTCTGAAATGGGATATATAAATCTTGCTTCCAAGAGTTTCTGAATTTCTTCCTTCACTATGTCCCTAAGATTGGGATTCATTCTTCATTGAGGCTGTCACACAGGCCGGGGTCACTTTTGATATAAATGTGATAGGTGCACAGATTAGAAGGGATGCCCCTCATGTCTGTGTACTCCTAGGAAAATTCCCCCTTGTGTTTTTTAAGAGAGTGATTAGGTGTTCCTGTTCATTTGGGGTAAGACTGGGATTGATATTCAGGGTTTTTCCAGAATCTACCTCAACAGGAACACTTTTCAAATTTTTCAACACTGGAACTGTGTGAGTATCACTGACTAATGTCTCCTCTGTGAGATTTTCTTGTTCCTCTTCACCTAGAGTAGCATTTAGGATCTGATAAATTTTCTTATTGACAGAAGTGGGTTCACTGATGAAATTATTAATGGCATCGTCTTTAGTTTCATCGTTAAAAGTCAATGCCTTCCCTATCGTTAATAATGGCTAAACGCCCTCTTCTTCCTCTGGCTCCATCCATAACGTAGTTTCAACTTCTAAGCTCGACCGAGCTAGAGGGTAGAGAGTGAGGTTCTTTATCTCAGTTCCATCTGATATGGTCATAGACCCAGACCGACAGCTGATGCAAGCATCAACTGTAGCTTACTATGGCCTTACCAGGATCAATGGGCGTCCTCTTAGCTGCGACTTAGGTTGTAAAACCAAGAAGTGAACAGGATACTCCCAAGAATCAACTGAGATAACAAGATCATCCAAGATTCCTTCAGGTTTAATAGTGGATCTATTTGCCAGTTCTAAAATGGTAGTAGTTGGCTTGAGATTAGTGAGCCCAAGTTTCCTTACAGTTTCAATGGTCATGACGTTAATTGTTGCACCTAAGTCTACCAGTACGTTGGGTATTTGTGCGCTCCTAATCTACACAGTGACAGTGGGATTCCCAAGATCGTCGTATTTGGCCAAGAGGGTTTTCCCCATTATTAATTCAGATAATTTTCCTGTGACATGAATAGTGGGAGGATCCCTAGGTTTTCTACCTAGTTTCCTTGTACACGGATCTCAAACGGTTCTGGCATAGATAGGTACGTCTTGAAGGGCCTGAAGGAGTGGAATTTTAACATAAATATTTTTTAACTCTCTTAAGATGTTAAATTGAGGTTGTTCAACTACCTTCGGTAATATTAATCTTTCAGGGTATGGTGGTTCCCTAATCAATTGTGTAGGTTGTGTCGATAAATGTGTATTTTTGTGTTTCAGCTGGCATATTAGTAGGATGTTCAGCGTCTTCAATAATGGGGGTCGCAGTATTGGATAAATATTGTGGGTTCATCCTTTCTTCACGCACAGAGGATGGAACATCCTCAATGATCAAAGGCTCCATTATCCTCCCTGATCATAAGCGGATATCATTGCAGGGTACACGAGTAATGGAGTAAGTGGGCATGTTGGCAGTCTCAAATTGATGGACTACTTTATTATTTGGGTTGGGGTTAGGTTGAGTAGGCAGATGTGGTCGTATCGGCATATTAGGGACAACATTATTCTGGAGTTGCAGCTGCAACTGCTGATAAGGCTGAGGATATTGTTGAAGAGGGTATGGTCGATGAGGAAACGTTTGATGTGGAATTTGTTGAGAAGGTTGGTTATGGGGAAACTGGTTCCCTGGATGGAAGTTCCTCCATCTAGGAGACCAAGAATTTTGTTGGTTTGGTGTCTCTTTATAGGGGTTCCGAGAGTTAAAATTGTGCATTGGAGGTTGAGAGGGGTACCATTAAGGGTTAGAATATGATGGAGGGAATTGTGTATTCATGTGCTGCATATTATTCCAATTATTCATGTTATTCAAAAATGGAAACAAGTCGGGAGTCATACCTTGATTTCGAGGCTGCCAGGCCTTTTTCTGTGCAATAAAGTAAGCTAGTTCCACATCTAGAGTTAATGCCTGCAGAACTTCCTTCACTTGAGGTAGTGAAGGGAATTCTTTTGTGTCATGGTTCAGCTCGCACAACTAACACACTTCTACCTTATCGAGCGGGCACTCCTTCAGAGGGTGGTTCTTCCTACATTTAGGGCAGAATACACCAAGTGTGATATCCTCTACTGCTTGTTTCTGCTTTGCCCTCAGAACATCTATTTTTGAGGAGATGGAGCTCATCATTTTTGTCTTGAAATTTTCAAGGAGATTGTCTATCTCTTCATGGGTGGCTCCTCCATTATATGACTTTTTTGTTCTATCGAAGAAATCACATTCTAATTTGTCTTGTTTGTCCCATTTTTTATTCCTGGAAGATCCCCTGGAATATCTTTTGCACAGTTCAATGATATTTTCAAAGGACTCTTTGGAGATATCCCCATTTCCTAACAGGTTTAACATTTCTAGAAAATCTTCCCTAATCCCATGAAGTAGGATTATTTTGAGCACATCTAACCCCATATTAGTTTGTTCGGCTCTCTGCACATTATATAAAACCCTTTCAACAAAATATTCCATACTTTCATCGTTCCTCTGTACCATTTTAAACAGTTCTTCTCTCTTGTTCTCGGTATTGCAATACTCCTGATATTTCTCCAGGGAATACCTATTTCATTCGGTCCCACATAGTGAAAGTTCCCCCTCCTAGGCTCATAAACCAACGTAATGCATTGTCCTTCAAAGTGGAAGGAAAAAGCTTAAGTTTATGTGCATTGGTGGTGTAGTCGTAGCTGCGACAGAGCATGTCAAATTCAAAAACAAATTCTTTCGGATCCTCTGCCGCTTTTCCATAAAAGCGAGGCAACACCGATGGTGATATATTTCTCATGGGGGCTATCCCTTCTGGCTGTTGAATTGGGAACTGAAGTGTAGCAACCGTCCCTTCAGGTGGGGAGTTACCCTTGTGATGATGATTTTCTCCCATTTCTTCTTCGTGATCTTCGAGGTTGCATCTGTTGCTCATATACTTCCTCTGCTTTATCCTCTTTGTCCTTCCATTGATCGTTAAATTTTTTATGGAACTGTGTTTACTCCTCTTCAGTCACAACCTTCCCGTTAATGTGATAGATCAAATCTCGGTCAGCTGATCCCGCAGTACTAACTCTGTCTTCCTCTGCAAGGATATCTGAGGGTGTTACAACTCCTCATGTGTTCTCCATTGTAGAGACTGACACTTCCACTCTAGGGGTAAATGGGATTCTTCTAATAGGTGTTTCCTGATAGCGAGCTTCAGTAGAAGAATTGGTCCTATAAACCAGGTCGTCAATGAATTTTCTTCTTCCCGATTATGGATTTCACCCATGGCCTTGACCACCTGCAATGTTAGTGTTTTGTGGGGTTCTGGGATTTATAAGATGGTGACACTGTACCCTTCTTGTATTCATATAACCCAAAACATGCAAACTTAAAAACTGAAGAAGAATGAAAACAAATATATTTATTGGATGCAAATACTACGGTGTCTAATAATTATCCTCCCCGGCAACGGCACCAAAATGTTGGGCACCCTATATGCAAGTTAATTAAAGCCAACATACATAGTGTTCAATATAAATTGTCAACCTAGGGAAGTCTCTTATTTCAAGGATAATGTGCACTGTATATGCTTTAAACACTAAGTAGCTAATGATGTAAATGAATGACCCTACTTTCCTGTTCAACCGAAGTCATCCCATAATCTACTTAATCTAGTTTACTTCTTAAGAATGCAATCACAAGTACCTTCTTACAATCCTTAATCTAGAATTAAAAGATTCAGGAAATAACATCTAGATTAATTTTGCAGAAAGTTAAATCCTTACCAAACCATCTAAAGATCCATCTCAACTATCTGAGTTCAGATTATTCTAGAAATTCAAAGTATAGGAATTAAAATCTGCAATTATAAATGTGAAGAAATAAACTGCAAAGATCTAAAGAAAACAACGATTGAAAGAACTAGCGATGAACAGGGCTGTCACAACTTTCACACAGTTGCATAAAATAAATTTAATCTATACAGTCGACTAGAACACCACACCATTGCAGTTTACAGAGGATGCAATTACTGATTATTCGAATGACACACAGCAAATCGATGACTGTTGCAGCTCACTATAAATAAAGGAAATTATCACAAAATCCAACCACACAACAAAACAAATAAAATACCTAATTAACTCAGTAATCCCTGTGGGAAGGCGGGCTTAGTCTTCACACAAAGATGTTGGAAGTAACACACGTTAGAACACCGAGATCTGAAGAATCAAACTACTTGTATTAAAAATGGCAGATGAGCACAAAACCTCAGTCACAACTGATACAATAATTTGATTAATTCTTCAACCCTTGGCTCGGAATAGTTCCCAATTTTTATACAATTACAATCATAACATCTTCCCACTATTATCTGGCAGCCATGAAGATCTTTGATCTTCATGCTGCCATATAAATTACGATAAGTTGTTACAGTCGTGGCAAGATGAAAGCAGAAGATATAGGAAGGCTGTTACTCAAGCCATAAATAATGATCATGATCAATTGAGAAGATACTCTGTGGACTGCAGCTATTCTTAAGTAATGGCACACTATTACCTCCGAATTTGTTGCAGCCTATTACAACTACCTTTGTACAGCTCGCGTGGAATAGTATCCTTGGACTGCCTTCTTTGGGCAATGATGGAATGGATGGCGATCTTCTCAGCAACGAATGTTCATTCCTCTCTTGGCTTGTTCAGCATGCTACACCTGTATCCTTTACATCTCGAATTATCTTTATAAAACGACCATATGTTAGCATAATTTAAGATGTAAAGCCTTGATTACAACAATCCTAAGCATTAATAAAATAAGACAATGATTAACCATACATGTATGACTTAAGGGACCGAGTGAAGGAAAAATATATGTTTAGTGTACATAATAGGGTAGGATGAGGCAAAAATAGGTAGGTAAATATGGTAAAACTGAGGGGTCATTTATGGGCCCAACAACATATATAGCTTCAAATATAAGAGTACCTTCTCCCTCTCTTGTACTTTTGGCCTTTTGAATTCCAAAATACAAAATTGTATTTTTTCCTTTCATAAAATTGAATTCTCTCGCCCCAACTTTATCTTGAAAATATTGATCCAAACTTTCTTATACTACCAATTTGGAACATGGAAAAATCAAATTTTCAAAAGCCACATCATATATACCAATATGTTTATACGTTGGCTCCAAGCCTTTTTCAAGGTGTCTATAAATTAATTAATTAAATTTATTTCATTTGAAGGAGTAGAGATATATTCCAATAGCCTTGCCTTGGTCACTTTGGAGTATTTTTCTATAACTACTTTCTCTAGATTAATATTTTTTTTCATGTCCTCCATGCATTATTGTACTGACCTAGGTGTATTTTTCTTACCAATATAAGGTAAGTGATATCTTTGGATCGGTACTTTGACTACCTAAATCTCCAATGATGAGCAAATCATTCACGTATATGTTGGATCTTCAACTATATCACCTACAACTTGAAGAGTTTGTTGTGCCCAAAGTGGTATGACTATCGGATTTGCAACAACCTATCCATCAATGTCAACAACTTCTATTTCTTCATCTAGATTTGAAATATCATATGAGGCAATTGAAGAGGCGCCAATGAGATCTGCATCAACATGAACTAGATCTGTAGTGGTTTCTTCCTTAGTTGCATGCAAGGAGTCCTCTTCAAAGTTGACACTCCATTCAATGAAAATATTTTCAGTGAAAGGATTTACGGTAGATTGTACACCTTAACACCATTATGATATCCCCAAAAGACGGGCTCTTAGATTTCAGGTTCCAACGCCCTTCCAAGAACATTCCATTACTCATAATTTCAAATTTGGGGTTAAGTCATGACATGTGTAAGGAAGAATCTAGCCACCCAAGGTCTCCATGAACCTCCAAATGTCTTCATGAAGGATTTCCCCTTTTATTTTCTCCATATTTATTATTTGTATGAACCAATTTAATGTGTTAATGGAAAACTAAGATTCTCTTGGGTCGCATATCTCCCTTATTGCAAGATTTAATTCCTCCTCCCCCCTAGGGATCTAGTAGGTGGGTGAAATATTTCTAACTAGTAGTCTCATTCGGATGGGGTCATGACATTCTAGATCCTTATGTTATTTCTCATTTTGATCATGCTCATGATGTTGCTCAAGCTTCTCCTATTAATATTGTTATTGATGCTAATATTGTCAATCATGGTCCTCATGTTGATCTTGGTTGTGTTGATTATGTTCATCCTATCATTGAACTTGCTGCACTTGTTTAGGTTTTTGTACTTTTCACAAAAGCATAGCAAGTGATACTGGATGTCCTAAATGTAAAGAAGGTTAGTATAAACCTAGGTTGAAATCAAATGTAGTTATAGGAAAGACTATTTTCCATCTCCCAAAAATGTCATGGTTAAGTTGAATATATAGGGATGAGACATTGCTGAAGTTATGCAATGGTATGCCCAAATAAGAGCAATGATAGACATTAACACGGTTGATTTTGGGTTGTGGATGGAATTCAACAATAAATGGTCCATTTTTCATAAAATCCTCATAATATAAGGTTGTGTTTGGCTCTACATGGGTTAAATCCATTCTCAAATTAGAGTACTAAATGGTCTATTTGGATAGTCTTTTTTATGTTCATCGGAGCAATTATTTGATGAGTTAACAAAACTGTGAAAAGGAATGGAAGAATTTAAAATTTTAAAAGAATGGCTCTTCATCGAAGTTCACTTAAAGAGCTTCATTAAATTTTGCAATATGTGATCTTCTTGCTTATGGCACATTAATTGGTCTCACACTTCAGGGATACCATTGATGCTTCACTTGCATCATGAAGGATTTTGTGAGGCACTCAAGTAGTTTGTATAAGTGTACTTGTTGTGACACATTTCTTACCTCCAAATGTAACACATTGTCAACAAAAATCAAAATTTAATGGTTAGGAAGATAATCTCATATCAACATAGGCCATAACAAAGTAGATACATTAGTGAGAATGTGCAAAATTTTTATTGTACTTTATTAAAAGAGGTGTTATGTGTGGTAGTATAAATTATCCAACTAAATAAGTCAATGTAAAAAGTTTATGTATATTCTATAACTTTTGATACTTTATACATGTATCCATTAGGAAAACCATTGACTTTATGCAAAGTGATAAAAATATCACTTATGTTATTATAGAAATTATTGTTAGTGAATATGATAAAAGTACAATTTGTCAAGACATTCAACAACTAAATATTTGTTCAAATATTTGGGTTGAAAGATCTTATGATGGAAAATTTAGAAAACCTAGTGCTCCTTATGTGTGGGGATAAATGTGTTATGATCCAAACCCTGAAAATAACATAATAACTAGAATACATACAAGCTACAAACGGTTCTTGGTAGATTCCATGGTGGATTTGTTGTGTTTCTAGCCTGAAATCCAACGAAATTGTTATTATAACTAACACCACCATATTTACTAACAATTTGTCCACTAAAATTGAATTCTCAATACTTGATTTGCTAACTAATGTCCATATAGCTTAAGCATTTTCCCATTCCCCAATGCAATGCAGACAACAATGTGAATAATATACCAAGTACAAGAGCTGGATCCTACTCTTGTAGAGATTGTGAATAATATACCAAGTATAAATGGTGTATTGTGCCGAGAGGCGCTCTACAACCCAGTATTTGTGCCGAGAGGCGCTCTACAGCCCAGTATGGGGGAGATCTTGTAACGTTACGTAACGTTATGTAAAGTTACGTAATGTTATTTTTATTAATAAAAAATATTTTTTTTAATTATAGGGCAAAATAAATGTCGGTCGGAAAAAAAAACCTAATATGGGGGAGATGTTGTAATCTTCCTACCTAACAAAACAATAAAAAAGTAAAAATTTAATTATCAGTAAAAAAATATGGGTGAGGAAAAAAAACACAATATGGGGGATATGTTGTAATGTTTTTACTTAACAAAATAATAAAAAATGTTGGCCTTGCACATGGTTTTTGTTGGAATATAATCCGTCGGGATTATATTTTGTAAATAAATAAAGGAAAATGAATAGAAAGCTGAAAAGGCTGGGCGGAAGATGAAACTGAACCAGCATTTGTAAATGTATAAATAAATGCTTTGGCTATGAAATAAATAGAATCGGGAGTTATTTACCTATCAGTGGTATCAGAGCACCACCTGCCATAACTCCTGGCTGCATTGCATGCCTGCCATTCTGTCTACCAGACCTTCGTTCTGCCCTCTTCCAAATTCGTTTTAGGCTGCCTGCAAGTCGACAGTCTGCCACCACTAGTCTCAGCCTGCGTACATGTGTTACTCCCTTGACTGCGTCGAGGAACATTTTTGATAATTTGAGGTATGAATGTCTGTTGGTTGCTAATCCTATCCTGCAAGCTCTCGGAAACACTAACATTCTTCCCAAGACATATCTGCATACTCTCTGTGAAATTGTTGCATGCCAACTCAGATTTGAGCTCTGCGAGTGAGTGCATGACCTTGTGTGACTGCGTTGTCTCATAAATTCAAACCCTACTTCGATATTGATCCAACGATCTGTTAGTTTTGAGAATCAACATTCAATTTTTTTATTGTTGCCATGGCATGTCCTCCACCTGCGATTGTTCACCTACCTACGACATAGACATTCACTTTCCAACTCCAAGCCTGATAGATGTGACGTGTTTCCTTGTTTTGTGATCGTGAAGATTGCTTTGGTGTATCGTGGAGACCATTGTGAAGACTGTTCTCTCCGTTGTTGGAGTTGCGTTGGTGTAATGACTGATAATTGAAAGTTGCAACCAACAGAAAGATGCCTTGTTATTGAATGTTTGGTGAAGACTAGTGAGAATACTCATGTATATTTATTTGTGTAAAGACTGAACCTGTGTTTTTTATTGTGATTTCCTTGAAACACAATGACTGGAGACTGTTGGTGAAGATTCACCCTCACTCTTCATCACCACATCGTGCGGGAGCCTTTGAGGAGGAGGACGACGCTCTTTTTCTGGGTGCCATTCCAATTTCCCAGTGATCGCTACACCAAGAAAATGAAATTGAAGCGCAATGGTATGCTACTGTGACTTCCTTGAATTCGGTGACTAAATACACGCCCTTTCTCAAGTGCATGGAGGACTGCGTGCGTTGAGAAGACGTTATGTTGATGAGTGAACATTCTCATACATTTGCATGGAGCTGTGCTTTGAGCATGAAGTTGTGACCACTGCATGAGAAGATTGTTGATTGAGACACAACCTTTATCAAATCACACGACTGTAAGAGGTATGTTGAAGATCGTCGCATTGTTGCAAATGCGTTGATGTGAAGATTGAGCTGAAGAAAGAAGACTGTTGCATTGAAGAATAGGACTAAGAATTGAGGTGTTGAGGTTTGCCCTCCTAATTCTTGTTTTGTTACAAGTTATCCTGTCTGGTTAGGGTTGAGGTCTCTCTACTACGACCTCAAGAGTTCCAGACAATTGTTGTTGGCTGAAACCTGGGTTGAAGACTGCTATTGAAACATGTGAAGACTGAGCCTGAGCTACGTTTTGAGCTGTTTGGAACATTGTTGTGACTGTAGTTGAAGACTGCCGGAAGAGTGTAAAAGTGTTGAGAACCCATTCATCTTGGGTGCTGCTACAACTCTGCTACAATACATTGTATTAATATATCATTGCATTTTTTTTCATAAGATGTTTTGAGTTGTTCATGTAATAGCACTCTAAAAGAAAATGATATAGAGTTGCAAAATTAAATATAAAGCAGCTGCAAGATTGTTTTGATAGGGCTGTAGAATTAGTTTTGATAGGCTGCAAAATCATATTGTAATTTGTAAAGGAGCAGGAATCTAAACCTGCATCCCATATCTTTTTGCAAGTATTCTGTAAGTTGCAGATTCATCATAGAAGATGCAATCTACAGCATCTGTAGTTGGTGCCACTCTCTCTGGCAAAGATCATCCCAAAGGAGAAAGCAGCAAGAGAGGCAAAGGAAGAAGAAACTTCAGAGGTAGAGGAGGCAGAAACAACTCCAGCAAAAGATCAGATTTGCAGTGCAAGCGTTGTGGAAAGACTGGACACACATCAGATCAGTGTTGGGCTTCATGGGACTCCATCAAAGACAGACATAACCAGAAGAAAGATGACAATAAAAACCAAGATGCTAGTAAATCTTCTGATTCTGCTCATTGTATTGTTGCACATTGTAATTTTGGAATTAATGAAATGACTTCACTTTCATCTTACAAAGATTGTTGGCTGCTTGATACTGGTGCAACATCACACATGACTTTTAGAAAAGATTGTTTTGAAGAACTTAATGAAACAATAAATGGCATAGTGTACTTTGCAGATAAGTCAAGTCTTAAACCAAAGGGAATGGGTACCATTCGACTGAAGATTCCTGGATTCCCTGATTTCTTGTTGAAGCCTATGTTCTTTATCTTCCAGAGTTGCATATAAGCCTACTGTCCTTGGTGGAGATTCGATAGCGGGGCCATTCCATCCACATGTTTGATGGAATCATAGAAATAAGAAAATCCTCTGACAACCAAGTCATCATGACTGGATACGAAGATGGGAAGCTGCTGAAGCTAAAGGGTTCATCTGCAAGAGTTCAGAACTATGCCTACTTCTCTCAGCATGGAGAAGGTAATTTTTCATCAAGTTTATTGTGGCATGCAAGTTTTGGTCATCTGAATTATAACAGTCTTCATTTGTTGAGAAAGAATGTTGTATTTGGTTTGCCCACCATTCCCAAAGAGAAGAACAAATGTGATGCATGTATATTAGGGAAACACAGTAAGTTGCCATTCCATGAATCTAATTTCAGAGCAAGTAGGAAATTAGAATTAGTACATTTTGATTTATGTGGCCCAATGCCAACTCCTTCTGCAAATGGAAATAAGTATTTTATGACCTTTGTTGATGACTACTCAAGAATGTGCTGGATTTACTATTTAAAGACAAAATCAGAGGCATTTTAAACATTCAAAGACTTTCATGCATTGATAGAAAAACAAGCACAATCTAAAATTGGTACACTTCGTACTGACAATGGGAAAGAATACACTTCAAATGCTTTTGAAGATTATCTCCGCCAACATGGAATTGCACATCAGACTACAGTTCCCTACAATCCTCAACAAAACGGTGTAGCAGAAAGAATGAACAGAACCATAATGAATATGGTTCGCTCAATGATGTTTTTTGAGAATGTAAAACTAATGTTTTGGGGTGATGCAGTAAAATGTACAGCCTATTTGAGAAACAGAAGTCCCTCAAATGCTCTTGATAACAACACTCCACATGAAATGTGGTTTGGCCATCTCCCTTCAGTCAGGCATCTTAGAGTTTTTGGTTCCACCTGTTATGCCTTGATTCCAAAGGAGCAAAGAAACAAGCTTGGTGCTCGAAGCAAAAAATGCATTTTCCTGGGGTATGAAGAATACTCCAAGGCATACCGTTTGTATGATGAGGTAAACAAGAAGTTTGTTATTTCCAGAGATGTCATTTTTCTTGAAACTAATAAAAATGACCAGTCCATTGAGAGACAACTTGATCATTTGGAAAAATATCCTCATCCAAAGAAATATTCTGAAAATGAATATGAAATTCCAAACCTTGAAGGGGGGATTCCTATTCTGGATCAACCTTTGGAATTTCCATATGAAGCACCAACTCCCCCGCATGAAGAAGTTCCTGCTACTTCACCTGAACAAGAGGTTGAACTGGATGATGTGATTGAGAGAATTGGAAGACTCTCAATCAATGATGAAGCACCACCAGCTGATCAACCAGGACCATCACGAAAGATTCCTAAATGGGCCACAAAGACACTTGAAAGTGTCAATCCAGATGAATTTGGAAAGACGGGAATGAGAAGTTCAAAAAGACATGAAGATGGAGGAGAAGCAGATAATTCAGGTGATGACATGGATGTATCATTTGATTGTGAATTTAATTTATCTGCTAACTTTGAACCAACTTCCTTTGAAGAATCTTCTACTCGAGTTGAGTGGAAAGAAGCTATGTAGAATGAGTATGATGCACTCATGAAGAATGGAACTTGGAAGTTGGTTGACCCTCCAGTTGGAACCAAACCAATTGGCTGCAAGTGGGTGTACAAGAACAAATACAGATCAGATGGCTCACTTGACAAGCACAAAGCGAGTCTTGTAGCAAAAGGCTATGCACAGAAGGAAGGAATTGACTATGAAGAAATGTTCTCCCCTACATCAAAATGGGCTACCATCTGTACCTTACTCTCTTTAGCTGCTCAGAAAAAGTGGAAAGTTCATCAGATGGATGTGAAGACTGCTTTCTTGAATGGAGACTTGAAAGAGAATGTCTTCATGTCTCAGCCAGAAGGCTTTGTTGTGAAAGGAAAAGAACAAAAGGTATGCAAGCTTGTCAAATCCTTGTATGGCCTAAAACAAGCGCCTCGCGCATGGTATGAAAAGTTAACCGAGCATCTTTTGAAGTTAAATTTTGAACATTTTGATCTTGATGATGCAACACTGTTTATAAAGAAAGTTGGAAGATCTGTTGTGTATCTTGTGGTGTACGTAGATGATCTTTTGATGACAGGGAACAATGAGAGCTATATAGCATCCATAAAGAAAGATTTGAAAAAGATCTTTGAAATGACAGATATGGGACATCTCCACTATTACTTAGGAATTGAAGTCACTCAACATCCTAAGTACATATTCCTATCTCAGAAAAAATATGTTGGAGAACTACTAAACAAATTTTGCATGACAGAATGCAACCCTATCTCTACTCCAATGGAACAGAAAATGAAGCTCACATCAAGCGAAGGAAAAGAATTTGAAGATGCGACCAAGTATCGACAACTTGTATAAAGTCTTATCTACCTTACAACAACTAGACCAGATATTTCTTATGTTGTTGGCATACTTTCAAGGTTCATGCATAAACCTTGTGAAGGTCATTGGTCAGCTGCAAAAAGAGTTCTAAGATATTTGAAGGGGACTCAAGATGTTGGACTCAAGTACTCTAAGGTGGATGACTTCAAACTTATTGGGTACTCAGACTCATATTTTGATGGCGATAAGGAGACAAGAGTATCAACTTCTGGATACACTATGAGTCTTGGATCAGTAGCTGTCTCATGGAGATCACGCAAACAGTCAGTTCCGACAGATTCAACAACAAAAGTAGAATATGTGGTTGCAGCTGAAGCAACAAAAGAAATAGTATGGCTCAGGAAGATACTTGAATATTTGCAAGAAAAACAAGAGAACTCCAATCCATTATTGATCGACAATATTTCTGCAATCAAGCTAGCTAAGAATCCTAGATTCCATGATCGAACCAAACACATCAACACAAAGTATCATTTGATTCGACATCATGTACAGGCCAAGACAGTCCATCTTCGACATTGTTCCACAAATGATCAAGTTGCAGACATCTTCACCAAAGCGCTTGGACGAGAAAAGTTTGAAAGATTCAGAAACATGCTCGGACTTACTAACACCCCTTCGGATTAAGGAGGGGATTCTTGGAATATAATCCGTGGGGATTATATTTTGTAAATAAATAAAGGAAAATGAATAGGAAGCTGAAAAGGCTAGGCGAAAGATGAAACTGAACCAACATTTGTAAATGTATAAATAAATGCTTTGGCTATGAAAAAAATAGAATCGGGAGTTATTTACCTATGAGTTTTAAAACCATAAACCATGTGCATAAAAACCATGTGCACATGGTTTTAAAACCATGCACATGGTTTATGGTTTTAAAACCATGTGCAAGGCCTTCTAAACAACCCATCGTTTTATTCTACATGGTTTAGGAGGGCCTTGCACATGGTTTTAAAACCATGTACAAGGCCTCCTAAACAACCCCTAGTTTTATTGTACATGGTTTATGAAGGCCTTGCAAATGGTCCTAAAACCATGTACAATAAAACTATGGGTTGTTTAGGAGGCCTTGCACATGGTTTTCAAACCATGTGCAAGGCCCTCCTAAACCACAAGGCCTCCTAAACAACCCATGGTTGTAGGAGGGCCTTGCATATGGTTTTAAAACCATGTATGGGGAAATGTTGTAATGTTAGTTCATAACAAAATAAAAAATAATAATAAATATTATATGTGGGCCATAAATAATATTAAATATTAATAAGAAAAGATTATATGTGGACCCTAAATAAAAAGATGTGTCCTTTGGTTTGAATCAAATCAATGGATACCTACTAAGAGATTTAATCCCTCTCAGAACTTAATATAGCCTAAGATTTAGATTTAAGCTGGTGTAGATCGATTCTATCACCTCCTTAAAATTGATATCTGAGAAGTTATCGTGCACAAAGAGAATCCTGAAGAGCCCTAAATCTGTATAATGTCACCACCATTGTATAATATGCAAAATCCAAGGTCACCACAAGCAATGATATTAATTCAAAGAATATACGATAACAAGGACGACGAAAAGATCCTTTTATTTATTTCCTAAATGACTAAACAACGAAGCCAGAAATCTGTGTGCCGGATACAAAATATTCTGCCTCTCGTCCAGAACAGGATAACCTCAACAAAACTTATTCCCATACTGTTATATATACATAAAGAAAATGATAGGTGAAGAACAAAATATTCTGCCTCTCGTCCATAACAGGATAACCTCAACAAAACTTATTCTCATAATGTCATATATACATAAATAAAATGATATGTCAAGAAGAAAATAAAAGTCGAACCGAAGAGCAGACACAAAATATCTCAGTAAATTCGAAAGGCCAAGAAGGGAATCAATGAGGCGATAAGAGCGGCGAATAGTGAGTGAACGAAGGGCATTGAAGCAGCAGCACCTGCTTCCATTGTTGGACTGGGAGATTGAGCCGTCATCTCTGCTGCCACCACCATTATCATGGTAACCATCAAGAGAGCTGCAGATGCGTACTTCCCTGTACCTGCTGCCATTCTTGCTTACACTCACAACAGGCCTGTTGCTGCTACTGATTGCTGAAAATTCCAAACCCTCAGCACACGCTTGCCAAACAAATCTGAAACTCACACAGAACATACACTCTGAAGCGGTAACTTTAGTTAACTGAGAGTCGAACTCTTAACCAAACGAACCTGAGAGATGTGAATCACAGAATTTACACAAGACCAGAGTTGAGAGTCGGGCATATAAATATTGCTCTGCAACTCCCACAAAACAATATTATTAAATTCGCGCTTGGCAGTTATAACGCTCTTTTTGGGATTGTATGGGCCATCTGTACTCGTTTTGTGTTTATTGTTAGAATTCGCACTTTACACGTGTTGTGACAGATGAGCGGGACAAGGCAACAGCCATTTTTCTTTTTGTTACAACTTACACGGAAGGTGTTTTTAGCGGGACGGTTCTATTCATAATGTTGGCGGCCTATAGGCTATGAGTAGCCACCCCCTGTCCATAGCGTAATTATTTATAAATTACGTACAACATCTTACTCACATCGTATGACTTGTCACTTTCTATTTTGGCTGCTGCAGTGCTCTGCCTCGTATAGAAACGAGTGTCCCAGTCCCTCCTTATTTATGGAGTGGGCTATTCTCTCGACGATTTCATTGGGTAACCGGAGGCTATGGAGGGTAATTTAAATTTTGAACAATGAGCATTCAAATTTTGGCCTCGCTAAATTTAAATTTTGAACAATGAGCATTCAAATTTTGGCCTCGCTAAATTTAAATTTTGAACAATGAGCATTCAAATTTTGAGCTAGAGGATTTAAGTTTACACAGAACGAGAGTTGTAGTCAGTCCTGCCAGAAGGAAGAGGAAACGAACAACCATCGCTCAATCCATCCTTTCAGTAAGGCCTGTTATCTCAGCCAGAAGAGAATAGTTGATTTCGCTTGGATAGAGCTTGGAGATAACTAACGTTGAGCTATTTGGATGTTGAGATGGTGGGAGGCGATAAAGTCTCTTTCTCACTTGCATTTGCAGCCTTAAAACTCTCTTTCAGTTGCAGAAGATCAATCCCACTTTCACTCCTGTAGAAACGAAGTGATAACAACGAATTTCAGGTTGATTCC
>LPNX010270860.1:90308-92808 GCA_001517045.1 Pseudotsuga menziesii
TCAGTTCCATCTCTAACAACTTTTGGACCAGGCGCCGTGAAGTGAAGATTATGATGAGGAAGAAGAGAAGAAGAATGTTCATCTCATAAGTACGACACTTGAGCAGGGGCTTTTCTTGATTAATTGTATAGTGATGGCTGACGAAGAAAAATAATATTTTGTCTCTGAGTGAGAAGGAACACTGCAATGAAATATTGGATGCATCACTTTGTAGAGAAGGCAGAGTTAGCCAAATGACCAGAAACAAGGTTGCTAAAGTTTGTGGAGATTTTCTTTGAAGCAACTCTGTTGTTGAATATGATACACATGTTAAGTAGTTGCTTGAAGACTAGTGCGGAATGTTTCATTGAACAAAGAATATTTCTCTATATCAGATTATCAAATCACATTATCATACTTCTTATAAATGTAATAAAGCCTTATTTTTCAATGTTAAACTTACTTGAATATCATTTTTTTTTAAAAATAAAAGTTTTTACAGTAATTAGATTGTTTTGAGATGGGCTTCAGTTTTCATTAGTAAATGTAAAAAAATCTTAGTTGAATACCCATTTTATTAAATATTATAAACTGAAACTACAATAGACGACGGTAGATGGTAATTGACCAGTATTATACTTTGATCATTTATATGGTAATTGACCAGTATTATACTTTGATCATTTCTAAATGTAAAAATTTCTTTGTTAGAATACCCATTTTATTAAATATTATAAACCACAATACATGGTAGATGGTATTTGATTAGTAGTATACATTGATAGATTTACAAGTATAATTTATATGAAAAGAGATGATTTCAGTGATGGAAATTAATTACTTTGAAGACTTTGTTTATTTATAATATAGGGATGAGTTCATTAACAAGTAGTTATTTATAAGCTGTTAGTTCAGTTATTTATATAGAAAAAAATAATAATCTGTATTTTTTTTTTAATTATTAAATGTGTAACTAAAAATATAATAAATAAAAAATAGAAAAAATGTTTCTTTTATAAAGGAAATAAAACAATATATTTATGTATATAAAAAATATAAATATATGTTATAATCATAAAAATTATAAATAAATAAAATTGCTGCAAAAGAAATAAAAATATATGAAAAAATGTATGTTAATAGTGAAATGTAAATGTTTAAAGTGTCAAAAATTAAAGAAATAAAACAATATGTTTATATGTATAAAAAAATATGCATGATGTCGTTAAATGTTAAAGTGTGAATAATTGTAAATGTTATTTATCATGTTTTTTAAAATCAATAAAGTCATAGCCTTTTTAATTTTGTGCATAAAATACTTTTAGTGTTGTAAGAAAATTATGTTAAAAGTGTTTTATTTGAAAAAACAAATGGTCAAAATATAACTTTAAAAAAACATTATGTCAACTTGTAAAGGATATAAGCTATTTTGTAAACTCCTAAGTTAAAAGGATATGTTATTCAATTTTTAGTCAAATGGGAAATATATTATGAATAGATTGAAAAAACAAACAAAAATTCCAAAAATATTCCAAATAAATTAACAATGAAACATTTTGAATAATATATTTAGTTTTATTTAAAAGCCTTCTCAATAAAACAAATATTATATGTTGAATGATTCTATTCAACTTTTTTAACATTTATGAATGATAACTTCAAATGGTTAAAGATACCTCTAAAACAAAATAAATGTTGAATGATAGAAATATCTAGTGGGGAATGGCAAAAAAATTGATGCTTCAACATTAATTGGTACGTTAGTTGAATACTTGATTTGGTCGTCTTAACTTGATTAGTGACCCATAGTATTGTTGTGATGTAATCCTATAAATACTTGAGTCTAATAATGAGAAGGAAATCAATATGCCCATTGTGTGTTTCACCATCTTCTGCTTTTTTTCTTTAATCTTTACCAAATTGACATTGGCTTTTTGTCGACATTTAAATCCAACCATGTTAAGGGTTGGTGTTGCGAGTGCGATCCTATAAATTACTCATAAAATAAATAATATTAGGGACATTGCAAGCGAATGAGGGTCACTTTTGGCACGTTAGATGCAATAGAAAACTGAAAAATCAGCAATCCTTCAACTTAATTTGCTTTTTTTGAGATACTCACATAAAATATCTTGCTTTGAGTAAAAAAGATTAAATGTAGGAAATTGAATCACGTTTCCAAATATATAAGGTTTATGTATTGAAATTGTTTATAACTATGACAAATTTCATTTTTTCTAACAATCACTCTTTTTTTTAGGCAAATCATAAGGTATATGTTTTTGTGGGTGCAGCCTTTGAGGTCCTAAATGATGCTTTTGGGATACAAAACTTTGCAGGAATGTGGAGAACATATAACACTAGTGCAACACTATTTTTTGAAAATAAAATTAGTAATTTTTAATTTTTTTTATAATTATCTAAGTGATCATTCCTCGAAAATGGTACGTCTTTTGTGGGTGTAGCATTTGAAGGTCTTAATGAAATATTCATGAAATGGGTTTTTTATAGAATGTAGAGG
>LPNX010270860.1:100308-103284 GCA_001517045.1 Pseudotsuga menziesii
TCATCATCATCATCACTATCAACATCATGAACATCATCATCATCATCCTCATCATCATCCTTATCATCATCCTATCTTCTACTATTTTCATCAACACAATATTGTTATTGCTTAGGAGGTTAGATAACAATTTTATTGGATAGACTAACTATCTTAATCAAAAAGATTTTCTTTTATTAAATATTTATATTTAAATTGAATGTATTCTAAATCATGTCTAAGTCATGAAGTATATGTTTATTTCTAAACTTAGGCTAAACTTAATAATAAATAAATTAAGAAATATTTAAGAAATTAGTAATTAAGAAATTAGGAAAGACTTAGCCGTGCACCCACCTCATTAATTGTGCTTAACCATATCGCATGCGTGGTTTGCCCACACAAATCGAGTGCACGTTTTGCCTTTATATACCACGTGCGCGTTTTTGGACTGTTAAAAAACACAGAATTGTCTTTGTCCAAGAGCAACTCCGATTAGCACGCATTTTTTTTCAAGAGCACGAGTTTGCCCATAATACTCACAATCTACACATTCTCCAGCATTCTTTTTGTTATGCAGGTGCATCATTGAAGACATCTTTCATGGTTGAGGAGAGCACAGGATAAGATATCAAGCTTCAATGTCATTTCATGGTGATGGTGGATATAACTTTCATTTGCTTATTATTCAAGAGAAGCAAAGGTAAATTTTCCCATTCATTATTGTTTTGATGAGAAATATGAACAATTGAGAAGGAAGATTGAAACACCTTGACGGATCAATAGTTATAAAGCAAGTTAAAGGTTTGGAAGCTTGTAATTGAGGAGCAACAAAAACAAACTATATTGACATTGATCATTGTGGTGATGGGAAATGTACGTAACCGAGGAAGAAAATCAGCAAGGAAGAAGAGACCCCAAGAAGTCATCGAAGAAGAGAAAGAAAAGAAAAGAATAGACACGATGAATCGGAGGCTTTCTTTGGAAACTAATCCAAATCCAATTATAAAGGATACGACGATTCATCCTATTAATCCAGCACAAGAAAAAATGAAGCATTCACTAGAGGGACCTTCAATTTCCAAAATAGTTGTTGAACAAGCACCCCATGGAAGTATTCAAGAAGCAAAACGTAGGTGCTCATTAGGGGATGTTTCAAATCCCACATCAAGTCAAAGTGATAAGTTACCATCTCAAGACGAAGCTCATGAAGAGGTAGTGTACATGGAGCCCACTGTTGAAGAGGCGTTGGACATGGAGCCTACTGTTGAAGAAGAAAATTATAACCCGACCATCGATGAGGATGTTGGACTTCCACCATCCAATTACCAGGAAGACAGTGAAGGACAACAAGTTGCTACTAAAACGCCAAAGCGTATTGTTGATGCACTGGATGATAGAAATCCAACCCCCTTACCTCCATTAGAAAGCACATGTCGAAGAACTCCGAAGCGTATACAAGTTGATGAAGGACTCCTAAATTCCATTGAAGGTACGCTATCTAAACGTAGTATTGCTTATCAAACTCAACAAATACTAAATAAATATTTTGAGGAGAAATGTGATGGAGATAAATGTAGATTATTTTTCTCATTGTTAAAATCTAGGGGCATGAATATTGTTAGGAAATTGTTAGGGATAAAGATGATAAAGCCTTCTTGACCAAGTTCTCATATAGTTAAAAGCTTAGTAGATGCCTTTGGTAAAATTGGTAAGAACACACGGTCAAAGGACCGCAATGCGGCTCGTCGTGTGTTGTCACAAGCAATTGTAAATAAGAACACCAGGGTCCTTCGTTTTCTCAAGCCTACATCTAAACTAGTTAATTTGAATGTAAAAACCCTCCGTAGGTATTCTATTAGAAGAGAACATCTCGACACAACCTCCCAGACAGATTTTTGGGCCTTTATTGGTCGGTTGCCACATCGTGACATGAAGCTAGTTGATGCAGTAAAGGGACTAGTGCAGAGTTTTTGGCATGATCACACAAGGCCTTCTTCAAACCGGAAGGATGTACTAAAACTGAGAAGGGGTTCAAAGTACCATGAACCACATATTAAGCATCTTCTTGATATAACACAGACAGAACTATACGCGAAATTTAGGAATGAACATAGACAATTGAATTTGGGGCAAAGATCTTTTGAGAAATGTAAGCCCTGGTATGTTAGAATAAATACTCTTCGTAACACTTGTTGTTGTACATACCATGTCGAATATGAATGTTACTATGAAACATTTTTGTACATTCGTCGTGTGTTGCATACTAACCATGTGCAGGATTGCTCCTTGACAATACCACCGACCTCATCAAGAGAATTCATTCATAGTATCATGTGCAATAGGCCTAAGGGGAAAACTTACTATGCAAAATCCTGTTTGGATGGAACTTGCTCCAACTGTGTTGGAATGGAATTATTGAGCCAATGTATGCACGAGACTGGAGACAATGAATTTGGGAATATGGTTACAGACATGAAAAGTTTCAAATATATCAGCTATGAAATAGTCCCAGGGAAAGAAAGCAAAAAAATACAATTGGTGACATCTCATGTACATGCATTTATCTATAAAATTATGTTTGAACAGTTGCATTTCATTCCTTACTTACAAAAAAACCTTATATTGAGATCATTTTGTGTCAACAGGTACAAGTTAGTGTCTTCATCAAGGAATTTATTGAAAAGACACGTCAATATGTTCAGCATGTCCACTTGGCATGATGGCAGGATGAGAAGTTTAGAATATACAGAGATACATCTACTCGTGGTACTATACTTTCAGTTGTTGATTTTGCCGAGAACTACACTCTGCAACCTCAAAATGAGATCCAAAGTCAGTATTATCACTCTGAGCAGGTTTCCTTGATGGTGCATATCACATATAGGCATCGCCCAAACAGTAGTGAAGAGCAAAGATAAATTCTAAAGGAATATCACTTCTACATAAGTGATGATAGGTGCCATGACTTCCACTATGTACGCCATTGCTTCATCA
>LPNX010270860.1:104051-197198 GCA_001517045.1 Pseudotsuga menziesii
AGATACTAATGGAAACCATCATTATAAGAGATGATCCGGAGGCCTTGGTTGTATGATATTAGGTAGGATCTAGCATGATGAGGTATGTACATCATAATTTTAATTTTCCCATGTATGCTTCTTATGAATATGTCAATTTTGTGTTCTTGTACGCTACTTCTTACCAGATACATAGCACAAAAGACTAATGGAGACCATCATTATAAGAGATGATCTGGAGGCCTTGGTTGTATGAAATTAGGTGGGATCTAGCACAATGAGGTATGTATCATAATTTTAGTTTTCCCAAATTAGGTATGGATCTAGCACAAAATGGGAAATTCTCTTGTATGTCAAGTTAATGAACATGCCAAATTTTACGTATGATCAATAAACCATATATACCAATATTGTCAATGTTTTCAGCCGATATATACAACTAGGATGATGGAAACAAGATGCCGAAACGATAACCCTACCTAGGAAACCCTAATCCTAACCCTAATATTATCTTACTATCACGACTCAATTGAGAATCACTCTAATGTCGAACTCAACTTTTTCAAATCCGGTGGACTTATGCTTCAAATCATGTTGATTCACGAAGTTGACTTTAGTGTGCATGTACTGAGATCATTGAAACCTTTAAATATAATAGTTTTTTAATATGTTATTTCTGTGCTTAGGAAATCATACTTATAGATGAAGCATTATATATATTTCATTTGAAAATGCATTGCGCATAGTCCTTAGTTTAATTATGGTCATTATTCATGTTTGTATATAAAAAAATATTAATGTGTTTCAATCAAGTAAACACTTTTACACCATACATTTGAAATCCCACTTGACATTTGTGTTTGCAAGTATATGATACCTAGTATGTTGTTATGATGCAAGTGCAAAGTAACATCAAAATGTGATATACCTTGGGTATTTATTAGTTGGTTTCAATGCAATACATTGTATTATGGTTTAAATTTGGTGATTTACATCCCATATTGCCTCCTAACAAAGCTTTTTCCTATCGACACATGATTATGATTGGAATGTTTTCTGGATTTTCAAGAATGGGAGTGAATGTCATGCCATTTTGAATTATAATGATGGAAACATAATTGGGATTTAATGGACACATTTAATATTACATGAACCTAATTTATCTGATGTGATCCGTTGATTTGTATCATTTTGGTTTTCTAAAAAGGCTAGAGTTCAATGTAAGCAATTTCTTATTGTAATTAAATACTAAATTATAATATGTAATAATCAGTTCTATGCACTTTTCAAGCGTTCCCACATAACACATGCCTAAACACGCTTGCACGACCCACCGGAAGCCCTTTTTTATGCACAGTTTCCATTCTATGCCCCGGGTAGGGATTCGACAGGTGTCCCTGAAAGCCTGTAGGAGGTGGGATTCAGCGTGCCATAGAATCATGACCGTTGCTTGGATCGAAAAACCGTCGGCTCCATTGGATTCAAGACATCGGGATAGTGCTAGGGTGGCCCTCTAATCTGGTTCTATGGAGAAGAGACCATTATTTTGGTCAATTTTGGAAACTAGGGTTTTGCTCAGTATGTGAACGTGAAATTTTTGCACATGGGGGTCAAATTCACATATTGCTCGACCGTGAAGGTGTGGCTAGCATTCCCACATAACACATGCCTAAACACGCTTGTACGACCCACCAAAATCCCTTTTTGATACACGGTTTCCATTCTATGCCTCGGGTAGGGATTCAACAGGTGTCCCTGAAAGCCTGTAGGAGGTGGGATTCAATGTGCCACAGAATCATGACCGTTGCTTGGATCGATGAACCGTCAGCTCCGTTGGATTCAAGACATCGGGATAGTGCTAGGGTGGCCCTCTAATCTAGTTCCATGGAGAAGAGACCATTATTTTGGTCAATTTTGGAAACTAGGGTTTTGCTCCGTATGTGAACATGAAATTTTTGCACATCGGGGTCAAATTCGCATATTGCTCAACCGTGAAGGTGTGGGTAGCGTTCCCACATAAAACATGCCTAAACACGCTTGTACGACCCATTGGAAGCCCTTTTTGATACACGGTTTCCATTCTATGCCCCGGGTAGGGATTCAACAGGTGTCCCTGAAAGCCTGTAGGAGGTAGGATTCAACATGCCACAGAATCATGAACGTTGCTTGGATCGATGAACCGTTAGCTTCGTTGGATTCAGGACATTGGGATAGTGCTAGGGTGGCCCTCTAATTTGGTTCCATGGAGAAGAGACCATTATTTTTGTCAATTTTGGAAACTAGGGTTTTGCTCAGTATTTGAACGTGAAATTTTTGCACATGGGGGTCAAATTCGCATATTGCTCGACCGTGAAGGTGTGGCTAGTGTTCCCACATAAAACATGCCTAAACACGCTTGTATGACCCACCAAAATCCCTTTTTGATACACAGTTTCCATTCTATGCCCCGGGTAGGGATTCAACAGGTGTCCCTGAAAGCCTGTAGGAGGTGGGATTCAACGTGCCACAGAATCATGAATGTTGCTCGGATCGATGAACCGTCAGCTCCGTTGGATTCATGACATCGGGATAGTGCTAGGGTGGCCCTCTAATCTGGTTCCATGGAGAAGAGACCATTATTTTGGTCAATTTTGGAAACTAGGGTTTTGCTTAGTATGTGAACGTGAAATTTTTGCATATAGGGGTCAAATTTGCATATTGCTTGACCGTGAAGGTGTGGCTAGCGTTCCCACATAACACATGCCTAAACACGCTTGTACGACCCACCAGAAGCCCTTTTTGATACACGGTTTCCATTCTATGCCACGGGTAGGGATTCAACAGGTGTCCTTGAAAGCCTGTAGGAGGTGGGATTCAACGTGCCACAGAATCATGAATGTTGCTTAGATCGATGAACCGTCAACTCTGTTGGATTTAGGACATCAAGATAGTGCTAAGGTGTCCCTCTAATCTGGTTCCACGGAGAAGAGACCATTATTTTGGTCAACTTTTTAAAACTAGGGTTTTGCTCAGTATGTGAACGTGAAATTTTTGCACATTGGGGTCAAATTCTCATATTGCTCGACCGTGAAGGTGTGGATAGCGTTCCCACATAAAAAATGCCTAAACATGCTTGTACGACCCACCAGAATCCCTTTTTGATACACGGTTTCCATTCTATGCCTCGGGTAGGGATTCAACAGGTGTCCCTGAAAGCCTGTAGGAGGTGGCATTCAACATGCCATAGAATCATGATCGTTGCTTGGATCGACAAACCGTCAGCTCCATTGGATTCAGGACATCGTGATAGTTCTAGGGTGGCCCTCTAATCTAGTTCCATGGACAAGAGACCATTGTTTTGGTCAATTTTGGAAACTAGGGTTTTGCTTAGTATGTGAATGTGAAATTTTTGCACATGGGGGTCAAATTCGCATATTGATCAACCGTGAAGGTGTGGCTAGCATTCCCACATAAAAAATTCCTAAACACACTTGTATGACCCACAAGAATCCCTTTTTGATACACGGTTTCCATTCTATGCCTCGGGTAGGGATTCAACAGGTGTCCCTGAAAGCTTATAGGAGGTGGGATTCAACGTGCCATAGAATCATGACCGTTGCTTGGATCGAAAAACCATCAGCTCCGTTGGATTTAGATATCGCGATAGTTCTAGGGTGGTCCTCTAATCTGGTTCCATGGACAAGAGACCATTGTTTTGGTCAATTTTGGAAACTAGGGTTCTGCTTAGTATGTGAACGTGAAATTTTTGCACATAGGGGTCAAATTTGCATATTGCTCGACCGTGAAGGTGTGGCTAGAATTCCCACATAACACATGCCTAAACACACTTGTACAACCCACTGGAAGCCCTTTTTGATACACGGTTTCCATTCTATGCCCCGGGTAGGGATTCAATAGGTGTCCCTGAAAGCCTGTAGGAGGTGGGATTCAACATGCCACAGAATCATGATCGTTGATCGGATTGACGAACCGTCAACTCCGTTGGATTCAAGACATTGGGATAGTGCTAGGGTGGCCCTCTAATCTGGTTCCATGGAGAAGAGACCATTATTTTGGTCAATTTTGGAAACTAGGGTTTTGCTCAGTAAGTGAATGTGAAATTTTTGCACATAGGGGTCAAATTCGCATATTACTCGACTGTGAAGGTGTGGCTAGTGTTCCCACATAATACATGCCTAAAAAATCTTGCAAAAAGCACCGTAAGTCCTTTTTGATGCACGATTTCCATTATATGCCCCGGGTAGGGATTCAACAGGTGTCCCTGAAATTCTAGAGGAGGTGGGATTCAACGTGCCATAGAATCATGACCGTTGCTCGGATCGACAAACCGTCAGCTCCGTTGGATTTTAGACATTGAGATAGTGCTAGGGTGGCCCTATAATTTGCTTCCATAGAGAAGAGACCATTATTTTGTTCAATTTTGGAAACTAGGGTTTTGCTCAGTAAGGGAATGTCCAATTTGTGCACATATGGGTCAGCTTTTCAAATTCCTTGACCGTGAATGTGTGGCTAGCGTTCCCACATGGAACTTGCCTAAACACGCTTGCACAACCCACTGAAAGCCCTTTTTGATGCACGGTTTCCACTCTATGCCCCGGTTAGGGATTCAATGGGTGTCCCTAAAAGCCTATGGGAGGTGGGATTCAACGTTCCATAGATTAATGACCGTTGCTCGGATCGATGAACCGTCAGATCCGTTGGATTCAATACATCGCGATAGTGCTAGAGTTTCCCTCTACTCTAGGTCCATGGACAAGGGATCATTTTTTTTTGTCAATTTTGGAAACTAGGGTTTTGCTCAGTAAGTGAATGTGAAATTTTTGCACATAAAGGTAAGCTTGAAGGCGATTGTAGATCTTCCCCTCATATAAGAGATGTGAGCGTTTGTACGATGAAATGCAAGAGGAGACAATGCCATTAAGTCAGTAACCATGTAATGGAACATGCTTATGTTTAGAAACAAGTGGCCATTCTATTACGCCATTATTACAAAATATATATATCTTCATGCTACGAATGCTTCAAAAATGCCATGTACATTAATCACACATAACTTTCATCTCTTTCAAAGTTGTTACTCGAGGCCATTCATCAAAGGCTATGTACATTAAAAAAATGATAAAATAATGTGCAGGACATACATAATGTGCAGGATATAGTCATAACCGTTATTTTGAATCAACCTTATAATACTCGGATACTTTTAGGTTTGATGTGTATCCCATGTACTCGTTAGATGAAAGACATCATGCCAAAAAATAATTTTATTTATGTAGACCACACTGGTGCATCATTTAAGTGTGTCAACTTCATGCATCCTTTAAACAATTGTTAGGTTGTTATGTGGGTAAGGTGCTTTTGTATTCCACCAAGTTGGAGCAGTTGCTTAGCTGTGCTGGGTGCTTAAATGTGTATTAGACCTATGTTAAATATTTTGGAATACAATTTGACATTGTTAATATAACATTGTATATGCAATTGGATCGTGGTAAAAAAAAATTAAAATGTACATTTTTGTCATTACGTAATTTGTTGTAATTGTGCATTGTTCTCAAATTTATAACTGATATCTCCATACAATCGTAAAATCTATAAAAAATTGGGAACATTACACATAGAAACATTCTTCACCACACATGTATAATCACACTTAAAAGACTGAACCATGAATATCTCAAGAGCCTTGATATGATTTTTTTTTTATACCATGAAAGTTATAATACAAAAATATAAGGCCTAGATCTATGGCCTTTCAATGTACATGTATCAAAAACATATTTGATGTACATGTGCAAACAAAAGTACATCTGTCCTGGACCGCGCCCCTATACACTAACTCCGGATTGTACATAAAAATACATATTTGTCCTGGACTAACACATCAAAATTCTAACTTTCTCTTGTTTTTCCTGGACCCTGATGCTCTTTGGCTCCATCTACGAACACTGTGCATCTCTGGCGACTACAAATCAATGACAATATTTCTTGATTAGGTAACTGAGCTAGTACTGCCCATCAATAACAAAGTTTGAAAATTTGAAATATGACTCAATTGTAAATAAAACAAAGACTCACTACATCCGTCGGGGGTATAGGTTCCTGTGGTGTCGAGGGTGTAGGTACCTCTGCTGTACTCGACCTTGTAGCGAGCCTCATTGCCATGCTTCTCTGCGAATAAAAAAAAATGTCAATTATCTCAAGAATTATCAACATGTACATGAATGAGAAAGTATTAATCAATTATGTAAAAAATGAACATTTCACTGAAAAAACCATTTCTAGGGGATGAGGCTGGTGCTCTTCAGTAGTAAGAGGAGCCGTAGGTTGAACATCAACCTCAGTTGCGTGCACTAATGGACCAGGGCATGGCTACATTCACCAAATGATTAAATAGTTAGACCTCGTGCATGTCCAGAAACAATACAAATGAAATGTACAATTACAAATATTCAAGTAGATGTACCTCACTATGAATTATCCCTATTGTAGATGCGGCATTCACAACGGCATCAATAATCCCACTAAGGTATGGCATGGATGACTCTACATCCTAATGCTGTAAACATGAGAAAATAACATTAAGAAAAACCACTTGTGAAGTGAATACATAGCTAACCAACAACTACCATTGGAAGTGTGTACATTACTGTGGGATGAGTAGGTTGATCCTCATGCACAGCCGCTCTGTTCAAGGAAGAGGGATCTCATCTGGTGTAAACAACCCCCTTATCTATGTTTGGACTATGGGGAGATCCATACCAAAGAGGTGGTGCAGGGATCTGTGATGATGTCTGCATTCATAAAGTGTTACCATAGTTAGACATGGATTTGAATGGATGGAATAATATGTACTGAAAAAATAACATGTTGTAATATACTTACCCCTTCCTGGGACATATCTCCACCATGGGAGCGACCGCTTCCATCAATTTCATGCTCCTCTTCAGATGCCTCTAGCATCTGCAAGTTTAAAAATTATATTTCCATTAGCGATCTCTATAAAGGAGTGTACAATAATAAATTTAAATAATTCGAACAAGATTCAATCATAACCCATGTACTTACATTCTTTAAGTAGTCGTAAATTCCACCTTGGACTATGTCATTGATATCAATGTCTTCAGCATCATGTTGGGGTTCCTACAACTTCAAAAATTGTAAATATTAGACATTTTAATAAATTAATCAAGACTAACACATGCATTAACAAAATTATACATGGAATAACAAAATGACAAGTGTTTAAATATTACCTCAACTGTGGTTCTCTGGGTCTCGGGTACAACCACATCGGGTGCAGTACCACCCCCGTGAGAGGCATCAAACTCTTGCAAGAGTAAATATTGCATATATATTACGAATCTTTTAATATGTTAGATATAGTATGGAACAATTAAAAATTGAGTTCAATAATGGATTTTTAAAACAAAGTCCTTACCTGACCACCAGTCATCGTATTGGTACCATGTCTTGGTCTAGGACCATAACAGGGTCCCCCCATATGATGTGCAGACGTGCAGCTCGCTCTGAGGCACATGGGATGTCAGTCTATCCCCACCAACAGATGTCCCTCCACCACCAGAAGTTGGTGGTTGTACACCAGCAGAGGAAGAGGGCGCTCTCTGGTCAATAGTGGCCATGTGTCGAGAGACCATCTCAGCTAGAGTAAAAAATTCATCCTGTGTCTGGGCAACCATGTCATGTGCAGGAGGGATGTCTGCCCTCGGTAGCTGGGAAAGGGGTTCAGGTATCTGTTGATTGGCATCTCTATGCCTAGCATGGGGTCGATGTTGGGGCATTCCCCTACCAACTCCCTGGAAGCCCAACATGTCAAAATAGTTGACATGTTTCCCCATCACAAACTCTACATACAATTTTTGAAGGAAGTACATTGGTACTTCCCTATTGTTGTGAGGGGGAATGTCAAAAACCATGTACCACCTATCCATCCAGTTGTCTTTGATGGGTGGAAAATTGCACCACTCAATAGAAATATGTGGCCTATTGATCTCCGGGATGTTATTCGTCCTAGGCAGTCTAAACAATGAATAGATGGCTTGTTTTGTTATTTTCAGCTTTTTTACCTCATTGTAACTCAAGCCATCAGCATATTGTTTCCTTTTTCTCTCCCTGTAAGATGCGATGCTATACAACGCATCATTCGATCTTGTGATCGTATCAACAATAGATAAAAATGAATCTGATAGGGAGCGGTGGAGCTCATCTCCACCCCTCCAAGCTGAACCAATCTCTCTCAAATGGCCAATGAACGTTAGTATCTCCGCATTGTTATGATCCATAGTAGCCACTGCAATCATAAATACAAATAAAATATCATTAGAAATATAAACACATGATATAATGACATATCTAAGAACTGAAAACTGTATAACTATTGACATATAAACTAAATATATCATGTAAATTTAAAGATTGATCTTGAATTTTACAGTAAAGAATAGGAGGCATAATGTGTTGTTGATAAATAAAATACCAGTATAGGCAACGATTTTGTTAGATATGTAATTATTTGTTGTAGTGTGATGTTTTTTGGACTCCAAAGGCTATTTAGAAGAACTTTATGAATTCTATGGTTGCAAGGGTTCCACTGGATTAAATATCATGTATGATCTAGTATGTGACTGGCATGTTTAATCAAATACATCAACCTACCTATGTATCTTCATGTTCATAGAGTCTATTGTTGAACTTTGTTGTCTTGACCTTAACCAAAAAGTACCCTTCATTCAAGACGAAATATTTGTTAAAAGCATGGGAAGCTGAACTATACCTTATTTTGACACTTGGATTGGGAAGTTTCATCAAAACTATAAGGTGTTTATTGATGTTCTTGGAAGAGCAACTTCGAGAAGTTTCATCGAAATTATAAGGTGTTTATTTTTGGATTTTGGTATGGATTCACAAGGATCCTTATTTCATGTTTTAATTATTGTTAATGACGGGAATTGTAATATGGATGAGACTAGTAGTTAGTCTCTATTCTAGTTATGGATCACGTTGTTAGAGTGTTAGTCTATTCATAAGCTATTTATTGTTAATGAGAGGGGCTATTGTTGAATGAAGTTGGTAATCAATTTCTAAGCCATTTATTAATAATGAAGATTATTATCATTTTGATGAGGGTGATATTCAATGGTTATGGTAGCTATTGTTAATGAGGGTGACTATATTTCTATGAGAAAGGCAGGGTAATTGCTTTAGATGAGGCCACTTGTCAATTCCTACATCAATATATGTTATCATAGATACAATGGGATGGTTTGGATCATATCACAACCAACTATATAAAATACACAACTTAAAGACTCAACATTAGAGTGTACAAAATGTCAAAAAAAAAAAAACATGACAAAGAAAAAATCCCAATATATTCATTTGTTTTTTGAGTTAATTGGGGTTTTAGTTTCCATTGGGCATGGGAATTTTGTTAAATAATCAAAATTATTTCATTTTTATCATTAAATTGAGGAATTGGTTTCAATTGTCCAATTACATTGGGGTTCTTGTTTCCATTGGCCAATTACATCGGGTTTTTGTTTCAATTGGGCAATTCCATTGGGTTTTTGTTTTAATTGGCCATAATTTAACTTAATATGGTTTAATTTTTCAATCTAAGGCAAATAAATTGATGAAGAAAATGAAAAAAACATGAAAAAAATTGAAGAAAATACCTCACAAAGGGGAGGTTTATCCAAAGGTGGAGATGGAAGGCTCAAGCACACCCAAAATCGCGTATGCACAGTCGAGGTTTCGTCTTCGTTCGTCCAATAGCCGCGCGGAAAATGAGAAAAAGACGGTCTTGGTCGATTTAAAATAAAAAATAGGTTTTCAAAATCGCGCCTCTGTTTTAGTAAAGGAAATCGTGCACATGATTATCTTGACTAAAACGGAGGCGCGATTTTGTTTACTATCCTAGTTGGCATGAATATTGCTATCCTTGAGACTAGGCTTGGCAGGTTCGGTGTTGCTTGGGATGATTTCTTTTTTTTGGATCAAGAGTGAATGACTTCACTCCACCATTGCATCTAAAGGGTCCCTCAACTTCTTGCACACACCCTGGAGTGTGGCAGGACTGACAGTCCTTGCCCACACGCACACTCCACTAGTAGGTTGACCCTCATGTTGGCAGGAAAAACCACTACCCCATCTTGGCATGCGACTTTCCCATTATCCCCACGACTGCATAGGACGCTTCCACTCTCCCACTCTACCAAGCTTGTTCATCCTCACGCAGAAAGTGGTCCTTTCACCTTCTCACACACAAGTCTGAGTATGGGAGTTTTACTCACACAGAGAGAGAAGCATAGCCTCCCAGTCGAGTGTGGACCTTGAGCGATTTACCCATCGGGTTGTGTTCTTCCTGTGGTTCTCATTCACGATTTTCCATGTGAATAATCCATTCACATTCTGGGTGTGCATGTTTTCCCATATGGATTTTGTGGATTGTGTGGGGTGTATGTTCTTTCCCAGGCATGGGTTGAGAATCTGTTTATCTTTCCATTTTTGGGTTGTGTGATGGTCGCGTTGCCTCATTGTTGAGACTGAGGTTGTTGTTTCCCCACGTTGTTCATTTCTTGTGTGTTTAGTCATGTTTTGGCTTGCCATGGCTATTGTTGAGTCGTTTTGGCCATGATAGGGCCAAGAACGACTCAGGAGTTGTTTTCCCCTGTCTAAGCTGTGAATCACTTGTTTGGCTACGTGTATGCAGTGGTTGCTCTTTGGACTGTGTTGGAGTGAGATGAGGGCTTGATTTTCTTGATAAACCTGGTGTGTTTGTGGAACCATACAGACAAAGCTAGAGGGTTGGATTTCTTCTCCACAACCCCAGGGTAGCACTGGAAAGGGAGGTCAAGGCCTAAGGGACTATGTAGCAGAGAAGGGACTGATTTATTGGTGTTAGGTGTGTGTGTGGGTGTCCTAGAAGTCAGGCTAGTTCTGGTGTAGGTGTACTTATCGCTTCAAGGAGCTCACCAGCTTAGCATTCAGCTTTTTCCAGCTCCTTAATACCCTAATAAACCCTACTATGTTGGCTTGGCTGATTTATGTACCTTGGCTATGTGTAAGCCTGTTTGTTCCTTATTCCTTGGGGAATCATGCCCAGCTCGGGGGTGGCAGTGTTGCTGAGAGATTAAGGAGCATGCTGGCCTACGGTTGGGTGGAATGCTGCAGCGACGTAGCTGGTTGTAGGACAACTTCTTTATAAGATGAGTATTCTTCACTATGTCGTCTCTGCAATTATATTTGGTGTTTAATGAATTATGATGAACATGCTGAATGATTGAATGGATGTATGTTTGCTTCCACTGTATGTTGAAGGGTTATGCATCTTAGCATGTTTTATGTTTCAAGCATTTTATTTCAGCATTATATGCATGTTCATGTACATGGGGTGGTTTTCCCGGATGTTTATGGTTATGGTAGCATCCTCTTTGCCAGTCAGAGGGTCAGGGATGTTACAGAATGGTATCAGAGCTTATGTTGTAGCATGGGCCTGAATGGGCTGTGAAGACGCAGTGACGAAGCCATCATTGCAGCATGGGCCTCAGAGGGCCATGAAGAATCAGCTAACAGAGGCAGGTTTCCCTCTGCCCAACAGAAATCAGAAAATTTCGTTGAAAATTTTTCTAAGTGTCGAGCTTGTCGGATCATCAGAGGACTTAGTGGAAGCTCCTCCGATATAATGGAGAACCTAGTCAGAAGGTCACCCAACGAGGGACAGGCAGAAATAATTTAATGAAAATTTTCTAAGTGCCAAGACCATCGGCTCATCGGAGAACTTAGTCTAAAGCTTCTCCAATGCATCGGATAGCCTAGACAGAAGTCCGTTCAATGAGAACTGGCGGGAGAAAAATTTCAGAATTTATCAAAGTTTGGAAGTTGTCAGTGGTCGGAGAAAGATAGAAGATGTAACCATCGATACGTCAGCTCTATATAGCTAAATATCGTCAAAACGTTGGCACGGCTAGAAGGAATGACTTTCGATACCGCCGTCGAAGAAAAATAGAAGATTGGACCGTTGATACATTGGAGAAGTTTAATTGATTGATCGACGATAATTAGTTGGTTGAGCCGTCGAAACATTGGTGAGAATTAGACGATGAAGTGGCAAATGCGGCAGTGTACATCGACGGAAAATAGCTGATGGGGTAGCCGTAGTGTCGGTGGAGATCTCCGAAAGACCGCCGAAACGTCGGAAGAAATTAGTTGATGGGTCTGCCGATGTGTCGAGAAAATTTAGTTGTCTTGAGCACCGATGGATGTTGAAAAAGTTTAGTTGTTTGTGAGTCCACCGTTGTGGCTGTCAACTAGACTATCACTCTGACGATTAGAGCTTTCAACCACCGATAGTGCTCCGGTTGCTGACGCAGCGGACACGTTCAGTTTTGATCGCTAATACATAGTGCTTAGAGGTTCCGATCGCCAACGAGTTGTATGGTTTGTAGAACCCACAGATGGTTTGTTGCCCGCTGTTGTAGATGCCTAAGGAACTATCCACCCAATGGATAGTGCTCCCGATCACTGATACTGCGTTGTGGAAATTTAGTCTCCTCACCGATGCCACAGTGAATAATAGTTTCGATCGCCGACACACAACAGTCCTTGGCATCACCGATGGTAGTCTGGAAGCTTAGACAACCAAGGATCTGATACATCAAAAAATTACAGTGATAGGGCCGTCGATGAGTGCTGGAGGAAAACTAGTTTTTTTGTCCGTCGAAGTGTCGGAATTTTAGTTAGGAAGAGGTCCGATTTGACAAGGGAAATTTTGGGTTTTTCAAGTGGGATTCTTCAGCAATTTTCAACTATTTTTTCAGTGGATTTTTCAGCAGTTTCAGGGATGAAAAGGAAGAAAATTCTAGGTGGCTGAAGTTAGCATTCCAGACCAAAATACAATTGTGTGTTTTGCCTAAATTTGGTGAAAATCATCATTTTAGAAGGGGTGTGGTTTTCACACTCGAGGTCGGAATGGAACATGTGGATAGGAGTTGGAAAGCTCATCTCGCAGGGAACAAAGGTGAGAGGAGAAGAAAAGTACTAGCGGATGATGAAAAATAATTGTGCTGTTGTCAATATGGACAATTCGAGGATTGCATGCCTAGAGATAGAAAAGACCATGAAGTCAAACCAACTATTATGCGGAAGAGGAATTCCAAGCAAAGATGAGGGTTTTGAAAAGAAAAGTCCCTTAAACCCTGTCTTGATAACTATTTTATATTTTATAATCTTGTGTACATAGAAATTATGGCATGGTGATGCTGAAAATGCATGGGGATATGCTTGCGTGCATAGGATATTACATATTAGTAAAAATAGTGAGAATCATACATTGTAATGAACCACTAATGGTAAATATTGCATTGGTGTTGGCATTAGTGGAAAAACCAACGACAACATGAGCATGGCTGAATATGTTGCTGATGCTGATGAATGTGACCAACAACCCTATGGAGAAAGGGATAAGGCAACAAATCCAGGATCAAAAGTTGGTGAGCAAATTCTACAATCCCCTGCAAGAGACCAACCAAATTGGTAATGTCAAGGGTATAAGTAGGATCCATGCAGGTAATGGTTTAATTATGACAATTGCATGGAATGGTAAGGGCAAGAGATCTCATACCATGTGGTTATTTAAATTTATACTACATTCATATAAGAAATGTATCATTCCTGTATATGTTGTTATGAGCTTAGTAACCCAAAGAAAGTGGGTACTGATGGTCTTGATTATAGTAATGCATCCTATAGGAGGTAGTCATGGTTAGGCCATGGTATGTTTGAATGCATAGTATTCTGGAATCAATACAAGGTGACATTGAGTGGATATGCATTAAGAGATTTTATAAATCTTGTAGTTATGCATTTAATGGATGCATATGAAAAGCTTAAGTAAACGTTGTAAATATGCATACATAAGTGTAGGTGCAAGTGTTGTGATGCATTGCATTGCATGAATGCATCGAGATAGTGCTTGTTTATCATGACTAACTAATGGCTGAAATGATGAATTGACAATAATTCTAGAACCATTTCAAGAGTTGTTATGAATGCAGGATAGTAAGTGCATGAAGAGGGTATTCATGATCGATTGGCTATCGAAAATGCTCTATGGAAGGGCAAGGTGGTACAAATGATACGCTTGTGAAGTAAGGAGTATCTAAACACTTCATTTAAATTGTATAAAATATGTGAATTTGCAATTTTAGTATGATAATGATTCACGTGAAGTAAATGAGTTTTGGTGATATTGATATGCTAACAGTTGGAAGTATTTGAATTTTATAATGTTGGAAATGCTTCAGTGATGGTTGCCGCAATGAAAAATTTATATGCACCAAGAATTACACTTGTTTGGCTGATTGAGGTTCAGGTTTCAGGTAGATTGGTTGGGGCATCGCAATATGGGTAAGACCATGACAAAGGCCGAGATCTACCATGTGAAAGAGCCAAACCTTATGAGAAGAGTCTCATGATTGTGAAAATAGTTTGTATGTAGAATGAGTTGTCAATTTGGACTTGTAAATTTCAGATTTGAGAAATTGCTGATAACTACTAATCATTGTTGACTTGCGTAGAATTGTGTCAGGAGGACGCATTGTAAGTGGGTGCTCATGTTATGATAGTAAGCATAAAATCATAATGGGAATAGTGGTGTTACTTACAAGAGACCAACAAATGAGGATCACCTCATTGCCAAGCAAATCAATTTTTGTAGTATACAGAGATGCAAATTCACCTTGAATTTAATTACTAATGCCATTTCTTAGTTATGGAACAATCAAATTTGGATTGTATAGTTAGACAATGATTGACTGTTTTGCTACTTGATGAATGTGCCAGGGGTACACACTGCAGGAAGACCATGTGTGATGGCCTACAGGAGCCAAAATTCATGGGGAGGTTTTCCCTATGTTGGAAATGGGTTTCGGGTGAAACTCTATTAGACATTTTGGAAATGTCCCATCGGCACTGCATGTTTGGTAAGCAACATGAGTGAGATGGTATAGATTATGTCGAAAAGACATGTGTGGGATATGGAATATAAAAGGAGTCGGGATGGCAAACCGAGGGATTGTCAACTCAGAGAAGGAAGCCCCCATTCCTCCTTAACAAAGGAATACTACCTCAGCAAATGGATAAGTGTTATGTGACCCTAGCGAAGAATATGCATGACAAATTGTTAAATTCCATATGTAGATCATGTTTTGATTTTATTTCCATTATGACATATTGCTTGAGTATGAATAGGGCCTACATGGCTCACATCGAAAAGGGGTGCACACTTTTCCTGACGTCGAGTCATGAAAGGGTTTTCAATATTGACTACCCCCTAGGGAGTGGACGCACTCCTAGTGTCTCAATACTTGATAGTGAATGATATGAAACATGATTACAGTTTTAGAGCAATAATGCTAATGAGTTTGCTTATATTGCTTGTGTTTCCAGGCTAAACAGATGCAGTTTGGTGTTTACACTAAAGGGAAAAGGACGTTACAGTGTTGGCTTGAATATCTGCAGTCTAATAAACCCAACTGTTAGCTGGCTTGGATGAGTAGCCTAATAAACCTAGTAGTGTATTGGCTTGATTTCCTGCAGTCTGATAAACCCAACTATAGGTTGGCTTGACTATGCTGGATATGTATTAAAGGATGTGGTGAAGATGTCACTGAAATAGGGCTGCTATATTCCCGGGGATCCATAGTAGATCCTAGACCTAGAAATGGTCGTTTATTGTTGATATAAGTGCATTGTTGATATAGTGTATTATTGATATAAGTGCATGTGATTTGTTAATGGCCTGATAAACCCAACTGTGTTGGCTTGGCTGATTTTTTCCTTCCCAGTCGGCGTGAAGGTGCACTGGCTGGACATTAATTATTTGATGTTGTGGAGCAGCTTGCGTGCTGACCTAACATCCAAGTCCATAGGCAATTCCAAGTCTTACAAAGAAAAATGGGACCCTGTGGACCAACAAGGAAAGACACAATACATATAAGTATTGGATTATTTTGCAGCTTCTTGCTTATGAATATACTTGTGTATATGGTTTGGTTATAATATTCTAACTCTTTTTTAGAGACAAACCAATGAGGATAAACTAAGCATGTGAATATATTCAATGTTTGAATATAGGTTTCGCTGGGAGCGAGGACTATGAGGGAATCCTAGAGGTGCATATGGACATGTGACTATCCTAAAGAGATCAAAGTGAGAAATAATGAAAAATGTGCTAGTGGGACTATGAAGGCCCTAGCAGCCAAGAGTTGTAGACAAACCATGTGGGGAGGCTCCATGGTTGAAAGGTCTGAAATAGATAGGAGACACTAAGTGTCATGGCCAAGAATAGTTGGTCCAGCAGTCATGGTGAAGTGAAAGAGGCTAAGAGCATGAAAGCCACAGTGATGGTGTGAGTTCCAGAATGGAACAAGACAAAGAGGGAAAAAAAAACCTCTTACTGCTCTCTCTCTTTCCTTTTTTTATGATATATATATATATAGTTATGCATTCATGAAAACAGAAGATTGTTGAATGCATGCATGGCCGAAAATAGAATGTGTTTATTGTTGGGGCTCCGACCTTAACAGCCCTTGAGTTTGGTAACTCCACGGTTTTTGTGAAAGTTTGTAAGCGAAGTTACGACTCAAAACAGTCTTACGGGTGTCGGGGTTGAGTCTAAACCCTCTTTTTGTAATAAACCCATGGTTTAATTCCAGGGTTTAGGGTTCGGGGTGCCCATGGTTTAAGCCCATGGTTTTGTAATAAGTGTAATGTATAAATAAGCACTCTTGTAAGGAAGTAAGGTTAGGCTTTTTATGTAAGATGAATTGATGTGAAGCTAAGGCTATTTTGTAAGAGAAGGTTAAGTCCCAGCTGTGTGCGTGGACAACCTCTGCAGCTGTGTGCGCAGAGGGTTTTGGTTGATAAGGAAGATCTATAGCTGTGTGTGTAGAGACTGTAGCTTAGCGCGCAATTTGAGGACTTGAAGGGATCTGCAGCTGAGTGCGCAGATCAGAACTGTGGATTTTGTAAAGAGTTGAATAAAACACGGTTCTGTGGACGTAACCCCTACACTGTGGGTGAACCACGTTATATCTGGTGTTGTGGTTCTTTGTGTGTTTCTGTTATGTTCTTTCTTGCATTAATAAATATATATCTGATAAGTAATATCACTGCTAAAATACTAACTTCGCTGTGAATTCCCAGTAAAGGGTTAAACAAGTCACTGTCTGTTTATCTAGCTGCGAAGTTATATATGTGAATGTCGAAGCTTTGCGTTATATGATTATAAGTTATTAAAGGCTAAGGTATAGTAATATCCCTCTTCTGCTTGCAGAAACCTGATTTTGCGGCACCCCATAGCTGTTTCGGGTGAGACTGCAACCTGCTCGTAGGTTGTTGCCGAAAGGGCCAACACTGTGGATCTTTTGTTGGTGCGAAGTGATTGGTATAAAACCCAGGTCTGCCCTATAGCCCAACAAATTGGTTCCGTTTCTAGTTGAACTCAGTATCTCCTCAAGAGGGGTTTACATCATACCTCGAGGGCTATGTTCTGGAGACCCTATGTGAAGGAAATCGGTGATTGGCTTGACGAGACTTATCTGAAATTCGCTGAGCAAGAGAACAAAGAACCGCATCGTAGTGCAAACGAATTTTTACAAAAGGTATGTTTTTTGTGATGTTTATGAAATTTTCTTTGGTAGTATCCACATAGAGTTGCACCAGTGGTTATCCAGGTTGACAGAGAGAAGGATGAACTTCCAAGAAGGTCCGTTCCCTGCTTGGACCCCCGCAAGAATTAATATATTGAAAAGGGTGAACAACGAGATATATCGAGCTATTGATTTTTGGATGACGTGAACCCTTGAAGCATTTGTGACGGAGTTCGCCATTGACATGAGTACTTCCTTTAGTGAAGCCGAGCGTCATTTTTTCAAAGGACCAAGGGGTAATATTTTGAATTCATTTAGTTTGAGAATTAAAATGCTATTAGCTGAAAAATGTATATTGCTCATTGAATCAGACTGTTAGATTTAGTATTATTAACCTATGTTTGCAAGTGAAAATATCTTCGATGAGCAAAGTGGTTTGCTGCGAAGTGGAAAAAGGTACAAGAGATATTTTGGATCCTATTCCCTAGGTTAGAATACTGAATATTCCCCTATAAGTCCCGCAGATTCAGAACCTGAAGAAACCCCTTCTGTTGGAAACCCTCCGGTAACCCCGCAGCGCAGACCTGTTATCCCTGAGAACCCATCGCAGTCCGAAAGTCACCCTAGCCCGAGTATTCCTGTTGCAGGTTAGTCTACCCCAATAAGTTCAACCCCGCCTACTTCTAGTCCCCCTCCAACACCCCCTAGATCCACTATGGCCCACATGCATGATGATATTAAGCTCCTTGTTTTCAAAGGAACTGGATCAGAGGATCCAAAGCAGTTCTGGTTTTTATGCGAAGCAGTGTGGACTGCTAAGAACATTACGGATCAAGATGTAAGAAGGGCGCAGCTAGTTACTTCTTTTAGAGACCGCACCTTGGCTTGGCTCATGAAGTTTTCTAGCACTTAGAACCATGTCTTGAATGATATAAAAGTAGCAATGATAAAGGAATTTAAGAAGTCGAAATCAGAGTCACAGTGTATCACTGAATTGAAAGAGATTCAGTAGAGGCATGGAGAATCAGTGTGGGACTTTGATTAGAGGTTCAAAGTTCTGCTAGACCAAGTCAGTTTCACCATTGGACCTACGCAGCACAAGGAATGGTTCATTGCAGCGTTGCTACCGCATATTCGGACTCCACTCATGCAGTAGAAGGTTGCTGACCAGCAAGAGGCTCTGGAAATCGCGATGAAGCTTGAAACCGCTCCTGTCAAAGATAATTCTGGTATCACTCAAATCCAAGCGCAGCTGGCTGCGATGGATTTGGAGCTTCACGATATGAAGAAAGGGAAAGCGAGTCAAGAGGAGTTTTGGTGTACACAATGTTAGACAGAAGGTCACGACAAGGAATAGTGTCCTGTGGTAAGGAATTACTCTAATACTGGTACGCCAAACCCGTTCAACCTACTGTTCTTTATTGTGAGATCTGTCGGACAACTGGCCAGCATCGACCTGAGAATTTCTATCTACTACAGAGGTATGTGCAAGTCCCCAAGAACCCCTACTGCAAGTTCTGTAAGTCAGCAGGACATAATGAAGATGAGTGTCGCAGTTTTTACCTCATGAGAGAGCACACTTATGATGCCTATCGGGTACAAAATGAGGGACATAGCAACGATGGCTATGGTTACCGTGGTGGTGCCTCAGGTGGAGGTGTTTTTGGAATTCGTGGTCATGGTGGTATGGCTGGCCAAGAACGCGGTCAAGTGGTGTGTTATAATTGTAACCAGGCCGAACATCTAGCTCGCAATTTTCGGAACCCAACCACGACATGTCGGTATTGCCAAGCAGTCGATCACGTGATCGAGCAGTGCTCGCAGCTGCTAGCTAAGATCCAGGAAAGAAATAGTGCCCCTACTCAGAATATTCAGCTGATTTCTGTCGAGCAAAGACCTACTCCAGCCATTAATATTGTTACCCAGAGTGGAGCTACGACACACATACAGAGTAAGGTGAAACAGCCTGATGAGGCTTGGGTTCGCAAGGCCCCCGAGAAAAATCTATCATTTGATATCAGAAAAGAGAAAGAGACATTCATGGAAGCCAAAAGAGATTTTCCTGATCCTAGCACATCGGTAGCACCTACGCAACCACATCAGCAGTAGTCGCAGCCGCAAGATGCTTCGACGGATAAAGTAAGTACACTGTCCTCCTTTTTATAGATTTGTCTAAAGCTTTTAAGAAATCAGAATGCTTTAAGTGAGTTGCAGAAAGTTATTGCTTCCTACAAACCTCAGCAAAGTTCTGGTCAGGCAAAAACTGTTAATAGAGTCCGAAGAACTGGCAGGGAAATGAGGTTGAATGCTTAGATAGGAGAGTATGATATGACTGATGTTATCTTGGACCTAGGATCATAGGTAAATGTCTTAAATAAGCAAACTTGGGAACAAATGGGAAAGCCTACCCTTGATTGGTTCCCTATACAGTTGAAATTAGCCAATTAGTAGAAGATTGTGCCCCTAGGACGATTCTGTAGTGTTCCAGTAGATATTGATGGGGTCAATACTTTAGCCAACTTCGAAGTTATTGAGACCATTGATGACAAAAATCCCTATCTAGCCTTGTTAGGAATTGAATGGGAAATGGAAAATGCTACAGTCATTAACCTTAAAAAGAGACAGATGACTTTCGAAGGGAAAGATTTGAGAGTCATAGTGCCACTGGACCCCTCACAAGGATAAAATTACACAGAACCACTCAGAGACGAAGATCAAGATGTTCTGGATCACATCTATAACACCACAGCTAAGGAAGAAGATTATGTTGATCCCACTGCCGAAGGTGTCATGGATTGGCAGTGTGACAGTTCCTGCATGACAGATTCAGATGATGGGTTAGAAAACTAGCAGAACAGACTTTACAAGCTACATGGACATAGATGCGCCAGAATTACCAAATCCCTCAGATGGCTTGGTGCACAAGTAAGAACCCTACCTATCTACGGTGGCTTGTCAGACCCAGAATAGTTTATTGAACAATTTTCAGAATAGGTACCAGACTCACAGAAAATGGATACTCTGGATTCAGTATTCAGAGCCACGGTAGCCAGATGGTGGAATGGCTATAAGAAGAACATTCCTAGTTGAGAAGCTTGTCAGAAGTTCCTTCGCCTGAGATTTATGGATCAGCCCCAGGATGTTCGAAGCAGGTACGATGGAAAGACTAGCCCTCAAGAACATTTGGCATAGTGCTACGAAGCCTGGAAGCATGTACCTCAGGAAGAATGGGTACATAGGTTTGGGAATACTCTAGAACCGATAGCAAAGAACTGGTACGTGGAGGCTGAGCTTCGCAAGGATACTGTAAGTTGGGATTGCCTCGTTGATAGTTTTGTACGTACATTTTCTATTAATGAAGTTTTTCCAGCTGTAGATGCAGGTATCAGGGTGATCCATACTAAGGGATTTGATAATCAAGAAGTAGTAGAATATCAACCTGATGGGAAAGCATAAGAAGCTCATGCCATAGACTGTTATAACCTCACAATTGACGAGGATAATGATCCGCGCACTCTTGACCTTCCTAAGTCAGACGGACACTGCGAAGTACGCGGACCAACAGAACAACCTAAGTATGCTACCATTGGAGATTATTGAGATAAAGAAACGGTAAGCACAGCAACCCAACTTCTCCATAAGGATCGGGACTTATGTCTGATGACGTTCTTTGACATAAAAGTAATCAGTAAAGCTATGGATGACATTTTTTCATGGGTAGAAGCTCGAATCCATGTTGCAGATGGCGTCTAGCGGTGTCGAATGTCCTTATTAGAGCGTAGTCATAGTTAGCGCTTGTGCCGCAGAAGGAAAGATCTATCGGAACTAAAAAAACAACCGTTAGAAGCAATCAAAATTGGCGGCGCCGGTACATTCTATGTATTAACTACCTGTATTAATGTGGTCTCAAAAAATATACCACCGTTTGGACAAGATCTCTGTCAGATTTGGTGCCTTCAATGCACAGTTATGACCGATTTCGGGGATAGATTCTATAAGAAGACTCCCACACCCGCGATGTTCACATTTTTTAGCTTCTTGAGTTTTACAACTGCATCCATGTTAGCTGATTGTGAGTTCCAGGAACTATTGAGGGAGTTTGAGCAGACGGGGTTGCCGCACCTTTTCAACCAACCACCTGCATCGGCGCCCCATGAAGAAATTCCCCCAGCGCCGCCCCATCCAATGCAGACACGATCTGCCCAAAAGAAGTTTAATCCTAAAGTACGTTCTAAGCACAATGAATACCGACACAAGCAATCAAGGAAAACATCAGAGAACCCCGAGATGCCTCCGTCTGGTTCAGCAGAGGTCCCACCTACAGAAGATGAGAACATTGCCCCGAAGTGTCCACCATATCTTCCACCAGTTCGACCAGGAGTTTAGCCACTATGGCGGACAAAGAAGTTCACATTACGCACTCCTTCATTGCCACCAGGTGTGCAGTTGGTCGGGACCATGACAGGGAAAATAGACTGGCTTAAGTATGCTGACCACAACACGAATGATCGTGGGAAGTTTCCACAGTTCGCACCGGGACAATACTTGCATTTTGTCAAATATCCAGAGACTGGCGCGACATTGTTGGAAATAAAATAGTGGGTTGTTGGCTTGGATCAAGCTGGTCCGCTAAAAATGCTCGATGTTCCCCATTTTGGTCATGGCACACAGGTGACTATAGTGGTCAAGCAGCTGCTGGCATTAGTACATGACGGCCACCTATGGATAGGCGACAAGAAAATTTCTATCAATGGTGAGCTCATTCATAAGATCACAGCCTTACCAATAGCGGGGCCTGATCCGGGGACTGAATTTTCTTCAAAGCATGAGGATACGAAGCTCGCACAAAGCATGAAGGAACGCTTCAGCCTGATGAAGGGAAAATGAGGGTATCATACTTCTGCGATTCAACACCATAATATTCGCTTCACAGTGGAGCTGTTAGCATGCAAGCTCATGCGAAAGTGCAGACCATATGAAGTGCCTACCCCAGTTATTAGAATTGCTGTGAATTGTGCCGAAGGCTACAGTTACAACTAGGCAGCGTATATCGTGAAGGAATTCCTTGAAGACGTTCACGATGCGCAGGAAAAAGGTAGGCCCTTTCACTATTCATGGTTGATAGTCCTTATCGCTCTGGTAGGATGGAAAGAACCTACCGAGGCGCAGCTTGCTGATATACCTCCCAACCTGCCTGGCGCAGTACGGTACGCCTCTTTGTGGGTTTCCCAAGATAAAACCCTACAGCAGATGACAAACTGTGTCTTTTCCTTTTATATGATGAGTATCTCATACGAGATCACAAAAACCCCTCGGCTCAGTAATGAGTTATTCTCTCACTACAACAGCGCAGCCCATTTCAGTGCCGACATGCATCATATTTTCATCCAGGCCCGCACGGATCAAAAGCATCAATGGTTTAAATTACCGTATGTAGTGACTAAAGAAGACATCCTTGCGGTAGTTCAATAGTGGCCAGTTGAATGGTTAAAGGATGCAGGGAAAAAACCCACCATTCCAGCTCCCTCAGTTACCAATGTGGGCGTAGGCCCTAGTCATACACAACAGCAAGGGCCCCCTGAAGATAGTGAAGAACAAAGTGAGTCTCCACAGAGTGCAAGCGACCAGGGTGGAGATGATGGAAATAATGAAGAAGAAGAAGACTCAGTCAAAACTTCGTTAGACCCTAATCGACAGGATAAGCGACGCAAGAGCCAGGGGAAGTGAACAAACCCCAGCCCCGAAAGAAAATGAAGGTGTCGAAGGACAAGAATATTGACGAGGATCCCAGTCTGACAAGTGAGGAGCTTGATCAGGCTCTATCGAAGTCCGCAAAATTTCTCACCAAGAAATGGTTAGAATTTGCAGCTACGCATCTGGATGCCATCACCGGTGTAGCAAAGCACATTTCGGAGTTGAAGGACCTCGCAAAAAAATCACTGACTGGCATTGGAGCAAGTAGTGCCCCAGTAAGCGCGCAGCCAGACCTAAGACAATGGCCAGCCAGAGATAATAAAGGCCAAGTGTTGAGTGCAGTCCTCATATTAATAGATGCAGTGTCTCGTTCAAAGATGAGTATGAAGGTTGGAATAGATTACACTCAGATGTCCATGCTGGAGCTACATCTCTGTCAGTCAGCGATTATGAAGGAAATCCAGGCACGAGACCACTATTCACAAAAGCAGTTGGAAAATTCCATAACTCAGTAGCAGGGCTTTGCAGTGCAGCTGGAGGCAGCGGAGAAAAGAAAGAGGGATGCAGAACGCAAGTGGATCACATTGGTACGAGTTTTGGATGAGGCATGTCGAAGTCTTCCTGACTTCGACATACAGCTGGTGGAAGATCCCGAACAAAGATTGGTCAGGCTGAAAGACTACGCACAGCAGTCCTGCAGTGAAATAGAGAAGCTCAAAGCAGAACATGAAGCTCAAATCTCAGAGCTTCAGCTCCGCATCACCCCAGAGAGCCCACCAGAGGTCAGGGAGCAACACCGAGCAGACATTCAGGCCTCCATGGAAAAACTCTCGGATATTGTGAGCAGCGCAACAAAGCTGCTAGAAGACAATGTTGAAGCATGGACCACCCTGCAGGAACATCCAGAAGTCAAACAGCTGCAAGAAACCATCAGGCAGAGGCAGACAGAGTTGGATGCAGTAAAAGTGGAAATTAAGACTCTGCCGCCTATGGAGAAAATGCTCAAGGTAAAACGAAGCAATGAACTCCAGCACGAAATTGAGTCGTGCAGGGCAAAAGCAACAGAAGTGGAAAATTCTATGCAACCACTTATCAGCGAAGCTTTGGAATTGAGCACTGCTGTGGACACCCAACTCAAAGTTCTGAAGGACTATGATGCATTTGCGCAGGAAAAGGCCAGCGAAGCATCAGCCGCGGTATTACAGGAGTTGGTCGAAAAGGAGCAAGCAGCCGACAAAATCATGCGTGGTCTCAACAAGCAGTATGCTATATTCACTGACAGAGTTTGTCTACCAGAATACCAGCAGAGTGTCCCGGGACGGGACACTAGTGAGTCTTAGGGGCCTGTTGGGGCTCCGACCTTAACAGCCCTTGAGTTTGGTAACTCCGCGGTTTTTGTGAAAGTTTGTAAGCAGAGTTACGACTCAAAATAGTCTTAGGGGTGTCGGGGTTGAGTCTAAACCCTCTTTTTGTAATAAACCCATGGTTTAAGTCCAGGGTTTAGGGTTCGGGGTGCCCATGGTTTAAGCCCATGGTTTTGTAATAAGTGTAATGTATAAATAACCACTCTTGTAAGGAAGTAAGGTTAGGCTTTTTATGTAAGATGAATTGATGCGAAGTTAAGGCTATTTTGTAAGAGAAGGTTAAGTCCCAGCTGTGTGCGTGGATGACCTCTGCAGTTGTGTGCGCAGAGGGTTTTAGGTGATAAGGAAGATCTGCAGCTGTGTGCGCAGAGACTATAGCTTAATGTGCAGTTTGAGGACTTGAAGGGATCTGCAGTTGAGTGCGCAGATTAGAACTATGGATTTTGTAAAGAGTTGAATAAAACACAGTTCTGTGGACGTAACCCCTACACTGTGGGTGAACCATGTTATATCTGGTGTTGTGGTTCTTTGTGTGTTTTTGTTATGTTCTTTCTTGCATTAATAAATATATATCTGATAAGTAAGAGAACTGCCAAAATCCTAACTTCGCTGTGAATTCCCAGTAAAGGGTTAAACAAGTCACTGTCTTTTTATCTAGCTGCAAAGTTATATATGTGAATGTCAAAGCTCTGTGTTATATGATTATAAGTTATTAAAGGCTAAGGTACAGTAATATCCCTCTTCTGCTTGCAGAAACCTGATTCTGTGGCACCCCATAGCTGTTTCGGGTGAGACTGCAACCTGCTCGCAGGTTGTTGCCGAAAGGGCCAACACTGTGGGTCTTTTGTTGGTGCGAAGTGATTGGTGTAAAACCCGGGTCTGCCCTATAGCCCAACATTTATTTTCTTAAAATAAATTGTGAATGATAGAATAGTTAATTCCCTGCCCAAGAATGGACATGAATGAGCTCATGTGCCTGTTGGGAAGGCATGAAAAGTATGAAAGTATCATTGAGAAGACTTGGACTGCCACGCCAATTGGGCAATTAATTGACTAATTTTAATGCCTATATTATGCTTGGTCTAACATAATTTCAACGATGCATTTCACAGGTGAGAAAAGTGAAATCCAGTTGTGCACATTGATCATGGTGGCAGACCAAAAGCTATTGGACTTGGCTGGAAGTCTCCTTCAAATAGTTTCCAAGGCTCAAGAAAATCTTGGAGAGATGCTCAAGATACAAAAAAGACAGAATGAGATGAACCACCAGATTTTGCAAAACTCTATTTATTTGCAAAATGGAGGTAAAAAGCCTTCTGGGAGCAATCGATAAAGGAAAGAAAAGTGGATCAATGATGGGGCATTCATCCAATCGGTCCCTTCAGAAATGTTCCAGGCATGAATACTCAAAGGAAATTGAGCAAGTAAGGATGAAGCAGCTAGCAAAATGTTGGAACTACAGAGGACATCATTACCGCCGAGACTACCCAACGAGGGAACATCAAGAGGGTAGTAGCCACAAAGTTCCTAGACTTGAGGATGAACCGAAAGCTAAGAACCAGCGGGAGAAGCTCGTGGAAGCCAAAGGGCTTGGTCCTGAAAGTTCAAAGTAAATAATTGAACGTGGGACAGATTTGCAAAATTTTGAAATTTTGGATATGTAAATTGTATATGTATTCCTAAGTATTGGAACACGAAGGACGGTGTTATTCCAAGGGGGGGGGAATGTAACATCCCAGTTTTGACCCCATTTGCATTAAATATATATGATGTATATATTGTAATTAATCGTGGTGTGGAGCTAAAGGCACATTAGAGGAAATTTGGTGTCTAAAATGAGCCTTATAAAAAACTGTGCAATGGATGAGTTGGATTGAGTTGAATTTTTAAACCAATAGAATTTCAATATTTTTGGTCAACCATTATGGTTGAGTTGGACACATAATGCTTATGTGTCATATTTTTATTTGACAATAGCTAACTCCATATCAACCTCACCTTGGTTAAGTTCTTGAAAAGATCACCTCGAAATAAGATAAATAAACTTTAACTAATAAATATAGAATATTTTATTTGATCACTACTTCCAACTCCTCTAAAACATAACCTTCGCATTAATTAAAATTGTAGTGGAAGCATTTTGAAATACTAAAAACATTTGTTAATCAAATTTTTAAAAAGAAAACTAAATAATATTTAATTTAAAATAGACTTATCTTGAAAGACTAAATAAAATATATTTAGTATTTTTAATATTATTAAATAATATTTCAAAAATAAATATATTTAATTATTACATCCAAAAATAAATAAAACATTTAAATACTAACAAAATAAAAAATAAAAACTATTTTTAATGTTACTAAAATTATAATAAAATTTGATTTTACTTTTTTTCTCTTTTACCTACCTACCCATTAAACCACAATTTTTTTATATTAATATAAAAAATAATATAAATATACATAGTTTATTGTTTTTTATTTTATGTGATGTAATATTTTTTATATGAATTAATATAAAATTTATATTAAAAACAATAGTGATTTTTTTATTTTTTTAATACTATTATAATACTATTTTTCATTATAAATGAATATATTTGAATTTTACATTTATTAAATATATAAAAAGTAGTGGTCTATTCATTTAAAAAAATAATAATATAAAATTCAAAAGTTTCCTATCATTTATTATGTGTGCATGCACAAGAAACTAAATATTTCATTAATATTTTTAATCAATATCTCTTAAGTCTACATTAACTCAATATAGTTGTCAACTACCATTAATGAGATGATTTAGGTTGACTTTCATTAGATTTTCATTAGATTTAATCTGACATGGCATATTTGTAGTGTGATGTTTTTTTTTTTTTTTTCCTTAGGAGGCCCATTTTAGACCCCAAATTTCTTCTAATTTGAAAGGCTCCACCATCAATTTGGTTGTGTTGTGTTTCGGCAATTGGGATCGTTGTTGATGGTATATCGTGCTATTCAGCACATTATAGTTTTGGCATCTTGTAAATATGCACTTTAATTAAAATGAACCTACAACCAGCTACGACGGTGCAATGAAAAAATAAAAAGGGCATGATTTTCCTAAGGATAAGGGGGGGGATTGTTAAACCTTGAGCCATGGGGGAAAAGCCATGTGTCATCCACCTTTTTGACTTGTCACCTTCCCTTGTCTCATCCAACTATCACATTAAAGGTTCTACTGTTAGTTGGGGCAGTTATTGCTGGGGAGTGGAGTGTGGCAAGATTGTCAGTACTTTCCCACACGCACACTCCATCAGCAGGTTGACCCTCATGTTGGCAGGAAAAACCACTACCCCATCTTGGCATTCAATTTTCCCATTCTCCCCATGACTACATGGGACGATTCCACTCTCCCACTCTACCAAGCTTGTTCATCCTCACGTAGACAGTGGTCCTTTCGCCTTCTCACGCACAGGTCTGAGTATGGGAATTTTACTCATGTAGAGAGAGAAGCGTGGCCTCCCAGTCGAGTGTGGACCCTCAGCGATTTACCCATCGGGTTGTGTTCTTCCTATGGTTCTCATTCACGATTTTCCCTGTGAATAATCCATTCACATTCTGGGTGTGCATGTTTTCCCATATGGATTTTATGGATTGTGTGGGGTGTATGTTATTTCCCAGGCATGGGCTGAGAATCTGTTTATCTTTCCATTTTCAAGCTATGTAATGGTCCTATTGCCTCATTGTTGAGACCGAGGTTGTTGTTTCCCCATGTTGTTCGTTTTCTATGGGTTTAGTCACGTTTTGGCTTGCTGTGGCTATTGTTGAGTCATTTTGGCCATGATAGGGCCAAGAACGACTCAGGAGTTATTTTCCCCTGTCTAAGCTATGAATCGCTTGTTTGGTTGTGTGTATGCAGTGGTTGGTCTTCAGACTATGTTGGAGTGGGATGAGGGATTGATTTTCTTGATAAACCTGGTGTGTTTGGGGAACCACATAGACAGAGCTAGAGGGATGGCTTTCTTCTCGACAACCCGGGGGTAGCACTGGAAAGGGAGGTCAGGGCCTGAGGGACTGTGTAGCAGAGAAGGGATTAATTTCCTGGTGTTGGGTGTGTGTGTGGGTGTCCTATAAGTCAAGCTAGTTTTGGTGTAGGTGTCCTTAGCTCTCCAAGGAGCTCACCAGCTTAGCATTAATATTTTTCGAGCTCCTTGATAGCTTGATAAACCCTACTATGTTGGCTTGGCTGATTTGTGTACCTTGGCTATGTGTAAGCTTGTTTGTTCCTTATTCCTTGGGGAATCATGCCCAGCTCGGGGGTAGAAGCATTGCTGAGAGATTAAGGAGCACGCTGGCCTATGGTTGGGTGGAACATTGCAATGACGTAGCTGGTTGCGAGACGACTTCTTTATAAGATGAGTATTCTTGACCATGTCGTCTCTGCAATTATATTTGATTTTTAATGAATTATGATGAACATGTTGAATTCCTGAATGAATGTATGTTTGCTTCCGTTGTATGTTGATGGATTATGCATCTTAGCATGTTTTCTGTTTTAAGCATTTTATTTCAGCATTATATGCATGTTCATGTTCATGGGGCGGTTTGCCCAGATGTTTACGGTTATGGTAACATCCTCTTCATTGGTTGAAGGGTCGGGGACGTTACAGCGCTTTACATAACTATAAAACACGAGCACGTTATGTAACTCTAAGACATGAGCATTTGTTGTAGAGCTAAAAATATAGAAATATGTGTAATATATCAAATGTATGGATAATAGTTTAGAGGGGGTGGGGAAGGGTCAAGGGCCTAGGAAGATGTTGGAAGTTCAAGTGGGGATGGTTATTAGTTTAGAGGGGCTTGGGAATGATCAAGGTCCTAGCGGGATGTTGTAAATTTGAGTGGAGAAATGGGGATAAGGTGGAGGGGAGGAAGTGGGTGATGGTTTGATGAGAGAGAGGATTGGTGAATGGAAAAGTGGATATGGAGTATTAGAGGAGGAATAGGATGTGTTAGAGGAGAGAGGTGAAGGAGGGGGGAATTGAAGAGATAGGAATGATATGTGATACATCATATAATAGGGGTCATAATGAGGTAGGGGGTTGAGGCGAAGGGATACGTTGAAAACATAGAGATAGATAGATAGAGAGAGAGAGAGAGAGAGAGAGAGAGAGAGAGAGAGAATGACATGGAGAGAGTGTGAGAGAGAATAAGATAGAGAGGGAGGAGGGGGGTTGAGGGAGGGATGAAGATAGAGTGAAGTAAAGATACATTAAGGGAGTGATAGAAGGTGTGTGTGTGTGAGGGGTGACGTGGGAATAGATGCAAGGCAAGAAAGGTATAGGTTCACACATGTAGAGAGAGAGAGAGAGAGAGAGAGAGAGAGAGAGAGAGATGGATGGTGTGATCATCATCACCATCATGTTGATAATATTCATCACCATCTTCATCATGATCATCATGTTGATCGTCATCGTCTTCAACATCATCATCATCGCCATCATGCACATCATTCTCATTATCATGAATTTCACCATCACTGTCTTCATCATCATGGTGTTCAACATCATCATCATCATCATCATCATCACCACCATCATCTTAATCGTCATCATCATGATGCTTATCATCATCGTCATCATGACCCTCATGATCATCATCATCGTATTCATCACCATGATGTTCATCATCATCATCACCATCATCACCATCATCTTCATCATCATCATCATCATGTTGATCATCATCATCTTCATCATCATGATAATCATGATAATCATCATCTTCTTCTTCATCATCATCATGTTAATCATTATCATCATCATATTCTTCTTCTTCATCATCATCATGTTGATCATCATCGTCTTCATCATCATGACCCTCATCATCATCATCATCATCATCATCATGTTGATCACCACCGTCTTCATCATCATGATCATTGTCGCCATCATCATCATCATGATCATGATCATCATCATCGTCTTGAATATCATGATGTTCATCATCTTCATCATCATCATCATCATGTTGATCACCATTGTCTTCATCATCATGATCATCATCGTTATCATCATCATCGTCGTCGTATTTATCGTCATGATGTTCATCATCATCGTCGTCGTCATCATCATCATCATCATCATTATCATGACCATCATCATCATCATAATAATCATCATCATCATTATCACAATGTTCATCATCATCGTCTTCATCACCATGATGTTCATCATCATCATCATCATCATCATCATGTTCATCATCATCATCATCATCTTCTTCATTATCATCGTCTTCATCGTCATGATGTTCATCATCATCATCATCTTCTTCTTCATTATCATCGTCTTCATGATCATGATCATGATCATCATCATAATCATTATCATCATCATCATCATGTTCATCTTCATCATCAGGATCATGATCATCGTCATCATGTTCACCATCATCACCATCATCGTGTTCATCATTATCATCATCATCATCATCATAACCATCATAATCATCATCGTAATCATCATCATCATCATCATCAATATCATCATCATCATCATCATGTTCATCATGATCATCATGATCATCATGATCATCATCATCACCGTCATCATTTTCATCATTGTTACGGAGAGAAATTCCTATGGCTTGGGGTACCACAACAGACAACTTGACTCCAGAAATCAATCCTTTCCAATATGCAAGAGAAATCAACTATCTAACACTAAAGGATCAAAACTTGTACCTTATTCCGGACAGTTGAAGTAGATCCCCGTTGAGCTTTCCAACTTCAGCTTGAATTGATGAATCACTTCCTCAACAATAAGTAAACAAGACAAGCATACTATATATATTGGTGTTAGATCTACTCTAGCATATACAATCAACAATGTATAAGCATTTGAAATCATCCATGGATAAAATATTCATTCAAACATACATTATTGGACAAGAAAATATATTTCTATTAATATAAAATCAGAGATTACAATGAATACAACCTCTGTCGGCACGTCTGCGAATCGGAGAAACTGAATCCCCCACTTGGGCCTCCACCACCTCAATCCTCAATCTCTCGATAGCAAGCTCACAAGCAAAAGGAAAGCTTGGGAAGAACACTAAATTACTCCAAGGGACAAATGGATGCAGACTCAAGCACAAGTTCCGACAACAATGGACTATAGTTTATTTGCTCTCAATTCTCTCATATTCTTCAATGTATCCAAAGGGTTCCTTATATAGCTCTTCAATGGGGCAATGAAGGGTCAAATCCGAGCGATATCAAGGCATATGGAAGGCCAGGAGACATGTGAGTCAGATCCATGTCAAGGAAAACTCCAAAAGAATTTGGCCTTTTGCACACATCCCGATGTACGCGGTTTTAGGGGTCAAACCCACGTATATACACAAGAAAGGGTTTAAAAGTCATGTATAGCAATTGAAGCATGTTTTTAGGGATGATCTTGGAAACATCAAAGAACAAAAAATGGTCCAAGGGGTCAAAGGAGTCTACAGAGGGACAGGGGAAGGCCATACAAGTGTGATTCACCAGGTGTGGTAAAATCCACTATAACAGATGCCCCCTAATGTGTGAGGTCAGAGGTGTCATACGATGGCTGAAATACATTATAAGTCCATCCTAGAAGTGGAGTGATGAAAAATCCCAAATGGAAGACCAGCCACCCAATCAGCATAATACAATGATACAACTCTGCATATAACTGCAAATACATATAGCAGTCCCCGATACATAAGAGTACAATGGCCATGAATAGGCATGATACAAAATATGACATGTGTGGTCATCACCACGTACAATATACATAGATCAAAATCTGCATGATGAAGATATACATGGGATCATGATCTCCATGAACGTTGAAGATATACAACAGATCAAGATCTCCATAATGGCTGGAAATGTCTGACACATACTGGAATCAAGTCACGTGAGCTGAAATCTCATGAACACTGGCACGTTCAAGGAGGTAGCATATAAGAGATGCCACCAATCTTGAAGGTCTTCTACACAAACCACTATGAGCACAAGTCCTACTATGTGAATAGAGGTGTCGAGTTCGAACGTAGTAGTCCATCGTCTGATTACCGGTCATTGATGTATACTGTTAACAGATGCAAGATCACCTACCGATAATGATAATGGGAATCAAGGTACTAGAGTGCAAACTAACAAGTGTGAATAAATGTGTTGAGGTCGAACACTTGAGAGAATCCATCGATCAGGGGACATTGATGTATTCCCAATGAACTGTTGATGGCAAGAGAACCTGCCACTGATGACTGCAAGTTTCAAGGCACTAAAAAATGACTCTAGATTCCAATCTCAGAATAAATGATCTGAAGTCAATGGGATGAAATCCGTTGGAAGGAGGGCATTAAGGAATCCCCCATCATCCAACATGAGGTACTCAGCAAAGCTGTATAATGTGGAAGGACTCGATCATAAGGTGCATGAACCAGTAACTGTACTGGGAATGGCCGACATGCAAAGTCAAGATAACTGAGGAATGGCCGACTCAGGCTTCAACTTCCTTCAAACAAGAGCATAACGACGAATGGTGACTGAATGTAGGCAGCATAGACTTGATATACAAAACTGGGACATCTCTGCGACATAGGAGGCATCGACAGAGGCTCCATGGGGACTGGAAGCTTAACCAGTCGGTGGAGATAAACTCAGATAAATTAGTACAACTCCTAAATTCAAACTATAAACCCAACCAACAGATGTGATATACAGTGCTCTGTTCGAAGGTGACACGACTCAATAGTTGCCAAAGATAACATCTTTCCTTGTCTGGCTTTTTGGTTTTTTAAATGTTTTTGGACTTTTTCAAATATTTAAAAAGCTTGCAAAAGAATAAAATTGCTTTATAGTTACAGACTAGGAGGAGACGAGTGTCATATAGGCAAACAAACTAGTTCCAAGTAGTGGAACATACCTATGCTCAATGCAATGATACATGTATAGGATAGTGACACTCGGGGGAAAGTCCCCTCCGATAAAATAGGGAACCAAGATGCAAAGGATATACAAAATGGCTCTGCGTGGCTAGACATAAGACAAGCTCGGGCTATATGGCTGATACTCAAAGTCAGGGAAGCTAGCATAAGGCTCAATAAGGCAGACAAAGCTCATGATAATGCAATTACAACTTGGCATATACAAGGGAGTCCCGAGGGAAAATGGCCAGCATAAAGTTCAAGAGGAGTATGAAGCTCTTGCTCAAGGACATGGTGGTACTAAAGGGGGACTCCTGGACCTAAGAGAGGACTCACAACATGAGTACCAAATGCAAAAGGGAGCTAACTAGGACACCCATGTATGGGAAAGCTCTACCATTCACATAGTACCACTTCTAACAGCAGCATGAAGGTTCCATGATCCCATGGAATGGGTTCTTACCTAAGATTAAGATGGAATGGTCATAAGGAAATGCAAAAGTGCAAGTAGATGTGAAATCCTAACCTATATGCTAGTTCATACATAATACCTGTGATAGGCACAAATGGGTTGAAACCTCAGAGAGAGTGTACACAAATTGGACTCTACATGACAACCATATTAGTCCAAAACAACCCAAAATATTCAATAAAGAATCCAAACTATAGGATATAGGGAGGAATGATCATGACAACTGAACCCAAAGGAAACAACACGGTGAATGATGGGACATAAAAAGGAAAGTAAGGTATAGACCCTACGTTCACACATCTACCACCACCCCCTTGAGGGTGACCACCGGTGTAAATACTGCGAGAAGGGATTCAACATCCTCCACAAATGGAGTAGAGGGAAAAATGTGACCACTCCCAAATCTATGAGCAGGGTAAGGGGCTGTGATGCCCCCAAGTCTGACACCAGGGTTCGTACTAGGACTAAGGATGGGTGATAGGATACCAGGCATGCCGAAAATAAAAGGACCCAAACTCAAGAGAGCATAAATATACTCAAGTAACTGCGATCCCAAAGGCCAACTAGAGCACAAAGAGCACACTCCTAAGAAAATATATAGCCAAAATACAAGCAAACCAAGGGGAGGATATGTGAGCTCCCGAATGCAGTAGGTATGTCTGTCCTAGGAGAGGCTCGAAACTCCCATACACTACAAGCAGAGGTACGTAACCGATTATAGTGGCCCTCAGCTTCAACGCGTAAAGTGACTGTGCTGTCTGACTCCAACCTGGCTAGGACACTCATAGAATAACCTCTGCAAGTACCCCCTCGATAACCTAGGTAAGGAAACTAAAGTCACCTCAATATAATCAATGCTCAGGAAGATAGTCGTAGGCATGATTGACCATATGGGTAGGGTAGCAAAGCCTAAAACTCTTGAAAGAGCCCCCAGATACGAATACAATCCTGGAAATATCTTCGGTGCTACTAAGTTATGACCAGGGGTCATCCCAATCATTAACTGCTCACACTTCTTCGTGCTTGACTCCCTTGTAAGAGGAGGATCCTAAGAAACACTAATTATACCAAGGAATTTCACACTCTCAACTAGATAGACACATATATGTTGTTGTTTAGTGATCTTGGAGAATTTACTCACAATGAACTATTCCAAGACCCTAAAACCTAATCTTGTTGGCATACCCTATAAAAGAAAATAATGTAATCCATTTTATTATGCCTTGATTTTATTTGGCTGTAATTACTCAAAGGGAAATGGCCATGCAACTAGTGATATGAAGACTCAGTAGTGAAATAAAAGTGCACACCATAACAAAAAAAATGCTGAGTGCAATCTTTGTCAAATGAAAAATAGGGTATGCCAGTGCATGAGATGCATAAATATATATTCCTTTCCGAATGCCAATGCAATCCTTCCTATATGAAATTCTAAACACAACTCTCATCCAAGCAATCCAATGCAAGTACCACCTCAAATCCATATCTAAGATGCAATTAAGAGTGCAACTACTTTGTATTTTTCAATATAAAAGAATGAAAAATGCAATAAAAGTCATCTAAAACTCTCAGTATCTGTAGCAAGTATAAAACACAATCCCAACAAGATACCGAGACAAAAAGAGTAATGCACTAATGGCAAAACAAAAAGGATAAATGACTAAAACTACTTTCAAATAAAAATCAATGAAAAAACCATCTCTGGTCACAAAAGAAGCATCCAACAGACAACATTAGACCCAAGGAAGACACAACCACACTCACAACCCACCCAAGAACTTCCCACAACATCAAACTCACCAAAAGGGAGGATGTACGCGACTGTTTAAAGAACAAATGTGTATATACGTGACTTTTGGCCAAAAAGCTGCATGTATACATGGATTTTGGCCAAAAACCTGCGTGTATATGCGACTTTTGGCCAAAAACCTGCGTATACAGAGAAGACAATGGTAAAAGGCAAGCGAAGGGTCAAACCAATAAAGGGGAGTGTTAATGGATGAACATACTATAAAATGAAACATAGAAACAAGGAGAAACAAAGAATAAGTCAATAATATCAATCCCATTGTGCCCCCAAACCCCAAAGAAAAACAAGGAACATCCCCAACGGAGTCGCCAATTCTATTACGGAGAGAAATTCCTATGGCTTGGGGTACCACAATAGACAGCTTGACTCCAGAAATCAATCCGTTCCAATATGCTAGAGAAATCAACTATCTAACACTAAAGGATCAAAACTCGTACCTTATTCTAGATGGTTGAAGTAGATCCCCATTGAGCTTTCCAACTTTAGCTTGAATTGATGAATCACTTCCTCAACAATAAGTAAACAAGAAAAGCATACTATATATATTGGTGTTAGATCTACTCTAGCATATACAATCAACAATGTATAAGCATTTGAAATCATCCATGGATAAAATATTCATTGAAACATACATTATTGGACAAGAAAAGATATTTCTATTAATATAAAATCATATATTACAATGAATATAGCCTCTGTCGGCAAATCTGCGAATTGGAGAAACTGAATCCTCCACTTGGGCCTCCACCACCTCAATCCTCAATCTCTCGATAGCAAGCTCACAAGCAAAAGGAAAGCTTGGGAAGAACACTAAAGTGCTCCAAGGGACAAAGGGATGCAAAATCAAGCACAAGTTCTGGCAACAATGGACTATAGTTTCTTTTCTCTCAATTCTCTCATATTCTTCAATGTATCCAAAGGGTTCCTTATATAGCTCTTCAATGGGGCAATGAAGGGTCGAATCTGAGTGATCTCAAGGCATATGGAAGGCCAGGAGACAAGTGAGTCAGATCCATGTCAAGGAAAAATTCAAAATAATTTGGCCTTTTGTACACATTCCGATGTATGCGGTTTTAGGGGTCAAACCCACGTATATACGCGAGAAAGGGTTTAAAAGTCACATATAGCAATTTAAGCATGTTTTTAGGGATGATATTGGAAACATCAAAGGACAAAAAATGGTCCAAGAGGTTAAAGGAGTTTGCAGAGGGACAGGGGAAGGCCATACAAGTGTGATTCATTAGGTGTGGTAAAATTCGCTATAACAATCATCATCACCATCATCATGTTCATCATTTTCATCATCATCATCATCATCATCATCATCATCATCATAACCATCATAATCATCATCATCATCATGTTGATCATCATCGTCTTCATGATCATGATCATGATCATCATAATCATCATCATCATCTTCTTCTTCTTCATCATCATCATGTTGATCATCATCATCTTCGTCATCATGACCTTCATCATCATGACCTTCATCATCATGACCTTCATCATGTTGATCACCATCGTCTTCATCATCATGATCATCATCGTCATCATCATCATTATCATCATCATCGTCTTGAATATCATGATGTTCATCATCATCATCATCTTCATCATCATCATCATCATCATCATGTTGATCACCATCATCTTCATCACCATGGTCATCATCGTCATCATCATCATCATCATCATCATCATCATCATCGTCTTCATCATCATGATGTTCATCATCATCATCATCATGACCATCATCATCATCATAATCATCATCATCATTATCATGACCATCATCATCATCATCATCATCATCATAATCATCATCATCATTATCATGACCATCATTATCATCATCATCATCATCATAATCATTATCATCATCATCACCATTATCATGATGTTCATCATCATCATCATCGTCTTCTTCATTATCATCATCTTCATCGTCATGATCATGATCATCATCATGATCATTATCATCATCATCATCATGTTCATATTCATGATCATGATCATGATCATTATTATCATCATCATCATGTTCATCATCATCACCATCATCACGTTCGTCATCATCACCATCATCATGTTCATCATTATCATCATCATCATCATAACCATCATAATCATCATCATCATCGTCATCATCATCATCATCAACATCATGTTGATCATCATCATCTTCATCATCATGATCATGATCATCATAATCATCATCATCATAATCATGATCATCATCATGATCATTATAATCATCATCATCATGTTCATCATCATCATCTTCATCACCATGATCATCATCATCCTCATGACCATCATCATCATCATTAACATCATCATCATCATAACATCATCGTGATCATGATCATGATCGTCATCATTATCATCATCATGTTCATCATCAGCAGCACCATCATCATGTTCATCATCATCACTATCATCATGTTCATCATCATCGTCTTCATCACCATGATCATCATCATCACCATCATCAGGTTCATCATCATCATCATCATCATCATGTTCATCATCATCATTTTCATCACCATCATCATCATCATCACCATCATCATGTTCATCATTATCATCATCATCATCATAACCATCATAATCATTATCATCATCATCATCATCATCATCATGTTGATCATCATCATCTTCATCATCATGATCATGATCATCATAATAATCATCATCATCATTATCGTCATCGTCTTCATGATCATGATCATGATCATCATAGTCATCACACGGGGACTTTAGTTAGTGAACCTCTCACATAGCACGTGCGATCATGGGATATTAAAGAATACCCTTAATTTTGAGAGATATTGACCCAAACTCTTTTTGTTGAAACCCCCTCCCAATACTTAAAACGTCCTCCCCACCCCTTTTTATACCTAAATCCTTATAAACCACCCTACCCACCCCCACCTTAAACCCCTCATCCCCCCAATACCTGCAATATATTAGTTCGATTTTTGATAATTTTAAAACCCACAATATGAACTAACGTGATAGGATATTGGCCAACAAGTGAAGCCCCCGTGAGTCATCACCATCATCATGTTCATCATTATCATCATCATGATGATCATCATAACCATCATAATCATCATCATCATCATGTTGATCATCATCATCTTCATGATCATGATCATGATCATCATAATCATCATCATCATGATCATTACCATCATCATCATCATCATCATCGTCTTCATCACCATGATCATGATCTTCTTCATAACCATCATCATCATCATCATCATCATCATCATCTCCTTAATTATGATCGTCTTCATCATCATGATCGTGACCATCATAATCATGATCATCATGATCATCATCATCATCATGTTCATCTTCATCATCATGATCATGATCATGATCATCATCATCATCATGTTCAGCATCATGACCATCATCATGTTCGTCATCATCACCATCATGTTCATCATCATCGTCTTCATCATCGTCTTCATCATAACCATCATAATCATCATCATCATCATCATGTTGATCATCATCGTCTTCATCATCATGATCATGATCATCATAATCATCACCATCATGATCATGATAATGATCATCATCATCATCATCATCATGTTCATCATCATCGTCTTCATCACCATCATCATGATCTTCTTCATCACCATCATCATGATATTCTTCATAACCATTATAATCATCATCTTCTTCATCACCATCGTGTTGATATTCTTCATCATTATCATCATCACTATGATGTTCATCATCATCGTCTTCATCACCGTGATCATCATCATCATCAACAGATCATCATTGTCATCATCATCATCATCATCGTCGACATCATCATCATCTTCATCATCATCAACATCGTCATCATCATCATCATCATCATCACCATCATGATAATCATCATCATCTTCATCACCATCAATATCATCATCATCACCATCATGATAATCATCATCATCTTCATCACCATCAATATCATCATCTTTGTCTTCATCATCATCATCATCACCGTTCATCATGGTCATCATCATCCTCATAGTGAGAGAGGGAGGGATGGAGTAAGGGAGAGAAAGAAACATATAGGGAGGGATGCAGAGAGAATGAGGGAGGTATATTTAGAAAGAGGTAGGGGTATGTAGGGATTATTGGGGCTATAGAGAGAAACATTTATATGCATGAAAAGAAGGGAACACTAAAAACATTTTCTTTGTTGCTAACCATAGAAAACATTTGTTTTCTTATGATTTTATTCGTTGCCTTAGTCATGCACCCAACCTATTAATTGTGCTTAAACATATCGCGTGCGCGTTTTACTTATACAAATCGCGTATGCATTTTTACTCTATATAACACGTGCGTGTTTTAGGACTATAAAAATAGTGGATTGTTTTTGTCCGAGAGCAACTTCACTTTGTTTTTACGAAAATCCGATTATCACGCGTTTTTTTTCAAGAGCACGAGCCCACCTGTGGAAATACTCACAATACACATTCTCCATCATTATTTTTGTTATGCAGGTGCAACATTGAGGACATATTTCATGGTTGAGGAGCACATAGGATAAGATATCAAGCTTCAATGTCATTTCATGGTGATGGTGGATATACACAATTGTACAAGAGAATTAACTTGAGGAACAATTTATGATTTAACTTTCATATGCTTATTATTCAAGAGAACCAAAGGTAAATTTTCCCATTCATTATTGTTTTGATGGGAAATATGAACAATTGAGAAGATTGAAGCACCTTGAAGAATCAATAGTTATAAAGCAAGTTAAAGGTTTGAAAGCTTGTAATTGAGGAGAAACAAAAACAAACTATATTGAATTGATCATTGTGGTGATGGGGAATGTACGTAACCGAGGAAGAAAATCAGCAAGGAAGAAGAGACCTAAAGAAGTCATCAAAGAAGAGGAAGAAAGAAAAGAATAGACATGACGAATTGAAGGATTTCTTTGGAAACTAATCCGAATCCAATTATAGAGGATACGACGGTTCATCCTATTAATCCAACACAAGAAAAAGGGAAGCATTCACTAGAGGGACCTTCAATTTCCACAATAGTTGTTGAGCAAGAACCCCATGGAAGTATTCAAGAAGAAAAACATAGGTGCTCATTAGGGGACGTTTCAAATCCCACATCAAGTCAAAGTGATAAGTTTCCATCTCAAGATGAAGCTCATGAAGAGGCATTGGACATGGAGCCTACTGTTGAAGAGGCGTTTGACATGGAGCCTACTGTTGAAGAAGAAAATATTATTCGGACCATCGATGAGGATGTTGGACTTCCACCTTCCAACTACTAGGAAGAGAATGAAGGACAACAAGTTGCTACTAAAATGCCAGAGCGTATTGTTGATGCACAAGATGATAGAAATCCAACCCCCTTACCTCCATTAGAAAGCACACGTCGAAGAACTCCGAAGTGTATACAAGTTGATGAAGGACTCCTCAATTCCATTGAAGGTACGCTATCTAAACGTAGTATTGCTTATCAAACTCAACAAATACTAAATAAATATTTTGAGGAGAAATGTGATGGAGATAAATGTAGATTATTTTTATCATTGTTAAAATATAGGGGCATGAATATTGTTAGGAAATCGTTAGGGATAAAGATGATAAAGACTTATGGACCAAGTTCTCATATAGTTAAAATCTTAGTAGATGCCTTTGGTAAAATTGGTAAGAACACACAGTCAAAGGACCACAATGCGGCTCGTTGTGTGTTGTCACAAGCAATTGTAAATAAGAACACCAAGGTCCTTCGTTTTCTCAAGCCTACATCTAAACTAGTTAATTTGAATGTAAAAACCCTCCATAGGTATTCTATTAGAAGAGAACATCTTGACCCAACCAGCCAGACAGATTTTTGGGCCTTTATTGGCCGGTTTGCACGTCGTGACATGAAGCTAATTGATGCAGTAAAGGGACTAGTGTAGAGTTTTTGGCATGATCACACAAGGCCTTCTTCAAACCGGAAGGATGTACTAAAGCTGAGAAGGGGTTCAAAGGACCGTGAACCACATATGAAGCATCTTCTTGATATAACACAGACAGAACCATACGAGAAATTTAGGAATGAACATAGACAATTGAATTTGGGGCAAAGATCTTTTGAGAAATGTAAGCCCTGGTATGTTAGAATAAATACTCTTCGTAACACTTGTTGTTGTAGATACCATGTAGAATATGAATATTAATATGAAACATTTTTGTACATTCGTCGTGTGTTGCATACTAACCATGTCACCAAGATTGCTCCTTGACAATACCACCGACCTCATTAAGAGAATTCATTCATAGAATCATGTGCAATAGGCCTGAGGGGAAAACTTATTATGCAAAATCCTGTTTGGATGGAACTTGCTCCAACTGTTTTGGAATGGCATTATTGAGCCAATGTATGCACGAGACTGGAGACAATGAATTTGGGAATATGGTTACAGACATGAAAAGTTTCAAATATATTAGCTATGAAATAGTCCCAGGGAAAGAAAGAAAAAAAATACAATTGGTGACATCTCAGGTACATGCATTTATCTATAAATTTATGTTTGAACAATTGCATTTCATTCCTTACTTACAAAAAAAACTTGATATTGAGATCATTTTGTGTCAACAGGTACAAGTTAGTGTCTTCGTCAAGGAATTTATTGAAAAGACACATCAATATGTTTAGCATGTCGACTTGGCACGATGGCAGGATGAGAAGTTTAGAATATGCAGAGATACATTTCCTCATGGTACTATACTTTCAGTTGTTGATTTTTCTGAGAACTACACTCTGCAACCTAAAAATGAGATCCAAAGTCAGTATTATCACTCTGAGCAAGTTTCCTTGATGGTGCATATCACATAGAGGCATGGCCCAAATAGTAGTGAAGAGAAAAAACAAATTCTAAAGGAATATCATTTCTACATAAGTGATGATAGGTGCCATGAATTCCACTATGTACGTCATTACTTCATCATGTTCTATGATCATTTGAAGGGCAGGAACATACAGATGGATCGCCACTATATTTGGACTGATGGATGTGCTGGTCAGTTAAAAAATGCACGCATATTTCAATGGTTGTGTTCATTGCATAAAAACTACAAAGTTACACATATGTGGAAGTATTTTGAGACTGGGCATGGTAAAGGAGAGCATGATGGAGCCAGATCATGTGTCAAAACATCCCTACGAAGAGAGAATCTGAAATTATCTACAATATCTACTATTCGAAATGCTCAATCTATAGTCAGGTGGTGCACGTTAGTAATGAGAGAGGAATCAACTATGTGAGTAGAATCCACAAGAAAGAGACATGTGGAGAGATTTTTTTGGGAGGTGGTAGACATAGATCATTCACATGCATGGGAAAGCAAGACTATTCCTAGGACTCGTGGATTTCATTCAGTTTGAAGCTTTGACAACCCAGTATTTGAAATTTGGACCAGAAAACTCGATTGTTTTTGGATGCCTTGTTGTGATGGTGACTGTGATGTGTGTGAATCATTGGATTGGGTTGATGGATGGGATCGCATATCACTTCCACTTGATCAGTGTGCAATTGTTAAGTTGACTCCATTGGAAGAAGACCAATCGTCTATTTCTATAGATTTTGATCATGTATCAGACCTTGTACAACCTGGTATGATGCATTTCCTTAACATTTTTTTATAAAATTTACGTAGTCTTAAAACTCACATTAATGGCCTTGTATCACATGAAAAATAAATGATCATATACCTACAATCATACTATGCAGGACACATATACGTAGTGGTTTCCTCAGAAGATAGTGAATGGGGTGGTGATTACTGGTTGACATGTTGTATAGAGGGAAAGAAAACCCTTATTATGTCCATGACTGATCATGAAGACAACCACTTCCCCAACGGGTCTATGGGTTAAAGGTGAATACCTTACACATGACAACAATGAAAGAAAGAATGGTGGATATGTTTATAGGGATTACAAACCAGGTGCAAGTGTGTATCACTTTACCAACTTAATCATTTGTACAAACCTCTAGGTACAAACAATGCCTAGCCAAAATTCATTGAAGGTACGCTACTTCTTACTAGATACAGAGCACGAGAGACTAATGGAGACCATAATTATAAGAGATGATCCGGAGGGATTGGTTGTATGATAATAGGTGGGATCTAACATGATGAGGTATGTATCGTAATTTTAATTTTCCCATGTATGTTTCTTATGAATATGTCAATTTTGTGTTCTTGATATGCGGAATTTTCCATAATGTTGTTTATAAATATGCCTAAACATCTCTTGTATGTCAAGTTAATGAACATGCCAAATTTTACATATGATCAATAAACCCTATATATCAATCATATGAACATTTCAATATCTCATTCACATGATATACATAACATTAGAATACATACATGTACCTCTTTAGGTCATACCTATCAAAGTTCTTTGTAGGCTCTCTTACAGGACTAAAACCCTAATTTTTCAAGTAGGTAATATTGTCAATGTTTTCAGACGATATATACAACTAGGATGATGGAAATAAGATGCCACAATGATAGGATTATGTTTTAAAGCTTGTATAATTTCCTTCTTGACAACTCACCTCTTATACTTGCATGTCCATTTCCTGGTGACCTTCATTTATGGTGGTTTCTGAAACTAGGGTTTCACTCAGTAGGGGACAATATAGTCACACCAATGAGGGAAAAAATTAGAAATCCATAGATGGTGAGGATGTGGTTGGCGTTTCCATATTTCCCATGCCCAAACAAATTAGCAAGAGTTGACGGAATTCAAAATTGTGGCTCCATGAGGTTTTATGCACCGGGCACAAGTCAACCATGTGTCCCTGAACGATATCTGGAGGTGACCTACAACTCGTCATAGATCGATGCTCGGGCCTACGATCGATGAAACATCGATTCCGTTGGATTCATGACATGGGATTTCAGCTAGGGGGGCCTCTCCCTCCTGTCCATTACCCGGTGACCTCCGTCTACAGTGGTTTCTGAAACTAGGGTTTTGATCTATAGGGAACAATGTAGTCATGCCAATGAGGGCCAAAGTTGGAAAGCCATGGACAGTGAGGATGCGGTTGGAATTGCCATATTTCCCATGCCCAAAAACGCTAGCAGCAGTTGACGAAATTCGAAATTGCGGCTCCATGAGCTTTTTTGCGCATTAGGCACAAATTCCCAAAGTGTCCCTGAACGGTATCTGGAGATGAACTGCAACTCGCCATAGATTGATGCTCAGGCCTCTGATTGACGAACCGTCGATTCTGTTAGATTTGTGACATGGGATTTTATGTAGGGGGGTGCCTCTCCCTCCTATCCATTTCCTAGTGACCTCTGTCTATGGTGGTTTCTGAAACTAGGGTTTTGCTCAATAGTGGACAATGCAGTCACGCCAATGAGGGCCAAACTTGGAAATCCATGGATGGTGGGGATGTGGTTGGTGTTTCCATATTTCCCATGCCTAAAAACACTAGCAGGAGTTGATGGAATACAAAATTGCGGCTCCGTGAGTTTTTTTGTGCACCAGGCACAAGTCCACTAGGTGTCCATGTACAGTATCTAGAGGTGAGCTGCAACTCACCATAGATCGATGCTCGGGCCTCTGATCGATGAACTATTGATTCCGTTGGATTCATGACATGGGATTTTAGATAGAGGGGCCTCTCCGTCCTATCCATTTCCTGGTTACCTTCATATACAGTGGTTTCTAAAACTAGGGTTTCGCTCAGTAGGGGACAATGTAGTCATGCCAATGAGCGCCAAAGATGGAAAGCCATGGATGGTGGGGATGCGGTTGGCGTTGCCATATTTCCTATGCCCAAACATGCTAGAAGGAGTGGATGGGATTCAAAATTGCAGCTCCATGAGGTCTTTTGTGCACAGGGCACAAGTCCACCAGGTGTCCCTGAACGGCCTCTGAAGGTGACCTGCAACTTGGAATAGATAAATGCTCAGGCCTCCGATCGATGAACCATAGATTTTGTTGGATTCATGACATGGGATTTTAGCTGGGGGGGGCCTCTCCCTCCTATCCATTTCTTGGTGACCTCCGTCTATGGTGGTTTCTGAAACTAGGGTTTCACTCAGTAGGGGACAATGCAGTCATGCCAACGAGGGCCAAATATGGAAATCCAGGAATAGTGGGGATGCGGTTGGTGTTTCCATATTTCTCACACCCAAAAATGCAAGCAGGAGTTGATGGAATACAAAATTGTGGCTCCGTAAGGTTTTTTACGCACTGGTGTTGAGGCCTGGAAATTTGCAGGCAACAACAGCAAGGGATTCTACCCAGTCAATGTTCCCAACTAGCCTGTGACTGTTTGGTATGGGGAATTTGTCCGGTTTGCGGTCCAGTTACCATAGGTCAAGTAACAAAAACAAAGGTTTTACCGGTTGCGGCCCGGTCCACCGTATATTTTTGTATTTTTCGACTTAATATATGAGATGCAAATGCCTAGTTAACCATGCAGGGTGGTGAAGGATGCAAGGAGTAGTCACAATGTGATGCGCAGGATCTTACCTCTCCTCTTAGACTCACCAGCACCTGAATCACTTATGCAGAAATGAAGTAAACTATCTATCTATCTATCTATCCCCGGGGAGCCAAATTGTGATTTATTTATGAGTAATGTGTATTGTACATGCAATATAAAGAGAAACTACAGTTAGCTAATATTTCTTTCCACAATGCATGAACGATTAAAGATATTTCAACAATCAGATAGCCAATTGTTTTATGAACATCATACATTACTCATGCTGGTCATTCCACAAAAAATAAACCAGAAATCATTTAAACAAGAACATAGGTTCAAAGAGTTAAAACGATCTCACGGTTAATGGACAAAAAGCTGGAAAAACAAAATAGTTCATCTTTCAGCCATCCACAGCATAACATTTGAAAGTGCCACCAATATTTCTCCAACAGGAAAACAATACTTCTTTATTGCAAAGAGAAATAGTTATTCTTACAATATCGTTTCTGTGTCTAACTGGGAAAAATCCCCTTTTTCCTCTAAGTATTTTACATTCATACAACAAGGTGAGACTGTTGGGCTGTCCAAAAGTGACCTTTGTACTTCCCAACTCCTCTTTTCCCAACGTTTCACTTTTCTTAAATGTTTTTACAAAATCATTACAAATTACAAAATGACCAATCCTTTACGAGGAGGGTCCCACTTGGGTGTCTAGAAACTTCTTCGAGGCCAAAGCTTCAGAGGCGATGCCCTCAAATGCATAGGGTTCTAAAAAATGAATGCTGATTTCAAATTTTGCAGCCTGGTTCTTTATAGCCTCAACTCTGGCTATGCTCAACCGAAGCTGGTCCTCCAAAAGCTACACACTAATGGCTGAATGGCCTACTTCGCTTCTCAAAATATGGTCATCAATGGCCTTAATTTGTTGCATTCTTACTTCTTCATCCTGATATCTCCTCTGCAACATCTCCACAAATGAATTGTGGTCTGGGAAATCATCAAGCCTCTGCTCGGCCTTTATCTGGCACCGGTTGTATGTAATTAGGAGCCTTCTAAAAAATTCTGTGCAGGCTCCCTTTGTCTTCTTGAATGCTTTCTTGAAATCCTCTGCAGTGTTAATAGCAAATTCTATTAAGTCATAATCCCGCTTGAGGGCCTGTTTATCTTTTGATGGCAGCTCTGCTGGAGTTTCTTCATTGTTTTCTAGCCTCGCCATTCTTGCAGTCAAGACTTCAAGGACGTCCTGAGATCTGTCCACAAAGTAAGAGGAGGTTTCCAAGATTTCCTCCAATTGGCCATCTATCTGCAACACTTTACATCTCTCCTCTTCAACAGCAGTCTGTAGCTGCAGCATCTTGGCCTTTTGGGCCAGCACATGCTCCTTGAAGGGTTGTAGACTGACCTGCTGTTCTCTTGCTATTTCTAGAGCAGTTGTTAGGGAAGTGACCTGCTCTTGATGTTTCTTTTCCTGTTCTTGGGTGTGCAGCTCATTGGCCTCCAAGATGATCTTTTGCTGCTCTTCTAGCTCTTCTAATTTTTCTAGCAGCCGTTCCTTCTCCATCTTAAGCTCTTGATATTCTTTCTGCACTTTCTCCAGGCATTCTTGTGTGGTTTTCCTCACTTGTTTCTCCACCTGGAGGAGCTGCAGTTCATTCTTTGAAACCCTCATTTCTTCTTTCATATCTTCATACTTCCTCTTAAGCCTATTGCTTTCTTGTCTCTCTTTCCTCAATGTATCTTTCAACTGAGCAGAGGATTTTTTGGACTGCTCCAAGTCAGTCATTACCTTGTCCATGTTATCTTCTGAGGTGTGGATTAGGGCAGCTCCGGCCCTCAAGGTGAATCTTGGGTCCCGATCTGTCCCAAGTACAACGGGGGTGTATATTATCATTTTACCTGGAAGACCTCCTGTTTCAATCTTCCTCTCTATTCTCTTCACTATTCTTTTGGTTTTCCTGTCATAGAAAATAGTGTTGAAATCAGGGATCTCTTTCACCTTGTTCTGCACAAAGGGGACCAACTTGAGAGTGGGGACCATGGGTGTGCTGGCAGCAGGTACTTGTGGGTCCTGCACCATGGGGTTTTCTATGTCTTGGTTCTGTCCTCCAGCTGTATCAGAGGCTGACTGTTCTGTCTGTGTCTGTGTTAGCTTCAGCCTCTCTGCTTCCTGCTTTTGTAGCTCGTCATCGAGCTTCCTTTTTGTTTCTTCTTCTTTGTTCCTAGATGCTTCTTCTGCTTTCTCAGCTGCTTCCTGAGCAGCTTTTCTTTTCTCTTCTTCTTCTGTGTGCATCCATTCTACAACTTCTCATGCCAATCTCTGGGATTCCTCATTTCTTCTTTTGGCCTCTTCTTCAGCTTTTTCTTGTTCATCTCCCTTCCCACCTTTGGTGATTATCTTTTTCTTGAACCTCCCCCTCAAGGCTGTCATATTCTGAGCATTGCGGAAGAGAGATTCTTCCCTATCCCAATGATGGGTGCACTCAAAATGTACATTATTTCCTTTGCAATGCCCAACTACTTTGCCTTGGGAGTCATTTCGATGGAATGGCATCTCGCCAAAATGAAAAATTTCTAATTCTTCTACGAATTCATCAGCTTTCTTCACCTTAGTGAACCTGTAACTTCCCAACTTGAAGGGCAAAGGAGGGTAGGCGGTCTTCTTATGCTCAAACAGAAAGCTGCCTATTCCATCCAGGAACACTTGTTTGACTGCCTTCTTGTGAATAATGTAATCAGTTGCATATTTGGGCAGCAGGGAAGGTGCTCTCGAACCTCCAAACATCCTGAAGTACCGTCCATTTTTAGTCAAATAGTAGTTTGCATACTCCTCTATTACTTGTAGTGCCTCCTCTGAGATACAATCACACTCCTTCAGGAAAATGAGTGTGTATAAGGGCATGATAAAGTGTTCACATACTTCTCAATAATGGATGTGGTATTTGTGTGCCCACAAGGGTTTATAGGCAGCATAGATAGGCACTCTTTCCCTATCCCAGATGCACCTGAGTCCGGGGAAAGGCTGATTACACAATATGCAATCGATGAGTATGGAACTCATATAGAATTCCGATCTCCTTCGGTGCACTCCTCCTAAAGCCGAGGCCATGCAAGCTGAAAGACTATTTGAGACGATGCTGGCCCAGTTGAAAATTGTCCCCTGGGTTGCAACATAAAAAATGATGGGTATCCATTCCAGTTTGAAGAGCCTGCCATGGGCTCTCCAAAAAATCCTATTTAGCATTAAAGCTATGAACCTATAGGGGGGCCTTAAGCTTGCTGTATCGTAATCACCCGTTGGTCTATATCTGTAATGTTTTCCTTGCAAGGGCGTCTTTTTAAGAGTTTCTACCAGGTCCATTCTAATGTTATTCATCCAATCATCGAATAAAAACACTTGGGATTCTGGCAGGTGGTAGGCTAGAGCTACATATCCGGGGCTATATGCAGCATAGCCTTGTCTTTCAACATTTTCTAGGATCATTGTTGTGACATCCACTCGGGGCAGAATCCAACTGATTACTTCAGAGGACAGGAACAACTCTGGTCTAGTGGCGATCTTCATGAGTGAAGATGTTTCTATGTTGGCATATATGGACTCTTCTTCTAAGCCCATGTCGGGAACCTCTCTGCGTGTGATTAGTCTATATATTTCCCCCCACTGGTATTCAAGTTCGACACTAGAAATACACTTAGTGTCTTCGTATATATATTTAGTCTTGGTGACAGTTTCTACTTCAGGCTCTTCCTCGACCACAGGGGCTTCTTCTTTTGACTCTTTGACATTGTGAACTCTTCCTGCCATAAAATTGTAACATTAAGCCATTTTGGCTGAGTGACAAACTTGTAGACATCAATATGCAGTGCGTCATTTCTTCTATGTTTAACATGATAGAAATTAGTCAATGAAGTAAATATATGCATGTATATAAGCAGAAATGGCCTAACTACCAGAACCATTGAAACACGATGTGCAGTGTTTAGTGACTTAGTCTATGTCTAGCATGATGGAAAATAGTTATATGCAGTAAGATTGTGCAAGCTAATAATTCTATCAACCGCATTCAAGACGATAATAAATCTACATTAATATGCAACAAAATTCGGCTCTCTGCGCACGCCATGGTCATCTTGCTGCGCGGGAAAGACAGGGACAAAAATACATGATTTTAGTAGTGCTCTTAACAAACCATGCCCACAGTGGTTTATAGTCAACAAACTAAACATGGTGGCACATCCCTTTCCCCCGAATCGGGTTCAGAATCGACTGTGCGCAGAACGATGTGGCAAAACGGCTGCTACTCGAGGATGCGGGTAATATGAACACCAAAACAAAGGGGGAAACCACCAGATGCTACAGGAAACCACACAAACCCTCCCCTGCAAAGCCATCACCACACCGGGCAGCTTGGTGCAGACGGCGTACCGACCGTCTACACCAAACCCCCACCTACTACGCGCAAGGTTGAAACAAACGACCATGGGAAAAATACTACTCTGTGAGTCAAAACGCCCGCGTTAGCAGTCATAATATGACCCCCCTTCTATCTATATATGCGGGTATCTAACGAGGTGAAGAAAACGACCACAACCAAACCTAACCGTGGAAAACCCCATCAAAAACTCAAACGGAATGGGGAAAGGTAAGTACGAGCCTACCTGGAACTGTAGCGTAACCGGCGTGGAGAAGCCTATCGAGCTTTACGGTGAAGACACCTGGACTGTGTGTACCGAAAACAGGGGACCGGGTGAACGCGAGCGAGCGACAGCAACGATTTTGAGAGTTGGAATGGCAACAGTCGAAAAATGCATAGAATAATAGGATAATCCAACAACCCCAACCCCACCTATATATAGTCGACATGTGTGGTGGGGAAAAGTTAAAAAATCGGACGTCGGAGACATTTGGATCATAGGATGAAAGCGCACTTCTTTCCGCAATGGAGAAAGACCAAACCATAGATCCATCCACAATGGCGGAGAAAATCGGGTGACAAATGATTGCGCGCTGGACTTCTAACATCGGAACAAAAGCAGAACTGCAGCCGCAATGGCAGATACCAAAAGGATATCGCACCCCGCCAAAAAAATTTCGACGAATGAGTGGATGACTAAATATCGGAAGGGTTATGCCTTTCATAGCCGCAATGGCGGAAGAGTAAAGCGTGTGACCTTCCGCAATGACGAGTTAAAAAAATGATTTTGACGGTCGGAAGAAAACGACTTCTCGCAGCCGCAAGGGCGGAAGCCCACGACTTACGGAATCGATGGAAATAACAAATGGGTCCAAAACGTTAAAGCACTGATCGAAAGAGGAAGCAGTTTTCCTTCTGTAATGGCAGAGAAAGAAATGATAAAAGTTTCGATGTAAAACTCAAAAACAGTCGAGGTAAAAAACAAATAAATCGGAAAGGAAGTCGAAGTCAATATCGATTATCCATCCGCAACGGCGGGAGGAAAGGGAAACACCTTCCACAATGGCGGAGAAAGAAAGGATAAAAAGTTCCAATGCAAAACCAAAAGTCAGCCGATGTGAAACGAACCGTAATGGAGAAAAGTAACGAAGCCAAAACCGAATGTACATCTGCAGCGATGGAAGCTTCAACCAAACAAACTTCTGATTGGAACATGCTAAAAATGCATTCCGGGAAGCGATAAAGTTTGATCAAACAGTGGATTATTTCAAGTGCTAGAGGGAGAAACAAAACAAGTGGTAAATCAATTCAATCATTCTGAGAAATCATTATTAGACCAACTCAAAGAAGAAAATCGAACTAATCCAAGCAAAAGGAGGGTCCTAAATTTTTTTGGAATTTTGGGAAAATGTTGCAGCTACAACAATTGGAGACTACCCGGTGAACCCCAGATTTCTTAATTAACACCTTCCCAGTGCAAGACGGTTTAAATAAAGTTGAAATCTTCTAGATGCTTGTATCCCTAGGCTGGCCAACCTATCCATTTAAATCATTGAGAAGCAGTCCATTCTTTGGGAAATGGTAACACCAGAAATATTGCAAGTCTGAACAACTCTTTTGAGGCCTAATAAATGAGGTTTATTTTACCAGTCCTTAGGTAGTTTCAGGCTTGGATACCACAGGATTGTAACAGATAGTAAATAGCATTATCCTTTTGTTCCTCATTCCCATGCCAATTGAACTTTTGTGCCATTTGAACTTTAGTTCTTGTGAGCCATCCATTTTCCTTTCTTTCTGAATTTTATTCAGGATCCTCTATCCCATAGTGCCCTTTTGTGTGAGAGAAGAATTGACTTTTCATCTCACAGACGGAGAGGAACTTTTGGCAATTTGAAATTCATGCTTTTGATACTCTGCTTCGATACGTATTGTTTCTTTAAGGATTTTTGACTCTTAATAGCTTTTAGCTCTTCTGGAATTATGGCATGGGATAATTTATATATGATATACTATTTACCCTGCTTCCTTTCCGTGGGTCTTTTTCTGTCACCCCCTTGGAAATTGAAGATGTGAAATGGATGGAGCCTCAAAATAGTATTCCAGACCTCTCTTACTTCTGAGTTATTTACAGGGGTTAAGTAAGACCTCAATGAATGCATGGCCAGTTAGGAACACTGCTACTAGAAGACATTCTATGTTTTAAAGCACAGTCTTTTGCTCAAGATTTCAGTTAACTAAGAACCATGATGTTTCCATTGCAACCAAAAGTTTGCCTCTTTGTTCAAAACGAAAAGAACTACTAACAAAGCAAAAAAAAATAAAAGAAAACAACATCAAATTACCTAAACAAAAGAAAAAAGCATCAAAGCATTAAACCAAGAAAATAGCACCAAGCATTAAAGAAAACAAATCAACTTATTTATGTACAAAACAAAAGAAAAGAAAAATTTTTCCCACTCCTGAAAATATTTAATCTTAGGGAGTTGGAGGGTGGGCTGGATTATAGACATGAGATATTTAACCATGGTCTAGCTCTGCTATTTTTGAAATTGAACACATGTCTACTATCCTACAGTCATCCCTTTCACCCTGAGGAAGTTGAAGGAGATCAGGATGAGTGTCAATCATAGAACTGGCCTTTCTTGAGGTATGATGTCTTAGCTTAAGCTCAGTCAGATAATTTCCCAAGACAGAATCCGCAGATTCATTACCCTCTCATAGCTTAGTGACAATGTGCTTCATGTAAGGCTCTCTCAGAATTTTAATCTGATTTGGGGTACCCTTGAGAGGCAACAATAAATGAGACCAATCTGAAGCAAAATAACCTTTTAACATGGTAGACCAATCTTGGTTGAGAATAAGCCCATATCCACTTGGTATGTCAGCCACAGTAATGTCAATAAATTGACATATCTTGTCCTTTGCAGAAAAGTGAATGAGGACATTTTTCATTTCTCCCACTACCTTGACACCTGTGCTATCCAATTGTGTTACTTCCCAAGATATGGACTCTGGCTGTCCATTAATCTTTTTGAAAATCTCAAGTGGCATAACATTCACCATTGATCCAGAGTCTACTAAGAAATTATGTACATTATATTTCAGCATTTCTAGGGTCAAAAGAAAAGGCGGGGTCTTAGCTTTTTCTTCCCAACCTGGTTCTATGTCTTCTTCTCTCGGTTGGTTTTGAGTGAGTATATCCATTTTAAGCTCTTCAGTTTCTTTATTGCCTCCCTCATTAACACCTACCTATTCTTCTATAGGTTTGACAGTCTCAGTGATTGGCTGAGGGTATTGGCTCCAGGTGTTTTGTCCTCAACCTTCACTTCTACCTGTCTCTTGACATTCTCCTGCAAATTTTTAATCTTCGAAATTATTACATTGTCTCCAATTGTTAAACCCACGTCCTTTGTTGTTGTAGATGTGCATTCCGGTTTAGGAGCACTCTCTTTAGTGTCAAACAACGAGACACCATTCCATGAAAATATGTTATCAATATCTTGTTTCTCTATGATCTGGTTTTCCTTTTCCTCCTTACCACTGTCCTTAGTCAATTTAGGGTCCAACAACTTATTCATCACCAATGTCATTAAATTTAGCCATTGCGGACACTTGTTTTTAGAATGAGGTTGTTGGTGAAAAGTATATAAATTATCCCCCCTACTTATGTTATGTTTATTGATGCCAAATTTGGCGGAAAAACTTGCCATTGGTTGTTATCCCCCCCTTTTTGGTAGTGGAGTTTATAAGATTTTTGAAGTTCTCTTTCTTTCTCCAGATCTCTTATTTGGTTGGATAGTTTCTACATCATTTTCATCATTCCCTTATAATCATGTGCTTGTCCATATTTAGGCTGAGACAACAATAAGGTTCTTCTCCCGATAGTCTTTTCTTCAGGTAGATGAGGATAATCTTCTATACTTTCCCTTTCAGCCTCTACCCTTTCTGCCTCTTCATAAGTCTCTACCAACGTAGGTTTGGTTTTCATCTTGGCAAACATGGCCAGCTCAGGTCCTAGGGCTGAGGTATAATACTCAATTAAGACCTTGTTTGAGGGTCTGTCAGTTTCAGAAAAGTTCTTTAAATACATTGAAAATCTTTGCGTGAAACTACATACCTTCTCATTCTTCTCTTTCTTTAACAAACCAAGACCTTTCATCAGTGAGGCATGCGTCTTCAGGACTGTGTATTTACTTCTGAAAAACCTTTCGAAGGTGTCCCAATTAGGAATAGAGTTTGCAGGAAAACCGAAATACCAGGATGCTGCTGCTCCTTTCAGGGTGTGCGGGAACAATCTATAGACCACATATTCATACTCTCCCGCCCTTAGCCCTTCTATTGCTAAATAGAAACTTTGCAAATGGTCATCTATAGCAATTCTTTCCTCAGGGTCAAAATTAGGCAAGAACTTGTCAAAGGATTGAGGTAGGTTATGCAAAGGAGGTGTGAGGTTTAAAGGTGATCTAGCTCTCCAGGCAGGCAATGGGTTGGGATGATTCACAATTACACCGGCCATGAGCACAGGTAAAGAAACAAAGTCTTAGTAAAGAGCAACGTAGAGTGAGAACAAGCTTTCTTATATCAAAGGTATAACCGAAACCTGTAAGTACTTGGATCAGGTTACAAGCTTCAAAACATTTGCTGGTAGGGTAATCTTGGGAAAAATAAGCTTCCACGGACAACCATGCACTGGCGGCCCTCCTTCTAGTGCCAGAACTATTGAGGCCTAGAAATTCGCAGGCAACAACAGCAAGGGATTCTCCCCAGTCAACGTTCCCAACTAGCCCGTGAGTGTTTGGTATGGGGAATCTGTCCAGTTTGCGGTCCGGCTACCGTAGGTCAAGTAACAAAAACAAAGATTTTACTGGTTGCGGCCTGGTCCATCGTATATTTTTGTATTTTTTGACTTAATGTATGAGATGCAAATGCCTAGTTAACCATGCAGGGTGGTGAAGGATGCAGGGAGCAGTCACAAAGGTTCTTACCTCTCATCTTAGACTCACCAACATCTGAATCACTTATGCAGAAATGAAGTAAACTAGCTATCTATCTATCTATCTATATATCTATCCCTGGGGAGCCAAATTGTGATTTATTTATGAGTAATGTGTATTGTACATGCAATATAAAGAGAAACTATAGTTAGCTGATATTTCTTTCCATAATGCATGAACGATTAAATATATTTCAACAATCAGATAGCCAATTGTTTTATGAACATCATACATTACTCATGGTGGTCATTCCACAAAAAATAAACCAGAAATCATTTAAACAAGAACATAGGTTCAAATAGTTAAAACGATCTCACGGTTAATGGACAAAAAGCTGGAAAAACAAAATGGTTCATCTTTCAGCCATCCAAAGCATAACATTTGAAAGTGCCACCAATCTTTCTCCCACAGGAAAACAATACTTCTTTATTGCAAAGAGAAATAGTTCTTCTTACAATATCGTTTCTGTGTCTAACTAGGAAAAAGCCCCTTTTTCCTCTAAGTCTTTTACATTTATAAAACAAGGTGAGACTGTTGGGATGTCCAAAAGTGACCTTTGGACTTCCCAACTCCTCGTTTCCCAACGTTTCACTTTTATTAAATGTTTTTACAAAATCATTACAAATTACAAAATGACCAATCCTTTACGAGGAGGGTCCCACTTGGGTGTCTAGAAGCTTCTTCTAGGCCGAAGCTTCAGAGGCGATGCCCTCAAATGCGCAGGGTTCCAAAAATTGAATGTTGATTTCAAATTTTGTAGCCTGGTTCTTTATAGCCTCAACTCTGGTTGCGCTCAACTGAAGCTGGTCCTCCAAAAGCTGCACACTAACAGCTGAATCGCCTACTTTGCTTCTCAGAATCTGGTCATCAATGGACTTAATGTGTTGCATTCTTTCTTCTTCACCTGATATCTCCTCTGCAACATCTCCACAAATGAATTGTGGTCCGGGAAATCATCAAGCCTCTGCCAGACCTCTATCTGGCACCGGTTGTATGTAATAAGGATCCTTCTGAAAAATTCTGTGCAGGCTCCCTTTGTCTTCTTGAATGCTTTCTTGAAATCCTCTGCGGTGTTAATAGCAAATTATATTAAATCATAATCTCGCTTGAGGGCCTGTTTATCTTTTGATGGCAGCTCTGCTGGAGTTTCTTCATTGTTTTCCAGCCTCGCCATTCTTGCAGTAGGGACTTCAAGTACGTCATGAGATCTGTCCACAAAGTAAGAGGAGGTTTCCAAGATTTCCTCCAATCAGCCATCTATCTGCAGCACTTTACATCTCTCCTCTTCAACAACAGTCTGTAGCTACAGCATCTTGGCCTTTTGGGCTAGCACATGCTCCTTGAAGGGTTGTAGACTAACCTACTATTCTCTTGCTACTTCTAAAGTAGTTATTAGGGAAGTGACCTGCTCTTGATGTTTCTTTTCCTATTCCTGGGTGTGCAGCTCATTGGCCTCCAAGATGATCTTTTGCTACTCTTCTAGCTCTTCTACTTTTTCTAGCAGCCGTTCCTTCTCCATCTTAAGCTCTTGATATTCTTTCTGCACTTTCTCCAAGCATTCTTGTGTAGTTTTCCTCACTTGTTTCTCCACCTGGAGGAGCTGCAGTTCATTCTTTGAAACCCTCATTTCTTCTTTCATATCTTCATACTTCCTCTTAAGCCTATTTCTTTCTTCTCTCTCTTTCCTCAATGTATATTTCAACTGAGCAGAGGATTTTTTGGACTGCTCCAAGTCAGTCATTACCTTGTCCATGTTATCTTCTGAGGCGTCAATTAGGGCAGCTCCGACCCTCAAGGTGAATCTTGGGTCCCGATATGTCCCAAGTACAATGGGGGTGTCTGTTATCATTTTACCTGGAAGACCTCCTGTTTCAATCTTCCTCTCTGTTCTCTTCACTATTCTTTTGGTTTCCCTGTCATAGAAAACAGTGTTGAAATTAGGGATCTCTTCCCCCTTTTTCTGCACAAAGGGGACCAGCTTGAGAGTGGGGACCATGGGTGTGCTGGCAGCAGGTACTTGTGGGTCCTACACCATGGGGTTTTCTATGTCTTGGGTCTGTCCTCCAGCTGTATCAGAGGCTGACTGTTCTATCTATGTCTGTGTTAGCTTCAGCCTCTCTACTTCCTGCTTTTGTAGCTCCTCATCGAGCTTCCTTTTCTTTTCTTCTTCTTCATTCCTAGCTGCTTCTTCTACTTTCTCAGCTGCTTCCTGAGCAGCTTTTCTTTTCTCTTCTTCTTCTGTGTGCAGCCATTCTGCAGCTTCTCATGCCAACCTCTGGGCTTCCTCATTTCTTCTTTTGACCTCTTCTTCAGCTTTTGCTTGTTCATCTCCCTTCCCACCTTTGGTGATTATCTTTTTCTTGAACCTCCTCCTCAAGGCTGTCATATTTTGAGCATTGTGAAAGACAGATTCTTCCCTATCCGAATGATGGGTGTACTCAAAATGTACATTATTTCCTTTGCAATGCCTAGCTACTTTTCCTTGGGAGTCATTTCGATGGAATGGCATCTCACCAAAATGAAAAATTTCTAATTCTTCTACGAATTCATCAGCTTTCTTCACCTTAGTGAACCTGTAACTTCCCAACTTGAAGGGCAAAGGAGGGTAGGCGGTCTTCTTATGCTCAAAGAGAAAGCTGCCTATTCCATCCAGGAACACTTGTCTGACTACCTCCTTGTGAATAATGTAATCAGTTGCGTATTTGGGCAGTAGGGAAGGTTCTCTCGAACCTCCAAACATCCTGAAGTACAGGCCATTTTCATTCAAATAGTAGTCTGCATACTCCTCTATTACTTGTAGTGCCTCCTATGACATATAATCACACTCCTTCAGGAAAATGAGTGTGTACAATGGCATGATAAAGTGTTCACATACTTCTCGATAATGGTTGTGATATTTGTGTGCCCACAGTGGTTTATAGGCAGCATAGACATGAATTCTTTCCCTATCCCAGATGCACTTGAGTCCGGGGAAAGGCTGATTACACAATATGCAATCGATGAGTATGGAACTCATATATAATTCCGATCTCCTTTGGTTCACTACTCCTAAAGTCGAGGCCATGCAAGCTGAAAGACTATTTGAGACGATGCTGGCCCAGTTGAAAATTGTTCCCTGGGTTGCAACATAAAAAATGATGGGTATCCATTCCAGTTTGAGGAGCTTTCCATGGGCTCTCCCAAAAATCCTATTTAGAATTAAAGCTATGAACCTACATGGGGGCCTTAAGCTTGCTGTATCGTAATCACCCGTCGGTTTGTATCTGTAATGTTTTGCTTGTAACAACATCTTTTTAAGAGTTTCTACCAGGTCCATTCTAATGTTATTCAGCCAATCATCGGATAAAAACACTTGGGCTTCTGGTAGGTGGTAGGCCATAGCTACATATCCGGGGCTATATGCAGAATAGCCCTGTCTTTCAACATTTTCCAGGATCATTGTTGTGACATCCGCCCGGGGCAGAATCCAACTGATTACTTCAGAGCACGGGAACAACTCTGGTCTGGTGGCGATCTTCATCTGTGAAGATCTTTCTATGTTGGCATATATGGACTCTTCTTCTAAGCCCATGTCGGGAACCTCTCTGCGTGTGATCAGTCTATATATTTCCCCCCACTGGTATTCAGGTTCGACACCATAAATACACTTAGTGTCTTTGTATATATATTCAGTCTTGGTGACAGTTTCTACTTCGGGCTCTTCCTCGACCACAGGGGCCTTCTTCTTTTTCCTCTTTGACATTGTGAACTCTTCCTGCCATAAAATTGTAACATTAAGCCATTTTGGCTGAGTGACAAACTTGTAGACATCAATATGCAATGCGTCATTTCGTCTATGTTTAACATGATAGAAATCAGTCAATGAAGTAAATATATGCATGTATATAAGCAGAAATGGCCTAACCACCAGAACCATTGAAACACGATGTGCAGTGTTTAGTGACTTAGTCTATGTCTAGCATGATGGAAAATAGTTATATGCAGTAAGATTGTGCAAGCTAATAATTCTATCAACCACATTCAAGACGGAAATAAATCTACATTAATATGCAACAAAATTCGGCTCTCTGCGCACTCCATGGTCATCTTGCTGTGCGGGAAAGACAGGGACAAAAATACATGATTTTAGCAGTGCTCTTAACAAACCATGCCCACAGTGGTTTATAGTCAACAAATTGAACGCGGTGGCACATCCTTTTCCTCCGGCTCGGGTTCAGAATCGACTATGTGCAGAACGACGCGGAAAAATGGCTGCTGCTCGAGGATGCGGGTAATATGAACACCACAACAAAGGGGGAAACCACCAGATGCTACAGGAAACCACACAAACCCTCCCCTGCAAAACCATCACCACACCGGGCAGCTTGGTGCAGACGGCGTAACGGTCGTCTGCAACAAACCCCCACCTACTACGCGCAAGGTTGCAAACAAACGGTCGCGGGAAAAATAATACTCTGTGAGTCAAAATGCCCGCGCTAGCAGTCATAATACGACCCCCCTTCTATCTATATATGCGGGTATCTAACAAGGTGAAGAAAACGACCACAACTAAACCTAACCGTGGAAAACACCATCAAAAACTCAGACGGAACGGGGAAAGGTAAGTACGAGCCCACCTGGCACTGTAGCGTAACAGGCATGGAGAAGCCTGTCGAGCTTTACGGTGAAGACACCTGGACTGCATGTACCAAAAACGGGGGATCGGGCGAACGCGATTGAGCGACAGCAACGATTTTGACAGCTGGAATGGCAACAGTTGAAAAATGCATAGAATAATAGGATAATCCTACAACCCCAACCCCACCTATATATAGTCGACATGCGTGGCGAGGAAAAGTTAAAAAATCAGATGTCGGAGACATTTGGATCGAAGGACGAAAGCACACTTCTTTCCGCAACGGCGGAAGACCAAACCATAGATCCATCTGCAACGGCGGAGAAAACCGGGTGACAAATGACCGTGCGCAGGACTTCTAACATCGGAACAAAAGCGGAACCGCAGCTGCAATGGTATATACCAAAAGGATATCGCGCCCCGCCAAAAAACTTCCGACGGATGAGTGGATGACTAAAGATCGAAAGGGTTATTCCTTTTGCAGCCGCAACGGCAGAAGAGTAAAGCATGCGACCTTCCGCAACGGCGATTTAAAAAAATGATTTAGACGGCCGGCAGAAAAAGGCTTCTCGCAACCACAAGGGTGGAATCCCACGACTTACGGAATCGATGGAAATAACAAACGGGTCCAAAACATTAAAGCACTGATCGAAAGAGGAAGCAGTTTTCCTTTCGCAACGGAGGAGAAAGAAATGATAAAAGTTCCGATGTAAAACTCAAAAACAGTCGAGGTAAAAAACAAATAAATCGGAAAGGAAGTCGAAATCAATATCGATTATCCATCCGCAACGGCGGGAGGAAAGGAAAACACCTTCTGCAACGGCGGAGAAAGAAAGGATAAAAAGTTTCGATGCAAAACCAAAAGTCAGCCGATGTGAAACGAACCGTAATGGAGAAAATTAATGAAGCCAAAACCGAATGTACATCCGCAACGGCGGAAGCTTCAACCAAACAAACTTCCAATTGGAACATGCTAAAAATGCATTCCTTGACAACGATAAAGTTTGATCAAACAGTGGATTATTTCAAGTGCTAGAGGGAGAAACAAAACAAGTGGTAAATCAATTCAATCATTTTGAGAAATCATTATTATACCAACTCAAAGAAGAAAATCGAACTAATCCAAGCAAAAGGAGGGTCCTAAATTTTTTTGGAATTTTGGGAAAATGTTGCAGTTGCAACAATTGGCGACTACCTGGTGAACCCCAAATTTCTGAATTAACACCTTCCCAGTGCAAGACTGTTTAAATAAAGTTGAAATATTCTAGATTCTTGTATCCCTAGGCTGGCCAACCTATCCATTTAAATCATTGAGAAGCAGTCCATTCTTTGGGAAATGGTAACATTAGAAATATTGCAAGTCTAAACAACTCTTTTGAGGCCTAATAAATGAGGTTTATTTTACCCATCCTTAGGTAGTTTCAGGCTTGGATACCACTGGATTGTAACAGATAGTAAACAGCATTATCCTTTTGTTCCTCATTCCCATGCCAGTTGCACTTTTGTGCCATTTGAACTTTAGTTCTTTTGAGCCCTCCATTTTCCTTTCTTTCTGAATTTTATTCAAGCTCCTCTATCCCATAGTGCCCTTTTGTGTGAGAGAAGAATTGACTTTTCATCTCACGGACGGAGAGGAACTTTTGGCAATTTGAAATTCATGCTTTTGATACTCTGCTTCGATACGTATTGTTTCTTTAAGGAGTTTTGACTCTTAATAGCTTTTAGCTCTTCTGGAATTATGGCATGGGATCATTTATATATGATATACTGTTTACCCTGCTTCCTTTCCATGGGTCTTTTACTGTCACCCCCTTGGACATTTAATATGTGAAATGGATGGAGCCTCGAAATAGTATTCCAGAATATTAGAATATTATGCCGATCTACCTGAAGAAAAGACTACCGGGAGAAGAACCTTATTGCTGTCTCAGCCTAAAGATGGACAAGCACATGATTATCAGGGAATGATGAAAATGATGCAGAAACTATCCAACCGAATAATAGATCTGGAGAAAGAAAGAGAAGTTCCTAAATCTTATAAAATCCACTACCAAAAAGGGGGGGATAACAACAATGGCAAGTTCCTCCACCAAATTCGGCATCAATAAACATAACAGAAGTAGGGGGGGATAATTTCTATACTTTTCACCAACAACCTCATTCTGAAAAGAAGTGTCCACAATGGATAAATTCAATGACAGTGGTGATGAATAAGTTGTTTGACCCTAAATTGACTAAGGATAGTGGTAAGGAGGAAAAGGAAAACTAGATCATAGAGAAACAAGATATTGATAACATTTTTTCATGGAATGGTGTCTCGTCGTTTGACACTGAACAGCGTGCTCCTAAACCGAGATGCACATCTACAACAACAAAGGATGTGGGTTTAACAATTGGAGACAATGCAATAATTTCGAAGATTAAAAATTTGCAGGAGAATGTCAAGAGATAGGTAGAAGTGAAGGTTGAGGACAAAACACCTGGAGCCAATAACCTCAACCAGGAGGCAGAGCCAATCACCGAGACTATCAAACCTATAGAAGAACAGGTAGGTGTTAATGAGGGAGGCAATAAAGAAACTGAAGAGCTTAAAAGGGATATACCCACTCAAAACCAACCGGGAGAAGAAGACATAGAACCGGGTTGGGAAGAAAAAGCTGACACCCCACCTTTTCTTTTGACCCTAGAAATGTTGAATTATAATGTACATAATTTCTTAGTAGACTCTAGATCAGTGGTGAATGTTATGCCACTTGAGATTTGCAAAAATATTAATGGACAGCCAGAGTCCACAACTTGGGAAGTAACACAATTGGATAGCACAGGTGTCAAGGTAGTGGGAAAAATGAAGAATGTCCTCATTCGCTTTTCTACAAGCGACAAGATATGTCCATTTATTGACATTACGGTGGCTGACATACCAAGTGGATATGGGATTATTCTCAACTGAGATTGGTCTGCCAAGTTAAAAGGTTATTTTGCTTCAGATTGGTCTGATTTATTGTTGCCTCTCAAGGGTACCCCAAATCAGATTAAAATTCTGAGAGAGCCTTACATGAAGCACACTGTCACTAAGCTAGGAGAGCGTAATGAATCTGCGGATTCTGTCCTGGGAAATTATCTGACTGAGCTTAAGCTAAGAAATCATACCTCAAGAAAGGCCAGTTCTATGATTGACACTCATCCTGAGCTCCTTCAACGTCCTCAGGGTGAAAGGGATGACTGTAGGATAGTAGACATGTGTTCAATTTCAAAAATAGCAGAGCTAGACCACGGTTAAATATCTCATGTCTATAATCCAGCCCACCCTCCAACTCCCTAAGATTAAAGATTTTCAAGAGTGGGCAAAATTTTTCCTTTCTTTTGTTTTGTACATAAATAAGTTGATTTGTTTTCTTTAATGCTTGGTGCTATTTTCTTTGTTTAATTCTTTGATGCTATTTTCATTTGTTTAGGTAATTTGATGTTGTTTTCTTTTATTTTTTTTTGCTTTGTTAGTAGTTCTTTTGGTTTTGAATAAAGAGGAAAAATTTTGGTTGCAATGGAAACATCAGGGTTCTTAGTTAACTGAAATCTTGAGCAAAAGATTGTGCTTTAAAACATAGAATGTCTTCTAGTAGCAGTGTTCCTAACTGGCCATGCATTCATTGAGGTCTTACTTAACCCCTTTAAATAACTCAGAAGTAAGAGAGGTCTAGAATACTATTTCGAGGCTCCATCCATTTCACATCTTAAATGTCCAAGGGGGTGACAGCAAAAGACCCACGGAAAGGAAGCAGGGTAAACAATATATCATATATAAATGATCCCATGCCATAATTCCAGAAGAGCTAAAAGCTATTAAGAGTTAAAACTCCTTAAATAAACAATACGTATTGAAGCAGAGTATCAAAAGCATGAATTTCAAATTGCCAAAAGTTCCTCTACATCTGTGAGACGAAAAGTCAATTCTTCTCTGACACAAAAGGGCACTATGGGATAGAGGAGCCTGAATAAAATTCAGAAAGAAAGGAAAATGGAGGGCTCACAAGAACTAAAGTTCAAATGGCACAAAAGTGCAATTGGCATGGGAATGAGGAACAAAAGGATAATGTTGTTTACTATCTGTTACAATCCTGTGGTGTCCAAGCCTGAAACTACCTAAGGAAGGGTAAAATAAACCTCATTTATTAGGCCTCAAAAGAGTTGTTCAGACTTTCAATATTTCTGATGTTACCATTTCCCAAAGAATGGACTGCTTCTCAATGATTTAAATGGATAGGTTGGCCAGCCTAGGGATACAAGCATCTAGAATATTTCAACTTTATTCAAATAGTATTGCACTGGGAAGGTGTTAATTCAAAAATCTGGGGTTCACCAGGTAGTCGCCAATTGTTGCAACTGCAACAACTGGGCACAAGTCCACCAGGTGTTCCTGAACGGTATCCGGAGGTGACCTGCAACTCGCCATATATCGATGCTTGGGCCTCCGATCAACGAACTGTCAATTTTGTTGGATTTGTGACATGGGATTTTAGCTAGGGGGGGCCTCTCCCTCCTGTCCATTGCCCGGTGACCTCCGTTTATAGTGGTTTTTGAAACTAGGGTTTCGCTCAATAGGGAAAAATGTAGTCACACCAATTAGGGCCAAAGTTGGAAAGCCACAGATGGTGGGGATACAATTAGTGTTGCCATATTTCCCATGCGCAAACATGCTAGCAGGAGTTGAGGGAATTCAAAATTGGGGCTCCGTGAGGTTTTTTGTGCACCGGGCACAAGTCCACTAGGTGTCCCTGAACGGTATCTAGAGGTGACATGCAACTCACCATAGATCGATGTTCGGGACTCTGATCAATGAACTGTTGATTCCGTTGGATTTGTGACATGTGATTTTAGCTAGGGGGCCTCTCCCTCTTGTCCATTGCCCGATGACCTCCATCTATGTGGTTTCTGAAACTAGGGTTTCGCTCAGTATGGGAAAATGACATCATGCCAATGAGGGCCAAACTTAGAAAGCCACGGATGGTGGGGATGTAGTTGGTGTTTCCATATTTCCCATGCCCAAACATGCTAGAAGGAGTTGATGAAATACAAAATTGTGGCTCCATGAGGTTTTTTGCGCACCGGGCATAAGTCCACTAGGTGTCCCTGAATTGTATATGGAGGTGACCTGCAAGTCTCCATAGATCGATGCTCAGGCCTCCGATCGATGAACTGTAAATTCCGTTGGATTCGTGATGTGGGATTTTAGCTAGGGAGGGGTCTCTCCCTCCTGTCCATTGCTCGGTTACCTTCGTCTACAGTGGTTTTTGAAACTAGGGTTTCGCTTAGTAGGGGACAATGTAGTCATGCTAACGAGGGCTAAAGTTGGAAAGCCATGGATGGTGGGGATGCAGTTGGAATTACCATATTTCCCATGCCCAATCACACTAGCAGGAGTTGATGAAATTCAAAATTTTGGCTCCATGAGGTTTTTTGAGCACCGGGCACAAGTCCACCACGTGTCCCTGAACGGTATCTGGAGGTGACCTACAACTCGCCATAGATCGATGCTCGGGCCTCCAATCGACGAACTGTTGATTCCGTTGGATTCATGACGTTGTATTTTAGCTAGGGTGGAGCCTCCCCTACCTGTCCATTATTTGGTGACCACCGTATACGATGATTTATGAAACTAGGGTTTCTGTCAGTAGGGGACAATGCAGTCATGCTAATGAGGGCCAAACTTGGACAATGCATTTCATTCCAACGAAGGCCAAACTTGGAAAACCCTATCCCTAACTAGGGTTTATTGTTTAAAATGCATGGCCCATAACCATAACCTTGTTAAGAAAACCCTAATCCTAAGCCTAATCTTATCTTACTATCACAACTCAATTTAGAATCAATCTAATCTCCAACTCAAAATTTTCAAATCCTGTGGACTTATGCTTCAAATCATATTGATTCACGAAGTTGGTTCTCGGTTTTTAGATTCTATTGTAGTTCCTTTAATGCTGAGTGATTAGTCAATGGGTGCATGAGGTTTGTTGAATAGTGTTGTTGGTCGTTGATGAAATGTGATGCATGTATTGCACTTAGTTTTATTAAATTACACTTGAGCATTGACTTAACTTGTGATTTAATCATCCAAAATCATAATTTTTAACTAGATATATCCAATTGGTGTGCATGTAGTGAGTTCATTGAAACCTTGAAATACATTGTATTGCACTTATATTTATTCAATTGCACAAGCAAGAACTTTGACTTTAGTGTGCATGTAATGAGATCATTGAAACCTTTAAATATAATAGTTTTTTTCTTTTGACATAGTGCATTCATAATTGAATACATAATCCACACAAATCAATACAATAGATTGACACAAGAACATGTGGAAACCAAAGAACAAATTCAAAGTGAAATGTATCATTCATTTATAACTGAAATGCCAATGTACATGTCTCCAAAATTACATATATATCCAAAAGTATCCAAAAGTACATATATATCCAAAAGTAACCAGAAGTACATGTGTCTCCACAACTATCCAAGCCACATGTACATGTCTCCAAAAGTACACGTATCGAAAACTGTCCAAGCCACATGTACATGTATCAAAATGTACATATCCCATAAGACACATCAAAACTCAAGCTTCCTCTTGTTCTTTCTCGAGGTTGATCCTGTAGGCACAAATCTAGGAACAATGTGCATCTCTGGATCCTGCAAATTAAATATCAATTGTTAAATTCAACTAACTATGTACTAATACATTAGCTCAATAAAATACCATATCTAAATTAACTCAACAATTATCAAAATGTTAATGGACATTGCATGAAACAATTGGTCATTAATGGACATCTCACCTCAATGAGAGACTGTGACAAAGGGGATTGTGTTCCTTGTGTAGCAGATGGAGCTGTTGGTTGAACATCAAGGATGGTCGCATCCATGGTCGAACCAGAGGGGGCAGGAAATGCTACTGGTGGTGGTGGCTACAATCACCAAATGTTGAAATAGTTAGACGTGTGCATGAATAAACAATAGAGAACAATAACACACTATGTCTAGATCATGTTCAAATAGTTGTACCTCTATGTGGCTTGTTGTTATTGCAGATACCACATTGACTGCTACATCAATAACTCCTGCTGCTGGTGGCTATAATCACCGAATGTTGAAATAGTTAGACATGCATGAATAAACATACGGCAACAATAATAAACTATGTAATGATCATGTTAAAATAGTTGTACCTCTGTGTGACTTTTTGCCATTGTAGATGTAGCATTGACTACTGCATCAACCATCCCTGCAAGGTTTTCAATAGTAAACTCTGGATCTTGATGCAGTAAACATGCAAATCAAACATTAACAAAACATTTTATGCACTGGATTTCAAGTTAACCAAGAAATATCATAGAAGGTATACATTACCATGGTATCAATAGCTCCATGGTCATGGACAACTGGACTCTTGCTAGGAGTAGGCTGCCTCATATACACATGACCCTTGTTCACATATGGGCTATGAGGAGATACAACTCCAAGAAATGGTCCAGGTGTTTCGGTTGGTTCCTATAGTCAACAAGAGTTCATATACTTAGACATGCATGATTCAAGGAACATACATGTATTTAAAAAATGACATTTTTTAAATGTTTAAAATGTTTACCTCCATCACTGCTTTCCCTCATGAAGGATCTAGAATTTTCCAGTTTAATAATTGTAAATATTAGACCATAGATAGCATTAGTTAACTAACATGTACAATGTGTGGAAATTAACAAATTAATAAGTATTAAAAAACTTACATTTTTAAAATGTTTACCTCGGTGTGAGATACGACAATGGGTGCTATATGAATCTATCCAACAACCAAGGGATCAGTGGATGGAATGTCATGCCCAGATATTTCCTCGGTCAATACGACCATGGATTCTACCTCCATCACTGCTTCCCCCCATGAAGGATCTGGCATCTGCAAGTTTAATATTTGTAAATATTAGACCGTAGATAGCATTAGTGAACTAACATGTATAGTATGTGGAAATTAACAAATCAACAAGTATTAAAAAACTGAAATTTTAAAATGTTTACCTCGGTGTGAGATACGCCAATGGGTGCTATAGGAATCTCTCCACCAACCAAGGGATCAGTGGATGGAATGTCATGCCCCTCTGTAGAGTCTAGAACATGGAACTCTGGGGCGTCACTGCCGACATAAAGCATCAATTGCAAGTTCACAAAATTAATATATTAGCTTTAATTTTGGAGGAATAAAAGAAAAAAACTAATTTTTTTGTATTTTTGACATATATCCCTATGTTTTTACTCAAATTTCGATCGAGAAAGCTTGTTGGATGCAGAATAAAATTCTGCATCCAATGAGTACCCACTCGGCATACTTTCGACGTACTTCGTTACCCCCAAAACAAGAAATACCTGAAAAAATGTGATGATGATGTTTGATGGACCTCGCTACCCCAAAAACAAGAAATACCTGAAAAGACGTGATGATGACATCATCATCACATTTTTTTAGGTATTTCTTGTTTTTGGGGTAGCGAGGCCCATCAAAAGTATGCCGAGTGGATACTCGTTGGATGCAGAATTTAATTCTGCATCCAACGAGCTCTCCTGATCAAAATTTGAGTAAAAACACAGAGAGATATGTCGAAAATACGAACAAAAAAGTAGTTTTTTTATGATACCTATCCCCAAATTCATATTAAAAATTTATTTAAGACCTATATGGTATTTCAAATTTAAATCAATTTCATTGGCTAGCACATGATGACATAGAATTTGAATTAGAGTTAAATGGCCCATTTTGAGTTGAAATTTCCTCTAATGTAAATGCTTATTACAATTGTTAATTACTATCAATTTATTAATTAATCACTAATAGGTTAATTAATTATAATGGTTAGTTTTTATAGGGAGTGTCTATTTATTAAGAGACGTGACTATTAACCTATAAACCATATTTGACATGCCTCACCTTCTCTGTAAATTATCAATTATATATTTATAAATAATATCCAACGTGTAATTCGTTACCTTACAGTTAAACATGAAAGGCTGGAATTCAGCTCGTTAAGACAAGACTAACTCTCGATAAATAGGTCAAACACACTCTTGCAAATCTATATATGTATACATCTATATGTGACAGGAACACAAAATAAGCTATCCCTCCAATTCCTCTAAGGAAGTTATCCCTCCAATTCAATGATAGAGTTAAAAAGATAGCAAGGATAAATTTCATATATAGGTTTAACCCATAAGAAACGACACATAGTTATGGGAATGGTGTAATTACCATGATCTAAGTAACCTAAACTAGTTTGAGACTCCTCCTCTCCATGCAATTGCACCCCCCCTTTTTTTTGTTTTGAGGCAAGAGCCTCTCGTGTCTCCTTTGAAATCATCCTTTTAAAAAAAAAACAGGTGTAACTCACTTCATGCCTCCTCCAAAACATATCTCCTCTTCCACGATGATGATTCCCTCCTCCCCTTCTTGAGAGTGTTCTCTGCTTACCGCTTTTTTCATAACCGAATACCCTTCTTTAAAGGGTTGAGCTTGGCTTGTTGGGGAACAAACCCTAACAATTTCTCAACTTAAAGCAATTGAATAATTCCCTTTGGAACATAAGTATATATAGTTTTTAGAAACATTTATCTTTATGTAAATGTATATGGTATTTACATTTTTCCATATAAATATATGTATTATGCAAAATAACCATAGTAATTTTTATAGAAGAAATATCCTTCTTTTAATGAAAGGGACCATAATAAGGTTCTTTTACAATTAAAAGGGATTAGCAAGCACACACACAGATATATATATAAATTATATAGATAACCTCTTAGTATTGAGACCATAAGAAACTAAGTAGGGTATTAATATTAGCTTAATAATAAGATTAGAGTATCCCACTAATTACTAGTGTGTAATAAGTAACTTAGTGTATTCAAGACTTTCTTTAAGTTATGACAACATCTAAGAATCTAAGGCATAAAGCAGATTAATGGTTCACTTTTCCTTAAGTTCCTAAGGCCCTAAGATGACTCTCCTCTAATATACACATGAAATTCATAACTTAGGAATTACACAACAATTACTTAAAATGATTTTATCAACCTCGACTTCTTTGTCGAAAAATTGTGCATTTACATTTACTTTGCATTTTTCATTGAGAAAAAGTGGGAATAGCTGAGAGGATATTAAAGATTGTCTCTTGACAATGCTAAAGGAAAAAGAAACCCATGTGAATATATTTTTGCATATGTGGCCAATTTTTGAGCCCTCAACAATTCCCAAAAAAAGTTTACTGACCCTGTAGTCTTTTCCATAATCTCTTTAATCTCTATCTTTTGAAAGTAATAAATGAGAATATATTTTTGCATATGTGGCCAATTTTTGAGCCCTCAACAATTCCAAAAAAGAGTTTACTTACCCTTTAGTCTTTTCCATAATATTTTTAATCTCTATCTTTTGAAAGTAATAAATGAATCCTTTCCATGATTGAATGTTCTTATCTATTTTATACTTTGTTATTTTGTTTATATTGATCTTTGAATCTTTGCATGTTTAAGTCAATGTACATTATGACAGCATTGCACTAGTCCCACATGATAAGAGGTTTTGCTTGCGTTCATGGATTAGAATGGATCTACGTTGTGTCAAAGGATTCTCTCGACCATTTCTAGCTCACTCTAGCATTCATGAGTCACTAGCAAACTCAAAACTAAGTTTCAAAAACGAGTCAACCTTTCACGAGGTGTTGGGTATAAAGTCCATCGGGGAGAAAATGGCTTTGTTTATGAATTAAAATCTTTGAGTTGTTGATGGATGGTTCCAATTTCACTTACCACACGGAAATCTTGAATAACATAGGGGAGTTGGGATAATTAATTTTAGTAAAGCAGTTGTAAAATGAGGCATGGACATCCATTAAAAAAATGCTTTTGGTATAATTTTGGAATCAGTTCAAAGTGAAATTTTTACCCACTAACACAGCTATAATATTTTTCATGTTGGGAATCCAAATCAACTGGAACTACAAAAATGAACACTTATGATTGATTCCCTATCAAACCAGGTTACCCGGTCTTGTCACTTACAAAATCGAGTGAAATCATCTCGAATGGTAGCATAGGTGCTTTCTGATTTTTCATTGTCAATAAAGTTATAGTGTGGTGTATGCGGGAAATTTGTTTTCAACTATGGTTAGTTAGAATATTGTGCATTCTTTTGATAAAGAGGCTGTTGGGAAGCTTCTGCACCCAAATCTTGATTTGGCTTATTGTGTTCAAATCAATCATGGAAATGAATTATGACTTCCGTATGGAATGAAACTAAGTTTATAGATATTATCATCAATTCTACAATGGCTCAATATTCCTATGTTGATTTAGTATAGCAATGGGCTACTCTAGGTATGCACCATGTACTTAACCTAAAGGTTCTTTACAAGATTTGAGAAGTGTCACACACTATCCTCACAAAGATGGCCTATTTTGAATTCATGCCGGTTAAGCAAACAAGAAAAGATGTTGTAACGCTTGAATCGCTAGTGATCACAAAAGCAGTCAAAGAGAAAGATGGAGTCGCCCATAAACAAGGGAAAACGACTGGCAGCACTCTTGGAACCCTATACAGGCGCGACCGACGTGGAGATGAAAGGCGCGTGAACAACACTGGTGAAGGACGGACGCGTCAAAGACCGCCGGGCGAAAAACGCGAAGGACATGACAAGAGGTTGGAGGTCACGGTTTCTTTAGGGTTTGATATCAACCTATTTATTCACTTATTTTGTTTGCTCAACTCATCTAGCCTTCTATTTCTTAACAGTTTCTAACAATGAGTTCCACTACAAGGTTCTGGTTCTGGTTCGTCGTAAGTTTCTTTTTAGTCACTATATATTTACTTTCACGGGGCTTTTAGAATAGAAGAAAAATTTTAGTTAGGTTTTTAGAGAATTTATTTCATAGAAAAAGATGTGCAGAAAATTGATGGCGCTTATAATTGGTTGCAGGGTTTTTTTGGTCTCATGACCATGATAGACCTGCCTACAGTGGCGGGCGCAAATAAAGTTGCAGACATGCAATTGAACTTCTGGAGGGAAAAACTTCCGAGCATTGAAGTACCCGAGAGTGTAGCAGCAAGCTTGTCTCCGCTCACAGAGAAAGAAGCGAAAAGGTTCGCTAAAATCATCAAAGATGGAAACCTGCAATTCTATGCCGAACAATTCTGTACATCCGCCAATTTACTGTGTCACCAACCTGTATATTTGGTTGCTCCTATACTAAGCTGGAGCAGATCAAACGGACCAACGAGATTGTCAAATGAGACAAATGATATATTTTTCTCACTGGTGGATCTGAGGGAAGGGAGACAAATAACATTGCCAGAGCTTTACAGTCCATGGAAGTCATTCTTACCCTGTAATCTATCAGAGCTGTTCCCATTTTCCACGGAAGAACTTTCAGATGTCCTCTCTTCATTTCGCATCCCGGAGAGATCAAATATGGCTTTGAACATGAACATGACTTTGACTGCGGCGGAGGCTAAGCTCCCACAAGAAGAAATTGGGAAGTGCACCACGTCAATTGAGGGGATGATAGAATTTGTGTTGGCTAACTTTGGTACTTCTGATACTGTTGAGCTCGTTTCTCACCCTACGCCCACAATTGATATTGGAAAGAAAGCAAGGATAACAAATGTAGTTGAAAGACGGTCCGGCTCTTCAAACCAGCCGCCTTTGGCCTGCCATCGCTTGGTGTACCCGTATGGGGTGTTTTACTGCCATTCTATTTCTCACACAATGACTTTTACCGTTGAACTTCAGGTATTGGGGAACAGTGGAAATATGTATAATGGTACCGTTATATGTCATCCCCACGGACAGAGGCAGAGCGAGGAGTCAATTGATTGTCACCTGATTGTTGGGGACACTCTTCTTTGGCTCGCCAAGGAGAATCGTTAGTTTGTAATCGAGATTAAGAAGTTTGCAGGATTAGGTCAAGTGTTTTTTTCAGTCGTTTTAAAAAATTAGTACTGAAGAATCACTTCCCCGTTAAGAGTGTATTCTGTTCACTGCAAGTTTCTTATATATACATAATGGAATAATATTATGTTTTAGTTAATCTTTATATAAGTTCGTAGCGTCTATCCTGCTATGGTAAGATGTTCTATGTATAGAACACAAAGTATTGAACATTATTTGTAGAATTGAATAATTTATTTATTTTTATTAAAGTTTTATTTTAACAAAAATGAATTATTACTTAAGAACATCTATGTTTATATTAATTATATCATATTTTTAAAGGTGTAGAAACATAGTTATACTAAATACAGTTCAGAATTGATGTGTAACTTTAAATTTATTAAATGTTGAACATATCGAATCATTTGAGTGTTTAAAATGAATTTAGGAAGACAGATTTTATTTTTATTGCAAAGTAGAACACAAGTTTGTTAATAAACTATGTTAAGTTTACTAGATAAACCTATCATAGAAAAACAAATTATGATAACAAATAGAACTTTTAGGCTATCTCATCATTATTAGATATAGTAATACTTGATAATTTTTGTTTTTCTACTATGGGAATGGACAACTCGGACTTTGATGGATCCATTCCCGTAAAGATGACAACTTACTACACATGAAGAACATTAATCTTTTATGGGTCTTATGGGTCTTTGAAGAGGAATTTCCTATCCAACTTGGAGGTCAATATCAATGTATTGTCCCTTTAAAGGTGAAGGTCAATGATCAATATTTAACAAATGTGGGTTTGGAAATAAATGCAAAGGTAGGTGGAGTCAAGTCTATGTTAGGTGTGGAATTTGTGCATAGGAAACTTGGATATCCACAAAACAAACAATTATTATTGGGATGGATGTTTCACACAATTCTCTAAAAATTAAAGGAAATTAGTGTCAAATAGTTATAAAAAGTCTATGGAAATTTTCTTATCCATTAGTTAGTGCCTTCTTTGCTTTTAATTTCTTTTATTAAGCTAGATTTGAAGCTCCAATAGTTTTCCCCTTACAAGGATTCCTCAATTTCTTTTATGCGTCTTACCAAAGAGGAAGAACAATGATCTTGATGGGTCTTGTACGAAGAAGTTCCTTCTTGACTTAGGGATCATTAATGGATGTATTTCCCCTTTAAATGTGAAGAATGTCAATGATCAATATTTAACAAATGTGGATCTAAAACTAAATGCAAAGGTTGGTGGCCTCAACTCTATGTTAATTGTGGAACTTGTCCATAGGATGCCTAAGATATTCACAAAACTAATAATTATTATTAGGATGGATGTTTCACATAGTTCTCCTATAACTCAAGGAAATAATTATGAGGTAGTTATGTATAGCATGGGGAAATGTTCTTAGCCATTATCTAGTACCCTCGTCACTTTTAGTTTATTATATTAAGCTACATTTGAGGATCACACAATTGGCCCATCTCTAGGATTGGTAATGGTTGATTGTTGATCAACATATTGATCAGGCCCTAAAAAAAAATTAGAAGTAATCGTATGACATTGTTCACTATTCAATCCAACCACATAAAAACGCGAACATAAGTTGTATGTTTCAAGTCGGATACATTAAAAATAGATGAGGGATTTGGGAATCACATCTATACCTCTCTCCATGAAAAAGAAAGACACAATTGCTTGGTGGTAAAACACAATGTATTCCTCCATCACACGCACACACACACACACACACATAAGAACACCCCCGTCACGGTAAAAAATAAAGTGTTCTAATATGAAATCATGGCTCTTTCAATCCACTTCGTAAATTTCTCAAATTCAACCTTAATATTACATCGAGTGAACCACATATCATATGGGTTTGATTTTGTATACTTGTTTGGGTGATAGAGGTCAAGATCATGCCTTAAGGAAATTGTAGGCAATCCATTCTTAGTATGGTATTTGGATCATATTAACCATAATTTTTTCATCCTAAGACTCCATATTATTAAAGTTACTACACAAAACCTAGTCAACCTTCATTACGTACTCGTTTAAAGTCACTCCCACAAGGATACTCTCTCTACTTCAATGGGGGGATGCTAGATTACAAGGCTAACAACCTTACTATCACTTTGCAGCAAGAAATGTTGTTCTGTTTTTATAAATTTATTTAAAGTATTCAATTATAAAAATAAAAAAAAGTGCTTTAAAAAATTTCAAAAAATAATTTTAACAATCACTTATATATTATTTCCATATTCATATGAAAAAATATTCATTTTGATGTCTTGAAATGATACTTTTTTGGGTTGCGCTTTTAGGTACACATAAAAATTATTTATTATATTGATAATTTAATAATAATTAAAATATATCATAAAGTTAAATTAAAAATATGTACAACAATCTTAAAAGTGTCTATTAAAAATTTGTTAAAAAAAATGGAATTAAAAAAGTAAATGAAGATAGATATGGGGGTCGCGGTTTTGTGAGTACTTATAAGATGCCTCAAATAATAGTAAATGACCTTTAAAGAAAATAAAATAACTAAGATAAATTTTTTTTTTTTAATTTAAAAAAAATACCATATAATAGCTCATTCATAATGAAAACTTTTGTTTCATTACATCATTATCTAATACTTGATGGATTTGTAGATTTCTAAACAAATACTTTTAGTTCATAAATTTCATTGCCACAAAAGGGGAAAAAGTGAGACACATTACCATGCTTTTACCCCTCAATATTATGGAGTAAGCACACCAATATACTAGTTGAATCAACTATCCAAGATGATAGATTATTTGAGATGAGAGTGAAAAATTACCATTGTACTTCTTGTTGCAAGATAAGGAACAAAAGTGCATTAGGAAAAATTTATTTTCTAACCTTGTTTAACACAGTAATCAATCACTTTCACCTCGTACAAATACCAAACATCCATTTATGAAACTAAGAGGTAAACCCTATGAGCCATCAAATTCCTTGTTGAGTTTGTAAGAACACTCATATTTCATAATAAAACCTTCATTTAGAGTGTTCTACATAGACATCCATCTTTTCCCCAAACATACCACTTAGCATTGTTGATGTATTTGTAACTTCGGAATGTATTCATCTATGTATCTTATGTATTGTAACCCGATGTTTATTCCGGGATGTAACTATTATGTAATTGAGTCATGTTGTCATGCCCCGATGTTTCGATCAGGAGGATTTATTATGTAAACAAGTCATGTCAAGTCATAGTGGGTAACCCTCTGATTGTCTAAGGGTTAAATTCCCCGCAGTTTTGAGGCACTAGGGTTATTAGACTCTCCTAGTAGAGGTCGGCCGTATTAGGGTTTTAGTCATGCCGGGATTAGTATAAATAGAGAACTAGAGTCTCTATTTATCACACAACTTATACACACTCAAGTGTAGCACATAGTTGAGGAAGGAGAAGACACTGGGGCTAGATAAGAAGAAGGATACTGCTGTCGGATATCACTTACTATTTTGGGATTTTCTATTTTGGTGCTGATTCTATCTTCGAGGAAGTTGTAGGGTTTTCTCCTTTATGGTTTCCCCAAGGAAAAACACTGTGTTCATTGTCTCTTGTGTTTAATTGCTATGCTTGTTATTCTCTCAGTTAAAGATCCTAATAATGTTAGCTTAATGTTGAAAAACTAACATGGTATCAGAGCTAGCCTGAGAAGAAGACACTGTGCAGCTGCAGGAACTAGGGATTCCTAGTTTGTGGATCTTCCTCCATATATTTTCAGCAAAAGTAAGGTCAAATAACTCTCCTCCTTAGGGCACATCTTTCTGTCGAAGCAGAATCCAATTCTGAGGATTTTCAGTTTTGGACCCGACACTACTGCCAGAAATTAGGGATTTTCATAGAAGAGGAATTTTTTACTGAGACTAGGCCTGGATTGATCTACTCCCCAAAATCCAAGTTAGGGACAAATTTCAAGCCATTTGGGTGGAAAGATCTCCGAAAAAGAAAAACCCTAATTTGCTCCTAATCGAGTATTGTAGGATTTCGGCATAAGTTTCAGATCCAACATCTTGAACCTGGTAAGATCTAAAATATTTTGTATTTCGATTTGAGGCTCTCAGTTAAGATGTCTCATCATACCAAGATTGATGAAAAGCTTGAGGGAGCTGATAATTTCCGAGCCTGGAAGTATAGGATCTCCTTGGTCCTCGAAGAAAATGAGTTAGACTCCTACATCCATGAGGAGGTTCCAGTTCCAAAAGGAGATGAGGCAAAGGCCTTACATAAGAAGAAGATGGTTATGGTGAAGAGGATCATTGCTGATTCTATTAAGGATCACCTTATACCACAGGTGTCCTCTCTCAAGACACCTAAAGCTATGTTTGATTCCCTAACCAAATCGTTTGAAGGGAAGAACATAAACCGGAAGATGACTCTGAGAAATCAACTAAAGAATGTGAAGATCCAGAATGCAGAGACCATCCAGTCTCACTTCACAAGGGTTTCTCAGATCAAGGAACAATTGGAAGCACTAGATGAAGAAGTGGAGAATGCAGAAATTGTGATGACTGTAGTGAGAATTTCTCCTCACTACAGTGGTAAAAAGGGCTCCCTTGTGCCTATAGGGCATAATGGTAGGTTTCTACCCTTAGAAAACAGTAAAAAATAAAAGTAAAAATGGATGAAACAAAGTTGCGAATTAAAGCTAAGCTACTCTAAGCAAATGGCTACAATAGTAAACTGAATCTACTAGCTAATGACAGGAAAATCAAAGAGAGGAGATGATGGAGCTTTGTTGAACCCCTCTGCACACAATGGGTTAGGGTTCTGCCTCCAAAACCTGCAAAAGAAACCTATACTATCATGGAGAAAACCTGCAAACAATTGTTAATGGAAAAACCTGCAAATGAAAATCTGAGTTATAAAATAAAACAAGTAAATAAACATGCATAAACAAAAGTTATACCTCACTTGGGTGGAAATGGGCCACCATGCCCTAGCTCATGGGAGCACCTCTCTCTTGGTTGGGGAGTAATGGCTTGGAGAAACGGAGATGGAGGAGAGGGAGAGTGTGGGGGTCAAATGGAAGGTCATGGAAGGTCTTGTGAAGTGAAATGATTGTTGTGAGATGGTGTCCTTAGGTGGTGTAGGCCATTGTGAGCTCTGTGGGGGATTTTTGGGTTAACAATGACCACCTTGAATGGTCTCCCTAGGACATGGGACTCTTTCATTCAAGGGATATGTGCTAGAAAGAAGTTGGTCAAGTTTAGCAGACAATGGGAAGAATGCTCTCAAGAAGAAGCTCAGATAACAGCTCGAGAAGAGAAGATGGGAAGTGATGATCAAGCTCTCATAGTACAATCCAAGAAATCCAGATCCAGCCATCACAGAAGTAAGTACTCTCATCATAGAAATAACTCTATAAATCCTCGAGATAGGTCTAAGTACATTTGCTATACATGTGATGAAAAAGGACACTTTGCTAGAGACTGTCCTAAGAACAAAAGTAGCTCTCACAAGAAGAAGGGAAGCCAGAAAAGACATCATGGTCATGCTGTAGAGGATGATGAACCATCCAAGAAGAGATCGAGATATGAAAGTGAAGATTTTTCAAGCGAGGATGAATATGTTTTGATCTCCGCTCTCATAGGTAACATTACTCATGGAAGTGATGATTGGATTATAGACAATGGGGCTTCCAAAAATATGACTAGATTCAAGGAATCCTTTATGAAACTCTTAGAACATGAATCACCTCACAAGGTGAAGCTAGGAGATTACTACCAATATCCAATAAAAGGTAGTGGGGAATCTTCCTACAAACTAGGCTCTGGAAAGTCTCTAACGATCAAAGAAGTATTGTTTCTGCCAAGACTCAAGAAGAACCTTCTCTCCATATCAGCATTAAATGCAAAAGGAATGAGGGTTGCATTCATAGATGATCAAGTCATCATGTGGCCAAGAGGAAAGACTATTGATGATGCGGTAGTGATTGGTGAACAAGAAGGAGGCTTGTACAAATTAAAGGGCCATATAGAACAAGCCCTGGTCCATGACACAGTAGAGCCAAGTGAACTTTGGCATAGAAGGCTTGCACATGTGCATTATAGAGCACTACCTCTTGCAAGCAAAGCTGTTGAAGGTCTTCCAAAAATACAAGAAAAACATGATGGGGTCTGCAAAGGATGTGCAAAAGGAAAGAACACAAAGAAGACATTTCCAAGTAGTGAAAGCAAAGCAAAAGGAATCTTGGAAATCATCCACTTCGATGTATGCGGTCCTATGTCATAAAGCTCACTAAGTGGGTATGCATATTATGTTTCTTTTATTGATGATTTTTCTAGGAGGACATGGGTTTACTTCATGAAGAACAAAGATGAAGTATTCAGCAAATTCAAGGAATTCAAAGCCTTGATCAAGAACCACACTGAAAAGAAGATCAAGACTTTTCTTTCAGATAATGGCGGAGAATTCACTTCAAATGAATTCAAAGAGCTATGTAAAGAATCAGGGATCAAGAGGGATTTGTCCACACCATATAATCCACAAATGAATGGGATTGCAGAATGGAAGAACAGAACTATCATGGAAGCTGCAAGAGCTATGCTTCATGATCAAGATCTTGCTATGCATATTTGGGCAGAAGCTGCCAGAACAACGGTGTATGTATAGAACCGTACTCCACATAGAGTACTCGAGAACAAGACTCCTGAAGAAGTCTTCTTTGGAAAGAATCCAGAAGTCAACCATCTCTGAATATTCAGCTATCCTGTATACAGACACATTCCAAAAGAGAAGAGAACAAAATTAGATCCTTCAGTAAAGAAGGGTATATTTGTGGGATACTTTGAAAGCTTGAAGGATTATAGAATCTATTTCCGAGGATACAAGAAGATTGATATCAGCAGGGATGTGACATTTGATGAAGACACAGCTTACAACAAATCCAGAAAGAGACTTGCTGAAGAACCTGAAGAAGTAGAAGCAGAACACTAGTACAAAATGAGGAATTAGCTACTAGGTGACTAAAAATTCTAGTCACCACAGGTTTTCCAAGTGATTTACTACTAAATATGAGCAATTTTGATTGACTCAACTATAAACGACTAAAATTAATGACGAATTTAGTCACGAGTTAACAAATATGACTAGATAATAAGTGACTGAGTTAAAAATGACTAAAATAAATGACTAATTTAGTCACGACATAAAAAATGACTAGCTAGAAGAATATGAATTAGTCGTTTATGTTAGTCATTTTTAATTGTGTCATGGAAAATTGCAAATTTGGCAATGAAGTGTAATTTTTGTAAGTTGTCTACCTTCTATTAGTAATATTAGTTCCATGCACATCGATCTTCAGAGATCCAACAAAGCAATTTCATGAACTTTTAGCCTTATGGGGGCTTTTATGGTTTGCAAAAAAAAAAAAAAATCTCTAGCTTTGATCTATTTTTGGCGAATCAAAGGTCATGATAATTGATTGGGCCAGAGGTCTCACCAAGTTGCAGTCACTAAGTTATATATGATTGTTGGCTGAAAAAGATTGGGCTCCTAAAGAATTGTTTTCTTTCTTTATCCTTCAGGCACCTGTATAGGGAGTTCAATTCTGACGTGGACCTACGGTGTTGAATACTTAGGCTAAGAGGACTAGATTTACAAGTAATTTTTCTGAATCTAAGAAGATGCTTGAAGAAACATCTAAGAAGAGTAAATGGAATTGGAATTCAGGCAATTCTAAACATGGTGATGAGATTGGTGTCGGTGGACAGAAATTGAAACTGAAAAATATTGGTATTGAGCTTCACGTTGGGTCTCCACTGCCTTCAGAATGACATCAATGTTTAGACCTTCAGGTTTGTTCTGTGTTTTTCTTGATTATCTATTGTGTTTTTTTTTTCTATTCATGTTTTTTTTCTTTGTTGTGGATGTGGTGGAGATGAAATGGCTAGATCATAATTCCCTTACAAAAACAAAGGAATGCTACACTTGCAGATGCACTATAATAGGCCATAATTAGGATCAAATCTATTATTGGATATCCTGTGATTTTCACAAGTTGCAGCCCCGAAAATAGGCCAGACCTGCCCAGGTTCATAATAATATTGCTATGTTTACAGATAAAACTCAGGAACTAGCAATTCAAGGGTTGGTAGACCAAAAATGTTGTGTATAGGATTTCATACTAAAGGTTATAATATCTAAGAATTTCCTCGCTTCAAGGTTCAAGGGAGGGGCCTGGACTCTTTACTTTCCCTACGGGACCCCTTCCAGAAACACGTACGAGAGGAGTTGTGCAAGTCTTAATTACCTGCTGTTGCACCTCTTTTTTTGTAGTAAAGTATATTGCTTTCCCAAATACTAAAACTGCGTAATCTGCTTAATATTGTTATATTTGTAAGATTCATGAGCAGCCCCCAGGAATTGTAAGACTCATTAATTAACTTTGGGGATTACAACAATCTCATACGGAAATAAGCCTTCCATTACTCGAAGAATCCAACCTTTTAATAGACTAATTCAGAATATATACAAAAGGAGAAGGAAACTAAATATAGAATTAGAAAGTTAATTCCTAAATTTATGCTAACAATATGACAGCTTCACAAGATATCCTAAATGAATTCAACTGCATTCTATCCTATTTCTAACTTAACTCTTCCATTGATAGCAAAGCTAACTCAATTCTTTCCAAAACTGGTGCACTAAATTGATTACCACTAACCTAAACATATGGATAATATTCAATTAAGGGAAACCCACTCCCTTTTGTAAAATTTAGAATCTTAATTTTCGAATGGCCACGTTGCAATTTAAGAGTGATTCCCCTACATCATTTATCCTTATTAAAAGATCTAGAGTAACCTTGGTACGCAACATTACAACTTTGGGAGAAGACCTTCCTCATCACATGTGACTCCTCCTTCTGACTCGACCTCATTTCCTCCTCAATATTCCTCCTCTCCAGTGACTGAGATTATTCCTCTCCCTCACAATCCTATCATTGCTCATCCCCTGAACATTCAACCACCCTTTCCTCACTCGAATGTTCTTGCTCTTGACTCGACTATGGATTTCCCCCCACTTTCTCACGATCCTCCTCCATGTGGTCTTATCCCCTGCCCCCCCCCCCAGCCCTACCTCTTCCCCCTCCTTTTCTGCCCCTGCCCTCAAAAAATCCCTCCCTATTTTCACTGCCACTTCCCCCTCTTCCCCCTCCACCCTACATATAAACTCCATTAGGTTTGCTAATGTGACTGTGAGGAAGCCTCCCAAAGGGAAACGGAGCTTAAAGGTAGAACTTTCCTCTGCTTCTCCCCCTTACATCCCACTATCTGTTCGTATCAAGGAAGCTGACAGAGGCTTCTCTTCCAGGGGACTTAGAGATTTGACCCCCCCAAGAGAGTTTACTAGATGATGATTCTCTCCCTTAACTCGCGGGATCTAGGAGGGCGGACCAAATCTCTCAGCCTTTGAGCTCTTTTCAGTTCTCTTAAACCTGATATTATTCTGTTACAAGAAACTATGTGTAGTGATTCTCCCGCTCTTATCGCCTTCTCTAAATTACTCCCCTCCTGGGAGTACTGTGCTATCAATGCGAAGGGGCTTTCGGGAGGTCTTCTCTCAACTTGGAATCCTTCGATGGTCAATTGTAAGGCTTATCATACATGTACGGGTATTCTGCTCCAGGCCTCTATTCGGGGGATGCCAGCTATCCCTATCAACATCCTAAATGTTTATGGTCCTTATAGGGACCATGAACTTTTCTACGACAATGCTCTTAGAGGGGGCATTCTCAACTTACCGCATCTGGTGATTGGAGGGGACCTAAATCTTATCCTTCATTCTTCTGAATTCTGGGGAGTCAAAGCCTCTTTGGACCCACTATCGAACCACTTCCTATCTCTCTTTGAGTCTATAGGTTTGGTGGATGTGGCTCCAAGTGAGTCTGGGCCTACTTGGCGCAATGGCAGAGGTGGAAGTGAAGGTATCAACAAGCGTTTAGACAGGTTCCTTATCTCAAATTCTCTGATTCCCTCTCTGGGAGCCTATAAGACCTGGATTAAGTGCTTGGATCTCTTTGACAACTTCCCCATTGTTTTCGAGTGGAATACCTGGAAGGGGTCCCATGATTAGCATTTCAAATTTAATCGATCTTGGCTTGAGGATCCATACTTTATTGCTTGGTTCATGCGAGAGTGGGTTTCTTCTTTCAATCTGGATTCTATAGATGACATTGAAGATCTTTGCCTCTCTTTGAGAAATCTCAAATCTGCAACTAAAAGGTGGACCAAAGAAAAATTTGACAGTCTGGTATTGGAATCCACCAACATGGAATTAGCTATAGAATCCATCCTTACTGGTCCTACTAAGGGCATTCTCTCTTTGGAGCAGATTGTCTCCCTGTCACTTTTGAATGCTGAGAGACATAGAATCCTGCAACATTTCCTTCTCACATGGCAGCTGAAAAGTAGAATTAAATGGGCTTCTCAAGGTGATTCAAATACAAATTTTCATAATGCTGTGGCCTCGGGGAGAAGAGCTCGAAGACCATGATGGGATTTTGGTTGAGAATGAGGCCTCCCTAAAGGAAATGGGTAAATATTTTTTTTCAAATATTTACAAAGATGAGGGTTCTACTAGCCTTTATCAACAACTTAAAGTTATCTCGCTCTTTCCTAGATTTATCCCCTCTGAGCAGTCATCTATCCTCTTAAAGCCAGTGAGTCTTCATGAAATTGAACTCACTCTCAAAGCTTTTAAAAAAGACCGTAGCCCCGGTCCTGACGGTTGGCCTGTTGATTTCTACTTACATTTCTTTGATCTCTTGAACCCTATTCTTCTCAAGGTTATTGACCAGACAAGGGTTTCGGGGTTTGTCCCCCCTTCTTTGAAGTCGAATTTCCTGGCCCTTATCCCTAAGAAAGACAAACCCCATACCTTTGTCGATTTCCGACCCATTTCTTTATGCAACCTGCTCTATAAACTTATTGCTAAAATTATTGCAGGGAGGCTCAAGCCCTTCTTGGATTTGTGTATCTCTCAGGAACAATTTGTCTTCCTTAAGGATCATCAAATCTCTGAGCCTATTGGTATTGTTCAGGAGGTTCTTCACTCCATCAAGACTAAGAATCTTTGTGCCTTTGTTCTAAAGCTTGACCTCACCAAGGCATTTGACTGTGTGGACTAGTCCTATGTCAGACTCATCTTGATCCAAATCGGTATTCCCCTTCTTACTGTTAATTGGATTATGTCTTGTATCACTTCAATGAATTTTGCGGTCCTGGTTAATGGAACCCCCTTTCCCTTTTTCACTGCTTCGCGAGGTATTCGTCAAGGCTGTCCTTTATCCCCCCTCCTCTTTATTATTGTTATAGAGGGTCTTAGTCTTCTTATTTAGGATGCCAGGAACAATGGTCTCACTAGAGGCATTCAAATATCTCCCTCTCTTGCCCTCTCCCACCTTCTCTTCGTGGATGATGTTATCTTGATGGGCTCAGGTACTCTCCTTGATTGGTCGACCTTTGAAGTAATTCTGGAAACTTTCAGCAAGGCCTCTGGTATGAAAATCAATGTTGAAAAGTCTTGTCTTCTCTACTGTAATATGGACAATGCAGTACAAAACACTTTTTCTAGTTCTATGCCCTACAGAATGTTACCTCTTCATTCTGGTTTCACTTACCTGGGTTATTTTCTAAAACCTCTTGGGTATCGTGTTAATGATTGGATTTGGCTTCTCCAAAAATTTGAAAAGTGCATTAGTAACTGGACCTTCCAGTATCTTTCCCTGGGAGGCAGACTAGTTCTAGTGCAATCTGTCCTTTCTAGCATTCTTGTTTATTGGATGGGACTTGCTCCTATCCCTGCCACCATCTTGCAGAAGCTCAGAAGTATCATGTTTAACTTTCTCTAGGGGTCCTCTGATAAAAACAAAAAGTTTCATTTGGCAAGATGGAATGACCTGTCATGGCCGAAGGAATGTGGGGGCTGGGGTATCAAGAACCTTCATTGCTTCAATATTTCCCTTCGTCTCAAAAATTTATGGAGGGTTCTTCATTCAAATGGTTTTTGGACATAGGTCCTTCTCTCTAAATATATTAAATGCTCCACTGTGGTTGAATGGCTCGGGAATAAGAATTTTACCACGCGCTGTGCTTCAGCTATTTGGAGAGGCTTTGTTCAGACCCTCCCTTGGATGGGCTTACATTTGGCATGGCAGGTGGGAAATGGTGAAAATATTCTCTTAGGTATCGATCCTATTGTTGGTTTTTGATCCTCCTATAGTATCCTTGAAGATCTACAGTATTACCTGGAAGACCTGAATATTTGCTCTCTTGCGCAAGCCCATAATACGCTGTCTTCGAGGTGCAATTGGTATACTTCAAAAGATTTGGATCTTAGTGGATCTTACTCTACTATCTGGAATAATTACATTGAAAGTCTTATTGGAGTGGGTATTCACCTCTCTAACAGTTTAGATGATCTTGTTTGGACCTATAAAAAGAATGTTGGTTCTATCACAGCTAAGGCAGTTTATGATTGCATTGTATTTTCACACTCTCCTCCGGCTCCTAGTCCCGCAGAGTCCTCCCTATGGAATAGAGCCCTTCCCAACAAGATCTCTTGCTTTATTTGGATCTCTATTCAGAATAGGATTCTCACCTGGGAGAATCTCCAGAAAAGGGGCTATCATGGCCCTGGGATTTGTGTTCTCTGCTGCGAGGATGAAGAGACTGTTGAGCACTTATTTAACAATTGCCGTGTATGGAGGATGGTTGCTATTCATGTTTGTGATATCTTAAATCTAACAGATTTTTCTCCCTCTGCTTCGATTGGGGAGATGATCAAAATCTGGAATGAAATCATGCCTAAGAACTCACCCTTTCACACTCTCCCTTTCCACATGATGTAGATCTTCTGGAAAAAAATAATAAAAAATAATTTATTATAAATATAATTTATTTCCACTATAAACATAATTTATGAAAAAATAAATAAAAATATATACATTATCCAAATTAAATAATACCATTATCCAAATTAAATATCATATACCATATACCCAAAAAATACCATATACCTAAAAAAACTGAAAAAAATACCATTATCCAAATTAAATAATAAAAATAAAAAAATATATATGAAAACACACAAATATTTTATTTTCATGGTTTGTCGAACGGTCTTGACCAGCAGCAACGGCATTCCGATTTTCCTTACCATCCTTCAATTCCGACAATTTAGATTGCTGCTCAACCTGCTACTTCTTGTCAAATGGCCTAACTGTTCGCGCCAAACATTGGAGGGTTTGGTGGGTTTTGGATATGGATATTGGTCATACCCGTTGAGGATTTTGGGATCGATTTTAACCACGGTTGATTTCACAATTTCTCTATTTAATTGCCATAGCTACCATGGATAAAGTAGCATTGGAGAGAACCTGGAGACTTTTAAAGAGGCGGGCCGCGAATTCTGCACCTCTGGCATCAACACCACCTTCTTTGCTTACAAAATCCATGGTAAGTACTGTGAAATGATAAATTTTTAGTGAATGTTGGATAAAAACCATATCCGGCCCCTCACCAGAGAGTTTCCATCCATCATGATTTTGGAGAATTAAATTTTTAGTGAGTAAACAGCCCTGACCTTCCAGCACTAGGCTCTTTCTGTTGTGCCCTCGGTATCCTCACTAAGCTCTGGATAGACCTCTGCCAGTGTTTAAAAAGGGATCTGTCTGCACTTTAGGGTATTGTCCGCCCCCTTTCTAGCCAGAAGGGCTTCCCTTACAGTAGCAGCACACCCTATACAGTGTTTGCCTTGCCATTTTCCCATCGTTTAATCCTCTAACCCTGCGCAACAAGCATAGTAACATTCGTTAGAAGGTTACTTTTTATTGGTTTTATTTGTTACTGAATGTAAGACTACTACTACCCCTATTTGCAGGCATATATATTAGAATATATAAACACTACACTGTAATCTTGGTTTCAAAAGTTAATTTTGATGGTTAGCTAGTGTTGTAACACAAGAAGGACTGATTTAAACCTTATTTGCAAATTTATATAAGACTGTATGTAATGGTGTTATCTTGGACATAATCATAGTTTACACTCTGAATATTAGGTATGCTTTCTAATACTCTATGGCTGATGGTAAAGAATCACTTCAAGATTTTGTTTAAGAACCTATTTGCAAGTATACATACTGATTTGTTTTTCCTAAACTAGACAGTCACATAATTAGTTCAAGTTCATACTATACACTGCTGTATGCACAGAGTGGTGAGTGTGTTTGAAATGATAAAACCAATGTATGGACTTATGCTTAAATAGTGAAATGATAAATTTTAGTGAATGTTGGATAAAAACCCTATCCAGCCCCTCACCAGAGAGTCTCCATCCATCATGATTTTGGAGAATTAAATTTTTAGTGAGTAAACAGCCCTGACCTTCCAGCACTAGGCTCTTTCTGTTGTGCCCTTGGTATCCTCACTAAGCTTTGGATAGACCTCTGCCAACGTTTAAAAAGGGATCTGTCTGCACTTTAGGGTATTGTCCGCCCCCTTTCTAGCCACAAGGGCTGCCCTTACAGTGGTAGCACACCCTATACAGTGTCTGCCCTGCCATTTTCCCATCGTTTCAATCTTCTAACCCTGCGCAACAAGCATAGTAACATTCGTTAGAAGGTTACTTTTTATTGGTTTTATTTGTTATTGAATGTAAGACTACTACTACCCCTGTTTGCAGGCATATATATTAGACTATATAAACACTACACTGTAATCTTGGTTTCAAAAGCTAATTTTGATGGTTAGCTAGTGTTGTAACACAAGAAGGACTGATTTAAACCTTATTTGCAAATTTATATCAGACTGTATGTAATGGTGTTATCTTGGACATAATCATAGTTTACACTCTGAATGTTACGTATGCTTTCTAATACTCTATGGCTGATGGTAAACGATCACTTAAATATTTTTTTTAAGAACCTATTTGCAAGTATACATACTGATTTGTTTTTCCTAAACTAGACAGTCACATAATTAGTTCAAGTTCATACTATACACTGCTGTATGCACAGAGTGGTGAGTGTGTTTGAAATGATAAAACCAATGTATGGACTTATGCTTAAATAGTGAAATGATAAATTTTTAGTGAATGTTGGATAAAATCCCTATCCATCCCCTCACCAGAGAGTTTCCATCCATCATGATTTTGAAGAATTAAATTTTTAGTGAGTAAACAGCCCTGACCTTCCAGCACTAGGCTCTTTCTGTTGTGCCCTCAGTATCCTCACTAAGCTCTGGATAGACCTCCGCCAGCATTTAAAAAGGGATCTGTTTGCACTTTAGGGTATTGTTCACCCCCTTTATAGCCACAAGGGATGCCATTACAGTGGCAGCACACCCTATACAGTGTCTGCCTTGCCATTTTCCCATCGTTTCAATCCTCTAACCCTGCGCAACAAGCATAGTAACATTCGTTAGAAGGTTACTTTTTATTGGTTTTATTTGTTATTGAATGTAAGACTACTACTACTCCTGTTTGCAGGCATATATATTAGACTATATAAACACTACACTGTAAACTTGGTTTCAAAAGTTAATTTTGATGGTTAGCTAGTGTTGTAACACAAGAAGGACTGATTTAAACCTTATTTGCAAATTTATATCAGACTATATGTAATGGTGTTATCTTGGACATAATCATAGTTTACACTCTAAATGTTACGTATGCTTTCTAATACTCTATGGCTGATGGTAAATGATCACTTAAATATTTTGTTTAAGAACCTATTTGCAAGTATACATACTGATTTGTTTTTCCTAAACTAGACAGTCACATAATTAGTTCAAGTTCATACTATACACTGCTGTATGCACAGAGTGGTGAGTGTGTTTGAAATGATAAAACCAATGTATGGAGTTATGCTTAAATAGTGAAATGATAAATTTTTAGTGAATGTTGGATAAAAACCCTATCCAGCCCCTCACCAGAGAGTTTCCATCCATCATGATTTTGGAGAATTAAATTTTTAGTGAGTAAACAGCCCTGACCTTCCAGCACTAGGCTCTTTCTGTTGTGCCCTCAGTATCCTCACTAAGCTCTGGATAGACCTCTGCCAGCGTTTAAAAAGGGATTTTTTTGCACTTTAGGGTATTGTCCGCCCCCTTTCTATCCACAAGGGCCGCCCTTACAGTGGAAGCACACCCTATACAGTGTCTGCCCTGCCATTTTCCCATCGTTTCAATCCTCTAACCCTGCGCAACAAGCATAGTAACATTCGTTAGAAGGTTACTTTTTATTGGTTTTATTTGTTACTGAATGTAATACTACTACTACCCCTGTTTGCAGGCATATATATTAGACTATATAAACAATACACTGTAATCTTGGTTTCAAAAGTTAATTTTGATGGTTAGCTAGTGTTGTAACACAAGAAGGACTTATTTAAACCTTATTTGCAAATTTATATCAGACTGTATGTAATGGTGTTATCTTGGACATAATCATAGTTTACACTCTGAATATTACGTATGCTTTCTAATACTCTATGGCTGATGGTAAACGATCACTTAAAGATTTTGTTTAAGAACCTATTTGCAAGTATACATACTGATTTATTTTTCCTAAACTAGACAGTCACATAATTAGTTCAAGTTCATACTATACACTGTTGTATGCACAGAGTGGTGAATGTGTTTGAAATGATAAAACCAATGTATGGACTTATGCTTAAATAGTGGATGGTTACTGCTGCCTTCATAGCTGATATATCATTGAATTCACACTACTTTACCGTTGCGATACTGCAGTACCTTGGGATGCTATATGTTGTACCTGCAATGAGTGACATTTCAAACTTGCTATATGATACATGGATGATCTAAAACTGAAAATTGGAACGCTCTACTGAAGTAGATGTACTAACCACACTTACACTATTCAAGTTCACACTCATACTGTATTTTCTTCATTCCTTGAATTGACTCCAATAAGGCACTGGTCACTAACCATCTTCAGAGAAGACATTATTTGGTGTTTTAGTGTCCTTATAGAATCACATTAGGGCTCTCTCCTAGGAGGTTTCGACTTCCAAAGAAGTTTGGAGAAGTGGCTAAGGTGACAATGGTCACTTTCTCCTTCATATGTTTATCGGTGACTAGCCCCACTAGTTAATCCGGTAACAGCTTGAAATCAGAGATCTGATCTAAGAGAAAACTTGAAAGGAAGGAATATGTCTAGCTTTGAAGAATTGTGCATTTGTGGCCTACCAGATTCCTTAAATGATTAAGCAAGGTAAAGCTGTAATTTCTCTTTAAAAGAAATAGCTTTCTAGCTCCCTAAAGAAAAAATTGAAAAGAATTAGTTGAGGACGTTGAAGTAGCTTTCTCTCTCCCTAAATTAAACTCTGGTGGATGTTTCTTGGCTCCTTAAATAAGTCTTTAAGCTTGGGATCTGTTTATTCCCAGATCACCTATTTGACAAGGGACACCTTGCTCAGGAGGCTTTCTATGGCTTGAAATCAGAGATTTGATCTTAGATAAAACTTGAAAGGCAGGAATATGTCTAGCTTCGAAGAATTGTGCATTTGTTGCCATCTAGATTCCCTAAATGATTAAGCAAGGTACAACTTTAATTTCTCTTTAAAAGAAATATAGCTTTCTAGCACCCTAAAGAAAAAATTGAACTGAATTAGTTGAGGATTCTAGTAAAATTGTCAAGGTCCTTGCAATCAAAATGGATAATATCAGTGCCATTTTTCCTTATCAAGCAGTGGAGTATATCATTCCATGTCCACTAGTTTATGCATGGGAATTTATAAATTTCTATCCAATGGCAAGTTAATGTAGTCTTATAATCAACTACAAACTGGCATCCTAGGCCTTCTTGTTGTCATGCACTTAAATATCAATAAAGAAGTAGCTATATTGAGATGAGAAATAGCAGTTTCAAGATTATAGTAATATAATTTACATAGCCATTGAAGGATGGGTTAAGGCCGTTTTGCTGAAGCTGGGTAAATAAATACTTAAGCAAAACTATGAAAAACAAACTTCAGATATATCAAGATCTCAATACAAGCATCATCAAAGCTCTAATAACATGTAAAGAAATCTAAAATCAATGCACAATTTTGATTTACACATATAATATATAAAATGTATTAAAGATGGATTTATCTCAAATGAGGGTACAGCCATATATTTGTATAGTTCTCCTGTGATACACTGAAGGCCTTCACAAGGCTGAAGTACAAGTTAGGAATCCTGGTCTAGCCCCTAATAAGGCACATATGGTACCCATGTTATCCATGTGCTATTTATAAAATCTATATATCTATACTTTTTGTATTTCTTATAAGCCATGCTGTCCATACGCCTTTAAGACTGTCATATGCCTTTAAAGCCATGCCCCAGCACCCAGAAATCTGAGCCAACTTGACTATACGGACTGTCAGTTCAAGTACAGCTGTACGTACTGCTACATTCACCTTAAACAGCATGCCAAACTGAGAAATAAAGTGCAGACATGATAGAACTACCTATGCTATTAATGGCCTCGATTTCCATGCATATAAGTCATCCTAGAAATCTGTGCCTTCAAGTCTGCAGTAAGGCCTGCTACCATCAGCAGTACGGCCTATCATAAAATTCAGTAGTACAGTTCTTTTTTGCTGTTACAGTCTTGTCTTGGGAGTTGTGCCATCCCAATTCTCTTGGGAAGTGTGCCCTTTCTCAAACTATAAATCTGGAAATGCATGCCAGATCTCTGCCTTCTTCCTCTTGTTAAGAAATAGGAGATGCCTCCAATATGACTAGTTAAGAAATGTCCTCCACAGCACCTCCAATCTGGAATCTGGATGGCAACATGAGGGAGCAGATGTGTATACAGGATGAAGTAAGGAAGGACCTGGACAAGAACGTCAAAACAAACCAAAGAAGGCAATGCCAAGAATCACCCTTTAGGAAGCCAAGCCTATGGATGAAAAATCTGCCATGCAGCCAGTCTATGGAGGATATGGAAGGAAACGATATAATTGTTTAGCTGTAGTCATCCTTAATGCCTATACTGTTATGTTTTTTTTGTCTTGCTCAAAAGACAGTTTGTAAGCATCTACAGTGCAATAGGAATTGTGAAAGATGAAAAGAAAGTAATAGTTATACTGAGAAAAAGAGAGCCAAAGGCTTTCTGGGCTCTACCAAAAAAAAATTGGTTTTTGAAAAACCGCTTGACCTCTATAATAGCCTGCTGATTCAGCTGTATAATACAAATACTCTTAGTTTTTCTTTAAAAAACAAAAAGAAACAGTGCGACAGTGAGTAGTACAGGACAAACCTTTAATTTTGATAGGTGATTTCATTCAATTAATTTTGAATGCTAACATAAAGAAAAATTGCAATGGTGAGCAGTTAGGGGCAGTCCTTTCATTTTGATAGTTGATTTCACTGGGGTACCTTTCTCAGAAGGGCACAAATTGTATTAATTTTCACATAGTAGTGGTTGTTTGACAATTGAATAAATATTTTTTATTGCCCCACACAACCTCTGGTATTGCCTTGCCTCCTAATAACAGGTACCTGACTTGCCAAGTATTGATATTGTATCTATTCCATTGATATGATCCCATTGTGTAATATCCATTAATTATTAAATTCAAATATATATTTTATGTACATCTTGTGCAAAGTTAATTACATGGGTCTCTTGCACTATTAGAGATGGGATT
>LPNX010270862.1:9022-144949 GCA_001517045.1 Pseudotsuga menziesii
TCTTAAGCGACACTTAAGAGGATAGCCGTCGCTTAAGCGACACTTAGGGAGATAGAAATTTTAGCGCCGTCGCTTAAGCGACACTTAGGAGAATTGCTGTCACTTAAGCGACACTTATGCCCACCATTTCAAAAAAAAAATTAATCTTTCTGATTTTTGGCACGGTTAAAAGAAAAAATCCACGCGCCGTCGAAAAAAACCGTCGGATTTTGGATCAAAATCTAGTAGTGAGGGGGTTGACTGACGATTGTGCCAGTGCTTGATCCTCGGTTATTTTTGTCAGTGATGGGGGTGGAGGTGTTGACACAAGATCGACGATGTTTTCAGGTGTCGTTGTAGTATTTTCCTTCTTTGGTCGACCTACTTGTGCTCCTACATCGACAAAGCACTAGAACTGGGTTTCGAACGGCACTTTATTTGCGGTGGCATCCTCTATTATGTCGAGGGTCATGGCTACCAGTTTGTCTTCGTCATTTGAGGATTCGACAATGATAATCTTGCACTTACCTTTACCTTGTTGTTGTTCTTGTGTTTTTATTTTCTTCCTAGTTCCTGCTATTTCTTTGGCCAGTTTTCGAATAATACCTTTTGTAATAGCATACTTGGGGTTGTCTGGTTCTGCTTCACCCGTCGGTGCCTAAGTCGGGACGACACTTGCTGGAGCTGGAGGATTTATCTGCTGTTGTGGCTGTGGCTTTGGATTTGCGAGCTAGCGTTCTATTTTCTTTGCGGTCAGAGGTTTTATAGTTATCTATAGTCGACCAGTGTATTCGACTGGTGTCTCCTCCGAAAAAAATGTGCTAATGTAGAGGTTGAGCTCATAGTATTCTTCCTTTTCATGGTCAGTGAGTGGCTCCTCGATCGAGAAGTCGATCTGTTTGGCTGCTACTGGTACTTGTATTTTTGTCTTAACTTGACGAGACAGTTCTTAGAAGATCTGGTTGACAGATGGATAGTAGTCAAGGGCTTTGGTGTTGGAATCCTCACCCTGCATGTACCACACTAAGGTATGATTGAGCTCCAGCTAGATGTGGGAATTTGCGGGTAGATTTTGTTGGATTTTTTGAGGAACCCTCCATCTAGTCATGTGGACTTTCAATTGTTGGAACCAGTTCTCTAGGAACACTTTCCCATGCTCCATTTTTTGCAGGGTTCCTTTTTGGGAGAAGGGTTTGAACCTCCACATGTCGAACCTTGACAGTTTCTGAAAGACTAGGATCCCCTCAGGGAAGATGTGGTACATAACAATCCATAAGATGAGGGAGGGGAACTTGATGATTCCCCCCATTTCTTGGCATCATTCATAGATGGTATTTACCATGTCGGCGATGTAATCCCCCCATTTGTATATTCGTCCGTCGGTGGAAATAGTGTCGACGGCTTCCAGCATCTCTAACTTGAGGTCGCTGCCTCGACCTGCTAGAGTGAGTGTGATTCCAATGATTTTGGCCACAATATGTGGCATTCGAGTTGTGATTTGGTTTATCATCAACCCTTTTGATTTTTTACCGAAAGCTGACCTAGTGAGCTCTTCGACCAGTCGTTCTTTGATTCTAACTGGTACAAGGTCTCCATTATTAGAAAGATTGGTTAGTTTGGAGATGACATCTCCAGAGATGTCGATCGACTCATTGAAGTATAACTGGCCATTGTGGTATCGACTGATAATGAATTTGAAAGTAGCTTCCTTCGTTCCACCAAATCTGGCCATAAGTAGTGCATTGGCATAGCCGAAGAGAGTGTTGCGTTGGATCTTTTGTGCTGTTTGAGTGGCCTTTTTGTTGACAAAGGCCCATTCCTCGATCTCGGTCCATAGCTTCTACCATGAGCCTTCCTGTACTTTGGAATTTTTAATGTTCTTCAGCCTGTGGACCAAAGGTGTATCCGCAGCTTGTATCTCCTTTTCCTTGGTCGATGCTCTAGTCTGCTTGGGGGCCATTGTGTCAGTTTGGTCGATGTCACTAAGGGGTTCTCGGCTTTTGGTCGACTGAATGCTCTGATGCTCTATCTGTATAGGTTGCCATGAATGAACCTTTGGCGGTCTAGTATTTATAGGCGATGAGGTGGTTTTGTGCGGCAATGGGTGTATTAATGGCGGACGTGATGTTCCAGCTGGAGTACGCAAGTGTGAGTTAATGGTGAATTGCTTTTAGTTCTTGAGGTCATGAATGTGCAATGGGACTATCGAGGTTGTCGGTTGGTGTCGATGATGAGAATGGTCGACAGAAGTAGTCAATGAAAGTGGTCGACGGTCATGATGGTGGTTGTCGAGATGGTGATTTCCTATCATGGTTTTTTGTCTATAGGGTATTATTTTGTTTTCAGAATTTTTAGTTTTTTTATGGATTTTGGTTGACAGTTATGGTTGTTATATGTTTTTTTTTTTTTTGAATTAGTTTCTGTAATGTTTTAGTCATGCTCCATTAACGATCTTCCGAAATACTATTCCTTGTAACGTCCTTTGTTGGACTGATCTGTCGGGATGTATCTCTTTGACAATGTAAGGTCCCATCCATTATGTGTGGATTTTCTTAGGTTTTCCTTTGACCTGACTGTTGTATAGTAAAGCAAGGTCACCGACCGACAAGTTTTTGTTCTTAATGTTGCGGTCATGCTATGCTTTTTGTTGTTGATTTTAGATTTCTTGGTGTTGTATAGCCATGAGTCGGTGCTCTTCTAGCTTGCTGAGTTGAAATAGTCAGTCCTTCCTTCCCTTATCGATATTGACATGTAGTATTTTTTTAATAATAGGTGTCTGTTCTTGAAAGTGTAGTGGAACTACTGATTCTTGTCCATAGACTAGTCAAAAAGGGGTTTGGTTGATCGATTGTTTATAGGCTGTTCTGTATTCCCATAAGACTATAGGTATTTTCTCATCCTAGTCATCCTTGTTAGTATTACATATTTTATTTAATCCTCTTGTTAATGTTTTGTTGAATGCTTCGACCACTCCATTCGACTGAGGATGATATGTTGTACTCTGACCGTGATCGATTTGGAACTGGTCGGTTAGGGTTTTGATAGTTTTGTTGATAAAGTGTGTCCCTTGGTCGCTAATCAGGGTTAGTGGACATTCAAATCTAGTGATGATATTCACATAGATGAACTTAGCAACTATCTCACTAGAACATGTATCGACTGGTTCAGCTTCTTCCCAATTAGTGACACATTCCACTACAGTAATAATATACCTTGCACTTGATCTTTTTGCTGGGATAGGAAATGGTTCTATGAAGTCTATGGCCCATATTTCGAATGTGAGACTGGAGTTTACTGATATCAAGAGAATTTTTGTACTAGGCAGAGGTCGACCTAGTCGTTGACATCTGTCACATCAACTAACAAAACTTTTGCAATCTCTATGGAGTGTCATCCACCATAATCTTGACTGTTGGATTTTATTTGCAGTTATGTCTACTTGGAAATGTCCTCCTGCAGGTCCATAGTTTGCTTCATGCATGATTTGGTCTCATTCATGTTCAATTACACACCTTCTGAGGATGTCGCCTCATCCCATTTTGTATAAAAATCCATTGATGAGACAGTATGGTGCAGCCTTCATAGCTAAGATCTATTTTTTCTTGGTGCTCATACCTTCTGGTGCATGTCTGTCTTCTAAGAATTGAGCTATTTCTTCTAGCTCTGCAGGGACTTATTATATTCAAAATAAATGTGCATCAGGTAAGTCGTCATCAACTCTTGTTTGTTCTTCTCCTATGTTGATTTGGGATAGATGGTCGAGCCCAACATTTAACTTGCCTGGTCGAACAACAACTTCAAACTCAAATTATTGGAAGAGAAGTAGCCATCGATAAATCCTTCCATGATGGAGTGGTTTATTGACAAGATACTTCAGGGCCTAATGGTTGGTATAGAATATGAAGGGGTTAGCTAAGAGGTAATGTTGATACTTTTGAAGGGAAAAGACCATTCCTAGGGATTCTCTTTCTATGGTCGAATAGTTTCTTTCAGCCTTGTTTAATTTTCTACTACTGTAAACTATGGGATAATCCATTACATCATCTCCTGGTTGAGTTAGGATTGCTCCTATTGCTAGTCCTGAGGCATCAATATGTACATGAAATTTGATCGACCGGTTTGGAAACTTCAGGATGGGGGCTTCGACTAGTTTTCTTTTTAATTTTTCGAATGATATGTGGCATTCCTCTGTCCAGTTAAATTCTTGGTCTTCCCTTAGTAGTTCTTCAAGAGGATAGGTCATATCTGAATAGTATCTTACAAATTCTTTGTAATATCCTGTGTGGCAAAGTAACACCCTGCCTTGTTTGGGGTTTATTGATGGTTTTAGGTTGAGGATAATTTTAATCTTTGCAAAGTTGACCTTAATACCTTCCTTACAGACAATGTGCCCTAATAGTATCCCTATGGGGATCACAAATATAAATTTCTTGATGTTTAGGGAGAGTTGAATCTGTCAACATCTCTCCAGCATAAGTTTGAGCCATTTGCAATGATATTTTAAGGTGGAGTATATTGTCCAGTCATCAAAGTATACTGCCATGGTCTTATAGATGTATTCTTGAAATGTTTTGACAACAATTCAAGAAAACACTGCAGGTGCATTCTTTAATCCAAAAGGCATAACTTTGTAAGCAAATGAACCAAATTCACACACAAAGGTTGTCTTCTTCTAGTCCTCTTTAGCTATTGGTACTTGGTTGTAGCCTAAGAATCCATCTGTAAATGAGTAGCATTCATGTCCTACAACTTCATTCAATATTTCCTCTGCATAAGGGGTTGGAAATGGGTCTGTCAGTGTTAATTTTTTTAGTTCCCTGAAGTCGACACAAATTCTTAGTCTGGTCGGGTCATGTTTCTTGGGTTGTACAACCATTGGAATTTCCCATTCTAATTGTTCGATAGGGTAGATTATGCGTGCTACTAACATGTTATCAATTTCCTTTTTGACTATCTCCCTATATTTGTGAGCTAGTTTATAAGGCCTTTTCTTGACAGGTGGAACATCAGGGTTAGTATCAATTTTCATTTCTCCAATTTTGTGGACTAAGCCTTTTAGGTCTTTGTAATCCCTAGCAAAGACATCTTGGAACTCCTTTAGTAAGTTCACTATTTCTATGGTTTGTTGTTCGCTCCAATAGTCACCAATCTTTGCCAGTTTTGACCGATCATCATTTGAGATGTTGACTTCTTTAGTTTTTACTTTAGCATCTAGCCACTCTGGTGCTTTGGATTCATTGATCAGTTGAATTCCTTCTTTGAACTGTGAGAATGTGGTAGGGAATTCGGCTACAGTCATTCTGTCAGTATCTTGTTTGTCAGCTGTGTCGACTTTCAGGATTGTGAAGATAGGTTTTGTCGTCTCCACATGGTCGAATTTCCATATAAAGCTCTTTCCTCTTGTGTTTTCATTTTCTAATTGTAATCGAGTCGACTTTGGTCTTGACCATGTTTGTATTTGTTACATTCCCTTATCTATTGATGGTCTTATAAGGGTTGGTTTTCGGTCGGTTGGATAAATTGTTTAATTTGCTTTGTTGTTTTGACCAGAATTTCATTTTGAGGTATGAAGTTGAAGTATTTCATAAAATTTTCCTTGAGTTTGTACCATAAAAAGGTTTCACCTCTAGCTTCTTCCATCTTATACCATTTTTTTGGTTAATCGAATAGGGTTGATGGGAACAAGTGTGGCCATGCTCATTCGTCCTTGTATCCAAGTCTTCTCCACTCCTTTCCACAAGTTTTGATGTGATCTTCTGGGTTTTGTCCTTGAGTGAATACAGGTATCTGAGCTTGTTGGGTTAACTTCTTTCCTCCAAAAATTTCGACAAAGTAAGTCGAAGCAGTTGTCTAGGTCTGTAGTCTTGTCTGATGGGTATCCCACCATCTAGCTACTTGTCCTGTAAAAGTTTCAACTAGGATTTGAAGTCAGCCATGTTCACCAATATTTTTAGATATTTGCTCGACATGCATGACCGGTGATTCCCTCTCCTTATAACTTGGTAGTTGTGTAGTATTCAAGTTGGTCGGTTGTAAGGTAGGGTGTTCCCTTATTTTCTTTTTGAATATTTTTGGGACAATGGACACTATGAAGCACTGTTGGTTGGGCATTTTATGCACTTTTTGTATATTCCAGCACCCTCTTTCTTGTGTTTCACAGTTCTCGATATCCCAGTCATACAATTCAGTGTCTGATTTATAACCAATTGAGTCTTGGTTACCTAAGTGAATTTCTCCATGGATGTTTGGTTCTGTGTAGTCTGTAATGTTGTGGATTTGGTAGAGTTGTCTGACATCGACTTCTTCATCAATAGGTTCAGCCCAAGGTTCCCCTTGAGATGGATGAATGGGTAAAATGACCTTTTGACCATTTCATTTTAATTTAATTCTTTCCTTGTCCAAAGATATGGATGCTTTCATCTTTCTACCCCAAGGTCAACCGACTAGCACTGGGAAGGAGCTGGATCCTTCCTTTGGGTCAATGATTTCAAAATTGACCTTGGTCGAGATTCTTTTGATAGCCATGTTGACGGTTTTCTAGACTCCAATGGGTTCAATTAGGCCTTGGTCAGCTAGTTTCAAGTATATGCCTAACTCATAGAGTCAAGGCCTGCCCATCTGTTCCCAAGTGTCATGAGTCATGATATTTACTTGTGAGCCGAATTCGAGCACTACTTGTCATAGGTGGTAACCTTTGATTTCCAGGTTGACAAGTGGGTTGACATCACTTTTGTATTTCTGATTTAAGCTACATATGTTCTTTGTTTGTTTTTCAGAGTTGGTACCTTTTATTTCATACAACAAATCAATGAACTGGGATACTGAATTGTCTATTTTAACGATCTGGATTATTTTATTTATTGTGTTAGGTCGATTGTTATGAATGTTTTCTTGTCGTGCAATTTCTTGAAATACATGAGTTGCTTCTTTATATGTTTGTTTTGCCTTCAGTGGGTTAGGATAGACATTTGTCTCTTTAATTTTACTAATTCCGGGGTTATCAGCTCCTATATTTGTTCCTTGCTGAGTTACAATATGTAATTTTTTGGTGGTTATTACATCATTCTTTTGTACACAAGACAAGACATTAACATTTTTCTTGGTATTAATTTTTTCTAACATGGTAGGGAAATCCTCTAGTGAGTGATCCCCTACCCCACAGTGGGTACGAAATTTGAGATCAGTCCTATCCTTTTATGGACAGTCTGTGTACCGGTGACCCTCTTTGTAACATGTGAAGCACTGGATGGGTCGATGAGGTCGTGTGTCATGATTCCCAGGGAATTGACCTCTTCCTCCATAGCCTAGGAATCGATTATCGTACCAGTGCTCATATCGTTGACCGTCATATCTTTGTCCATTCTGATTGTTTTGCTCGTTATGCTATGCCACTGCATTTGTTTGGTAGACCACCTGATAGTTCTGTCGGTTCTTCAGGTTTAACTGATAGTCAGCCATGTTATGACTTTTGGTCTCGTAGATGGTGCACTAGGAAGCCTTGTTTTTCTTCATGTTGAACGGGTAGTCTTTCGTCGAGTGATCTATGTGTTCCTGGAAAATGTCACAAAAGGACTTGGTCTGTACAAATCGAACGTCTTGTCGGCTATATTCTTGTCGATGGTTATCTTTCGAATGGCCGGCCGTCAAGCATTTGGTGCACCAGATCTCTTGATTCTTGAGGCTTAGCTCTTTTAGATACTTTTGTATGTTCTTGAGATGTTCTTCCAATATGTGGTATGTGGGGTAAGCGGGTATGTCCTTGTCCATCTCTACCTGAAGAGCTTTCGTTAGCGCATCTTTGTAATTTTTGAATGTCTCCAGACTGATGTGTCGGTGTACTTTTTGAGATAGTCCTACAAGAAACCACTATATTAGTAATTGTTCATCTATAACATAATCCAACTGGCTCAGTAGGTCTTTCCAATTCTTATCGTAGTCGTGGATGGATTCCCCTAGCTTTTGTGATGTGGTTTTAAGTCTTTTCATGGCCAGGTGCTTAGTATCTAGAGTTTTGAAGAATGACAAGAATTGCGCCTTAATATTAGCTTTTGTCGCTCTAGGTTGTATTTCCAAAAAGGTCATGTACCACATCAATGCCTTTTTCCTTAAGGCTCCTACGAACTGTGCCATTTGTCTATATTCATCGATAACTTGGTTGGCCTCCCAAGTCGACTCGCAGATGAACCAATGTCGTCTGGGGTCCTCATCCCCCTCATATAGAGGAATGTGAGTTGATCTGTGACCCATGTATGAATCACTGTCACTGCTCTCAAGAGGTGGTGGTGGTGGAGGTGGGGGTGGTGATGAGGGTGGTGGGGTTATTGGCGTATTCGTGCTTGCGGAATTCTAGTCGACGAAACTTCTATTCCTGTCGGTTGTCGATTATTCATTGACATGCAGTTGTTTGATGTCGACTTCTTCTATCGATGGTCCACTACAACTATTTGTTCACAGTTTTGAGTGTTCTATTTCTTATAAAGATTTATTTCGTGGGGGGCCGCTCCTTCATGTGTCAGTAAGAGCAAGTGGATACTTCGAAGGGAGGGTGCCACTTGAAAGGTCACCCAGTTCCCTTCCACTGGTCAACGTATAATAAGGTGTCCTCCAGTGTATGTTTCGTCGCCTATTTGAATCCATATACTGAAGTCACCAGCTCGTAGTCGGAGGTCTTCTTCGACAATAGTCTGTATTCAAGTACGCAGATTCAATGGGGAAAGGGTTGTTCCTTCATTGGGAGCTCTTAATTGGAGAGCTTATGGCTGCTCTATCCACAATTATTCCTCCCTAGGGGACACTTCTTGTTCCATTCCTTCTTCATGTCGGTCATGACCCGACTCTGGCAGATTCTCTTCCTGGTCATTCTCCTTAGGGTTCCTTCTTCTATGCAGCTCTAAGGCTCTTTCTCATCTTTCTTCCCTTCTCTGGTGTCTCTCTTCCCTTTCTATTTTCTGATTGTCCGACATACCTTCATATGATACTATTCTCTTGAGTTCCCTTTTAGTCGAATTCTCGTTACTGGTGACTGGTATCTGTTTCTAGTCGACTAGGATCCACTATAATCTATCTCAACATATGACCAGCTACCCCCCCATAGCCTACCCGACGCTTTTTAGAAAGCTCGGATAGTTCGGTCTATTTGCTTAGGAAGTATTTCCACTCCTTTTCTGCAATGAATTTTTCCCACTTCCTCTGCTTTTCGATCAAAAATTTGAACAGCAAGGTCGGTAGGGAACACAGAAATTGTTCGGTGAGATCTGTGTAAAATTTCTCCTTTAGTGTTTCTACAAAAGTTTTGTCTTCAACTGCTTGTTCCTCACAAAAGTCATCGACGATTTTCTCAAACCACTCTGACAAGTTTGTTCTACCTCCACGGATCAGTTTTTCCAGCAATTGTTGTTCTTTAATCCCATCTGGTTTTCTCATCCAATAATTTCTTTAAAAGTTGGGGCACTGATTCGACAAACTTTTCATGCGTTTCTATGAAAAATATTTCTTTTGCTTGTGCGGCTGTTAATCTATTCTTTTGCTCATAATTCTGCAAATAGTTTGCAACTTTACGTTCCCACCAGTCCTTAATCTCCTGATCAGGTATCATCTGTTTGCATACATTCTAGTCATGTACTACTGACAATGGAACCAATGTTGTAATCTCATAGATCACATAAGGTTACCAATAATACACACTAAAACATATATAAATATAAAACAGAGAAAAGAGATAAGAATAGATAAATGAATAAACAGATTATATTATACAAAATGAGTCCGTACAATGCAGAGAACTGAACTATTTTCTCAGCTGGCTCAACAGCCTAATATATATGATTACAAAATGGTTACAAAATAACTACTTGTTAGTTCAGTGAACTGACACGACCTTAGGTGGCCGAACTATTTTCTTATTTTAGTCAGTCGATCGACTTAGTCGGCTGATCGACTAATTCATCCCATTGACTTAGTCGGTTGATCGACTAAGTCAGTTCTCGTTCAGTTGACTTACCGACTTGCTCCTTCTACACCCTCTATTCTTCAATTATTCCTTTAACTCTTTCAGATCATATAACCATCCTTTTGGAAATAACAAAACCAATGAATATGATCCCATGCCTGTCAGATTTAACTCAGTCTGGTCTGAATATGAAGGGTTTGAAGACTCGAATGCATCTTCTTGACTGATTCAAAGAGTACGTCAATTACAATGCTCCAAATACTAAGGCTTGTAAGGAAGGTCTGATAATAAAAATTGGCTCTTACCCAAGCCCATATTGATGAAATGGGTTAAACCAACCACCTCCCCAAATAGAAAAGAGAAGCAAGATAACACCTTGTAAAACTCAACTGCAGGAAGAACATTGGAGATTGAACTTCAAAATCTTATAGCCTAAAATTCAAATAAGGAGACACAAATACAATTTTATTTCAAACAACAAAGAAAAGGAGAATTACAAATTCAACTTTTAAAAACTTCCTTCAGAATGGAGATAAATATAAGATAAGATAATTCTATTAATTTCCAAGCAATGGACACAAAATTAGGTCAATGGGACTATTTGGTATTAAGATGTTAATACAAAGTGGGAATACTTAGGCAGCTCCTATGAAAAAGAAATGAAGAAATAAAGTATGACTAAAACCTAGATATTGAACTCTGAAAAGGGAGAGACAATCTAAGAGAGATATGTACAGAGATATAGTATATATAGGGTCTATGAAACAAATGGTGTATGCCTATCATATTACATTGGGACCATCTCTCCTATCATCTGAGTTCGAGTGGAGAGAAAATCACTGACTTATGTCAAATATTCAATCAAGTATTAGAATATTTCATGGGTATTATGACTAAACCTAATGCCAACATGCATGAGGAACAATTTTGTGCCTTATATTCTTAATATTATTACAAAAAGGGAAAATGGGGATCTTTTCAATCCAGTTAAAGAGGAGGAAGTGAATAAAATCATCTTCTCGGTCCACCAAGATAAAGATCCTAGTCTAGATGGATTTCAAGCCAGATTTTATCAAATATTTTAGCACATTTTTATAAGGGGCCTTGTCAAAATGGTTGACGAAGATAGATCCACTGGGAAGGTTAGTGGTAGATTTAAGTTATTAACTCCACCTTCCTAATTTTAATCCCAGAAATGATCCAAATGATTTTTTCAAATTCCAACCCATTTCTTTTGTAAAGTCTCCTTTAAGGTTTTCTCCAAGATAATAGCAAGGAGGATTAGTGAATTACTAACCAATCTTATCTCTAGTGAACAAGGAATATTTGTCCCTAATCAACTCAAGAAGCTCCCACTCTTCTAGGAAACCCCATTGGAAAAAAATTATAATTAAGCTAGATATGTCAAATGATTTTGACGAGGTCAATCACCTCATTCATTCTCAAATCTATAATATTTAAAAGCATTATTGGTTGGCTCAAATCTTGAACATGTTCTATTTGGGTTCCCCCCCTTGTAAATGACAAGAATGTTGTGTTTTTAAGTGCATCCAAGGGTATAATACAAGGATGTCACTTCTCCCCCTTCTTATACATCATTATGGTGGAGGATTTGGGTAGAGATTTAGACAATGGAAGAATACAAGACACCCTCCCAGGTATTAAAATAGTCACTGGGTCTATTACTCTCATTTTCACATAGATGTCACTAAGAAGTAGTTGGCAGCCTTTCCCCTTATGACATAAATTTCAGGTGTTCTAGGAATTGTGCAGTAGTTCCATGAAATACAATAGTCCTCGACGACAACATGACAACGGTCTGTAGCATACCCATTAGTAGACAGAAGTCGTTTGATTAAGATAGAAATAAAAAGAATCAATGCTAGGTAGTTTTCAATTAGTGCAAGAAGTCTTACCCCTGTGAACAGACTTCTCAAATCAACAAACTCAATACTCTCAGAAAGTGTCATCGGGTGGCATTTCTAGGTATTTTGAGGCATCTAGAATTCCAAAATATGATTTGTTGGTCTGAAAACTTCATGTCCAAGTATCATTACATAATTTTGGCACCTTTGATCTTTAAATAGTAGGCTTGTTGAAATTTTAATTTTGGGAAACTTTGAATAGTTCTAACTAATCCTACAGACCATAAAGATCAGAGTTAAGCACATGGAAGAAGGATGGATAGCATTAATGGATAACTATTAACAATCCCTCTTCTCTTAGATGAGTAGGACAATATGGCAACATACATTGCATTTGGTGATGTTGATTTCAAAATATTATAGCATCTACATGGGATGACCAGTGTTAAAATAATCTAACTATGAAAGTTATTTTATTTGTATTATTGTTATTCCTCCATTTGGAGATGTCCTTAATGTAATTGGTCATGTAAAAGTCACGAGATAAAACCTCCATTGTAACTCAGCTGCAACAAATCAAAATGGATGGAATTGTATTCAACAAGTAGAAAACCCTTAGCAAACAGTCTCAAATATTTGAACATTGCATTGCTAAAAAATATTGTGATGAATTGGCTGAATACATCATCATCTTAGCTGACAATGCTAAAAAAAATCCTCTAGAACTTTCAAACTACCACCCAGTTGCTGCTACAAGCTGTTAGAGGTGGCGTGATGTTCTTGACATGGATGATGAATGTTTTGTTGGCTGCATCAAGTCCAATGTTGTAAGTTTCAAGCCTAAGACATGGGGTATGTTGTTTATTTCCTCTACAAAACAAAATTGTCTGACACAACCTGTCTGCACCTCCACTGTCTGAACCTACACTACAAATTCTATCCACATGGAGAATTGATTATTCACTTGTTTTTTATTAAACAAGCATTCAACTTGGGGTATGGATGTTGTTCTTGTGTGCATACAATATTTACATATACATACCTTTCCTCCAGATCACAAATCATCTACCACTATGAATTAGCAGTTACATCTTCATGTGATGCACAATGGGGGTCAATGACCCCTTTGGTACCCTACATTTACCAACTGTCATGAGAGATGCAAGTCCTTGAACATCAATTCCAATAGATTTTCCATAACTCCACTCATGGTAGAGATGTTTAGTGTTTGATTCCTCCAAATAAATTCATGTGTTTGAACATTTTCTGTGAAGTAGGATTACAAACCTGAACTGAGACCATGGATAATTATTCAATACATGGGTTGAGGTTACAATTCCCTGGATTCATGAAGAACCATGCACCTGCCATGAACCATTGACCTTGCATACCTCCCATAAAATGTGGACTCTGCATTAACATTTTTAGTCAATCCTCAAAGGAGCATGTGACTGATGAAATAGAGACCACAAGGCAATGAATCTACCATTCACCCAGATGTCCAATTTTCATCCTTATAGATTTTTTTTTGTATTTTCCCTTAAGTTGTTTGGTTGTGAATTGTGGGCTCTGTTTAGTTTAGGAGTTTGGTCTCTATTCAGTTTACATGGATTCCCTTCAGCTTTGTTTCATTTTGGAGTTGGTATCTGTCTGGTTTTGGATTTTATACTTGGGACTTTGGGATTTGGTATTCCCCATTTAGAATCTAGGGTCTTGGAAAAATACTTACCCTCAAACTTCATACCTAACCTTGCACAAAGATTCAACATTTTCCTCCTTTGGATGTTGAAACTCACCAATTAATTTCTTGATTACCAGAAACTTCCATAGAGCATTTATGTGTGTTGTGGGATGCATGTCTTTCATACTGGCTGTAGAAATTTGTTTTAGATTTGGGGATTGTTATAGTGTCCCTATTTCCCTTTTCATTATATGAAAAAAAAATTCTGGAACATGCTTCTGCTTTTTAGTTATAAAATATTGAAAATAGAGATTTTTACGAAAGGAAAAATTCAATAGATAGAGCACCACCACAAGGATAAACCACAGATAAAATTGTAAACCCCTGTCTAAAAACTGAAACTCCTACCATCGGAGAAGTTGGAATCAAGTGGCCATCCTATTGCAAAACTTTCTTTTTACAGAGCAGTAAGGTTGGCCTCAAACACTAACACTAGAATACCAAAACATTCTCCCTTTAGAAAACCAGAAGGTGTCATGCAAGGGAGCAACATGACCCTAAAAGTGAAAATTAGTTGCTAAGATGTTCATAAAAAAAGTTATATCTTGAACATGAGTCTCTACAACCACCAAAACTGAACTTGCAATCAATATCGTACCCCCACTCAAATGTTGTGTAGGTATGCTGGGAGATTTATCATTTTATGATAGTTATGAGGCAATGGAAGGAGAAAAAATAGATGCATGTTGAGGGTTTTTTCTTGTAATTATGCTACATGAGATAATTTTCAGGATACTTCCTTTTGAGGGCATGCCTATTTTCAGAATATTTTAGATATGCTTGGACATGCTAAGGTTATGGACAAACTATATATCCTTATTGTGTATGGCTTTGTCGCCTCTCTAGAATGTATTGTATCTATCTTGAACACAGGCCATGAGTGTGAACTTTTTGGGATTGTCCTAGTTATTTCCCAAACTCAAACTATAGAATAGATAATTGTTAAAAAGGATGGAGTAGGTCATCTACTATAAGTTGATCTAGTCCTCCCTCCAAGTAATGAATGAACCAAACTGTAAAGACCCTGCTAAGAGTTGGGTAATTTTTGTAAGTTGGAACTGATTGGTTATGCATTTTTGGTTGGGGAAAGTTGTCAAACACTTAAATGCACATATCTAGATGTCACAGTATAAACCCAACAGTACAGATATAAATATTAATGTTAACTATCAAATGGCTTAAGTGGTATTTTTTGTCAAACAGTTTGTCGTATCTCTGTCTGAACTAATTTTTGGGATTGATTCTTTGTCTTAAAGGATGGAATGATTTTTCCAGGCTTCATGTGTCATCATATTGTTATAAAAAAATGTGTATGTAAATATTTCCTATACATGGAAAACTAAGACATTCACCACATGATAAGAAAAATAACTGTAGATTCATTCACAATTCAAAACAATAAGAGTGCATACTAGGGACTGATTTATAAACTGGATTTTCATATATGTAACTTATTTGTAATGACAACAACTGTTAAATTTGAGCATATAGATCTATAGACAAACACACATCTCACAAAGAAGATCTCACAATTTACTCAGCCATTGAAGAATGAAACAGTGCAAAAGGCTTGCAGCTGTGAATGCTTTCATTAATCAAAAAAGTAATCTGGATAATAATTACAATAGTGTAAAATGGATTTAATAGCCACAAGAAATTCGAATCCACATGAGGAAGTTCGAATTGATGACTCTACTTGACTGTAGGTAACCAATACATTGTCTAAATCACTATTGGAGGACCCAGTAGTTAATTTCCCTTGTCTAAATCAAAACCGGAGTTCTAAAACACAACCAAGTGTTACATTTAGTATTAAATAATGGTTAACTGACTGTGGTAGGTGAGAAAAACGCCCCACATGTGTGCAATTAATTAAACCATTATTTAACTGAATGTAGAGAGCTAGAACTGAATGTAACTGACTCCTAACTTGGCTTGACTAGTCATTAATTGAAGTGAACTGACCTTGGTTGGTTTCGGCACTCCTAGTTGCTTCCTAAATTGTAGGGATTGATCTACGAGACTCCTAAACTTATGCAATCAAGTGTAATAAGTGGTAGTGAGCCTCAATTGGTGTTCCCCACACTTTGGTAACTGAAACATGTGCCCCAATTAGGTCAAGTTTAACCAATGGTACTAATGAATATAAATAGACTGGATGGACTCCCAATTTAGACATGACTCCCGATTTAGACATATGACCAAATTTGGACAAGGGAGGATTAATAATCCTAACACCCCCCATGAATGCTAACTTGGACAAACTGTGGGCCCTGGTAACTAAGACCATAGGTCACCCATTGCATCAAGTAAAGTAAAGTAACTGCTCAAGAATAAGGTGCTTGGGGAAAAACCACATGGGAAAAAAACCCCCCTTCTAATTAAGCAGGTAGAATCAGGATCAATCTGGTTCTTCTGTGCACAGGTATTCTGGGGCCTGGAATGTGAACCTCTCCATCATATGTTTGGAGGAATATTCCTCTTTGGAAGAATAATGATATGCTCAACTAAATCAGAAATATAGACAGCTGCCGGATGAAGACTGGACCCATGTAGAGCAACTGAAGTCATTTGAAAAGTGAGGAAAGGTTCTTGAGAATTCAGAGAATGTGAATAAAACTCAAGAAAATGATATGTTGCAGCGATGAACAGAAAACCATGAGTGTTAAGAAAAGCCCCAAGTGTTAGGAGCAGGTGTCCAGGCGGATGCAGAAAATCTTCCTCTTTACTAGTTCTGTGAGAAGATGAGCATGTGATCAATGGTAGAGAAGCATTGGGAATGTTGAGAGTGAATTATGAAGCTCCATAGTCTGATATAGCTTCTGAAATAGATAATGAATCACATAATAAAATATCAGCAACCTCATATGAGGAAACTAACACCAAATCCCCATCAGCAGTTTTGAAGAGAAAGTGCGGTACTTGATTTTTCACACCGGATTTGGTGAGAGCAGCTACAAGCATGACTGAATGCTTTTGGATTTTAAAATATGAACCAAATAATATCAGATCAGAAATTAAATCAGATCTAAATAGGTTCAAAACATATCCAAAACTTTGAAATGGAATCAAATCCCCAGCAACAGTTTTGTAGGAGACTTGCGGTACTTGTTTCTTCTCACCGTTGATGAGAACAACTACAAGCGGTACTGAAAGATTATGAATTTGATATATTAAACCAAGAAATATCAGATCATATCTAAATAATATCATATCAGATCCAATAAGGTTAATATCAGATTCAAATAAATGGTTAACCGTGACGGTCGATGCACAACTTTCTTCTTCTTAAAAATTCTGAATTTTGGTGCATGCAATCCTGCAGGAGTTTGCTGGAAAAACTAGATCATGGGGAGCGAATGGATCACTCTGGTAATCTGATATTTCTTCCAAAATATCCAAGGTATCACATATTTTCACACCAGCAGCAACATTAGAGGGAGAAAAATTAAATTTCTCTTCACTTTCGGAAGCAATTACTAGTAAATTTTGCACAGAATTTAAAGGAAAATCACCGGTGAATGTTTGCATGGAAGTGCAGCAGAATTTTTCTTCAATATCAGAGATTCAAATTTATTCTTCTATTTCATCAATATGAGAAGATGAGATATCAGAGATCTCATGAACTTTCGGAGCATCAGGAGAAGGAGTCACCACATGGAAACTGTCTTCAATTCGAATTGACTGTGTAGAAGCTTCTGCTTCTTCTTTATCTTGAACAACTTCATCAGAGAGAGTGGAGGATGAGATTTTTGGATCAAGGATGCTTATGGTTCTGGATGTGCTCTCCAAAGTGTTATTATGATCCTCATAAATCATTCCAAAGGTTCTGTCCAATCTTTTCCAGAGTTCCTTCGGGTCTTCAATAGATCTAATGAGGTAGCGCAAGCTAGGAGAAGGACCCGTTGCTATTGTTCCAAAATATCCATCACTTTTATTCAGCCAATTAATCTTGATGAAACACTCTTTACCGAGTCCAATAGACACCTGAGAGAGACCTTGTCTCATTAGAGATGAAATCATTTCGAAGTTGTACCTGCAAAACAAAAAAAATGATCCAGTAGGAGATATGAGGAGGAGAAGTGCCTTGTCCATCGAGGCTCTGATACCATGTTAAATTTGAGCATATAGATCTGTAGACAAACACACATCTCACAAAGAAGATCTCACAATTTACTCAGCCATTGAAGAATGAAACAGTGCAAAAGGCTTGCAGCTGTGAATGCTTTCATTAATCAAAAAAGTAATCTGGATGATAATTACAATAGTGTAAAATGGCTTTAATAGCCACAAGAAATTCAAATCCACATGAGGAAGTTCAAATTGATGACTCTACTTGGCTGTAGGTAACCAAGACATTGTCTAAATCACTATTGGAGGACCCAGTAGTTAACTGTCCTTGTCTAAATCAAAACCGGAGTTCTAAAACACAACCAAGTGTTACATTTAGTATTAAATAATGGTTAACTGACTGTGTTAGGTGAGAAAAATGCCCCACATGTCTGCAATTAATTAAACCATTATTTAACTGAATGTAGAGAGCTATAACTGAATGTAACTGACTCCTAACTTGGCTTGACTAGTCATTAACTGAAGTGAACTGACCTTGGTTGGTTTCGGCACTCCCAGTTGCTTCCTAAATTGTATGGATTGATCTAGGAGACTCCTAAACTTATGCAATCAAGTGTAATAAGTGGCAGTGAGCCTTAATTGGTGTTCCCAACACTTTGGTAACTGAAACATGTGCCCCAATTAGGTCAAGTTTAACCAATGGTACTAATGACTATAAATAGACTGGATGGACTCCCGATTTAGACATGACTCCCGATTTAGACATATGACCAAATTTGGACAAGGGAGGATTAATAATCCTAACAACAACTTACTGTTAAGATAAATATTCTCAAACTAATAATGACTAGGATGAATGGCATGCCTGCAAGATGGTACACAATAGTAGAAATGTCTTCCACAAGGTACAGTCTCTTTATGAAAAAGGTACAGCATGGGACGCCCCTTTTTGAAGGCTTCAAAACTGATATGAACCTTGACACCATCCTATCCTTAGAAAAGAATTGAGGACAGATTTCTAATTATCCATAGTGTTGTTAGTATCCCATGCACATTGACCAAGTCTTCAACCAAACTTAAATAAGTGAAAAAATTATGCTCTTATTTGGTTGGGGACATTACAAAGTATGTGAGGCAAATAGAGGGGGCATGTATATGTAGGTTGATTGTAATGTTTAGTGTCCTTATAGAAGGTTCTATTTTAATTTAATTTTTTGGTATGATTGGGGTATGTCCTAAACAGTGATGAAATCATCCGCTTTGGCCCAAGATAGCTTGGTGGAGTTGTCCATGCCTGGCTTGGCCACTTTTAGCACAAACTAATTCAAAACCAATTGAAACAACTGGTCTAGATAGGTTTGAATTAAAATAGGTCAGAACTGGCATTTTCTAATAACATATTTATATGCACCATCTTTCTTTTCGTTTCTCTTGGCCACTTTTAGCATAAACTCATTCAAAACCAATTGAAACAACTAGTCCAAATAGGTGTGAGTGAAAACTTGTCAGAACTAATATTTTCTGATAGCATTTTTATATGCACCATCTTTATTTTCATTGCTAGATGTAGAATATTGTTGTTTTATTTCTTGATATAGTTATTGAATTTGCGATATATGATATATTAACAACAAAAGAAAATTGACAGTTTGGCTATTGAAATTTGGAATCTATACCGATATTGAAATCTTTTGAGGGAAGAATCAGAAACATAAATATAACTCACTAATTTACCTAGTATTATATTTAAATCTAACATCCAATGTTGATGGCATGATTAGAATGGTTACAAGCCTTCCACCTGTTCTTATGGAAAATTAATTAAGTATTAATTTTTATAATATTTAGAGAGATCTCAAAACACAACATAAATGTCTTAAGTATGATTGGTTAGAAATTTAATTAGTTCATATTCTTGCTTTTCAATGTGAAATCACTCAATGGAAGGTCAAGACAAATAGATTTTTATTCTAGTAGTAATTGGATGCTAGAAAAGTACACAGTATTGTCTAAAACATTTTAAATTGCAGAAAGATAAGATTTGTCTCATGTTTTTTTCATAAATCTTAACTCATCTATTGTTGAAGAAATATTTCAGTATTATAGGGTGCACAGGGATGAAATTCATTCAAAGAAGGATAGATTAATGGTCCATATTTGTGTATTGTCACAAATTGATGAGAGAAATAATGAGCTAGAAGATAATGATACTCAATATATTCAGTTTGCACGAGCTCTAGAGAAGGTGACATTCTCCTGTTGTTTGATTCATAGCTTTTTTCATTTGAAGTTGCATTTGGAAATTCATTGTCAAAAGTATCTTGAACTTGAATATTTAGTTAATTCACTCGATTTCCTGTTATCCTGCCTGTACACACACATGCACATATGGGGCCGTGTTTACTATCACAGTCATAGTCATCTCCACGCCAATGCCGAAAATCATCCAAGTTTGTTTGAATTTCGCAGCTTATTACAAAACTAAAATAAAACCAGGTGATTTAAAATAATGTTATGGTCATTTATGTTCCTTTCCTTGTATGGTCAAGTTTCATCCCAGAAAATTATTGTGAGCTGAGGTTGAATGTTTTTAGCCCTTGCAGCTAAGCTAAAACTGAGTCATATTGGTTGGATTCTTCATATTCCAATGGAAGACTGGGGTAATTTTCTTTATAATTAATGTTGTTAAGCTCTCAAATGGGAATGGGTGGGTGAGTGGAATCCAAATGAGTCTCTTAGAAATGGCTTCCATACTCGTTGTGTTGATCATGATCATGTATGCAGGGAATGTCATGATATGTTGTAGGTGAATGTAGGCAATTATGTAAACTCATATAGTATAGCTTATACATTTGTAGGGATTGTCCCCTCAAAGGACAGAACATGACAAAAGATTTTCTACACTACATCAAAACATTTGGATCGACAGGAAGTTTAGTCAAACATTTAGTTTAAATGGTTTTGAATTTGGGCATCTTTTGCACTGGCTTACAAATTTAGTCAATGTGAGAATAATATTATACTACAACTATAGTGAATACGATTAGAAGCTTATTTATATTTCTACATGATTTATGTTAGTTTGCAGTGAAAAATCTCTTTTTGTATAAAAATAAAAAATTCCAAAAAAGTTTGCTTTGTAGGTCATTTGTACTCTTTGAAATATTCCATTCAACATGTAACCATGGATCCGATTAGGTCCATAATATTTTTAGATATTATGAATAAAATAAAATAGAGGCCCTTTTAGCTAGAGCTAAAACTTTACCCTAGGAATAGTTTTCCATCGTCTTCTAATCAAGGGTTATTTTTGAAGTACTTCAGCAAATTATGTTGATTGGTAGTTAAGGGAAAGAAATAGAGGGAAAGAGAATTTAATTTATGTATTTAGAATAAGGAGCCTCTCACTTCATCATTCATGTTCCTAAGAACACATTGGAGTCCATTCAACTCAATTTCAACTACTTTTGCATGACCTCCACCTTTGATTTCTATCAAAGAAGCTGACAAATTTTCCACTTTCACTTGGAAATCCTTTGGCAGTCCCGTTTCCATTATCAAGTATTTGGATTAACACCATTTCCTTTTACCTTTGAGGGCACCATTTATCTTACACGAGAAACCTTTTTGGGAAGATTATCTACTATTTTTGGAGGTGGGTGAGTAAATATGGTTGTGCTCACTTTAAAATGTCATAGCCACGCTTGGATTCATGCTAAAGTGAGTGAATGAGCCACTTCCACTAAATTAAATTCCTTTTAATTATCGAGTGTGATGACCTTCATGTCTCTAACTAACCATGGAAAGACTTTCTTGATATGAAACACATTTACCAAAGACATCTCCAATATTTGGAAACTGAATAGTAACTGCCCAAGCTAAGTACAAATTTTCATTGCCTTTTAACCACAAGGTTCTCATATTTCTCCATCAAATATTCCTATAATTATTTAATTTGGATGGTTTTCAATTCTCTTGTTGACTAGGAAATACACGAGTTTGTTTAAATTCCCTAAACATGATTGATACTAGCCTTTTCAAACAAGTCAAGGATGTGATTAGTCTCCGGTATCTCGTCCTTCATTTTTAAGTGGCATTTGTTTCAGTTCATTTTAACCACCTTTGTTAAGGATTGAAATAACTCCATTTCTAATTTGTCATTGAACATTTTCTATACTTAATAAATCTCAAGATCACATAGTATCATGCAAAGAGTAAAATGTTAATGACTCATAAATGCTGAAAGCATTCCTTGATATCAATTGAGATTAGCACATTGCAGTGAAACATTAATCCTTAAAACATCACTGTAATAAAAACAAATATCAAATCAATTCCAGTCTTGTATCATTAGTAAGTGTCAAAATTTTCTAAGAGTCAAGTGCTGATATAAATTTTCTGAGTGTCAAAATCATACACAACAATCATTTCCAACTCAGTACAAGTCCTATTTTCTCTTGAAAATAAAGTTATTTCTTAACTGAGGTTTCTTACAATCATTTTTTCCGAGCTTTAGCATCATTATATTGTGTGTCGATGACTTAAAATTACAACAATACCCTCTTATTGCAATATGGTGTAAACAATGGTTATTTTGCTTGAATATCATTGTATTCTCATTTAAGGATGTGTCTTCATGTCCTCTTATCACAAGGTCTCTTAATGGAGTATGATTAAATATCTAACCTTAAACAAACATAATGGTTGCTAGGGAATAGTGATATTTGCAATCCCATTTAGCTAATTTCTTGAGTTTTGTTCAAAATTCCTAGAAACATTTTATGGATTTCATAACCTGCTTGATCATATATTGTGAACTTATACAATCTATCATCTTTTTCCGACCATTAGATACTCAAATTTTTGTATTGATCCTTTTTACCATTATAGAGGACTCTCTAAGTTAGGTTTCCAAATTCTTAAAGGGTGTTAGCTCAATGGAAGAGCACCTGCCTTCAAAGAAGGAGGTTGTTGGTTCAATTCCTCCATGCCCTAATGATACTATAATATCAGTTAAAAACAACTAAATTAGTAACCAAAAAATAAGAGATAAGTGACCAAACAATGAGAGAAACGTGACCAAACAAAATGACCAAAATTTGTATATAAAATTACTAAAAATGACTAAATTAGTGACCAAAAAATGAGAGATGTGAAACTAGGCATTAAAAACGATGCAACACGTGGCGCTAATGATGAATCTAAACATGGTGATGATATGGTATAAAAATAAGACACGAAACTAGGTATTGAAAAGGATGCAACATGTGGCGCTAATGATGAAGCCAAATCTAGCGTTGATATGGTAGCAAAATAAGACGTTACTTTGGATGCAAAACATGGCTCTACATAGGAAGCAAAATATGATGCAACAATAGAATAAATATTTGGTGTCATTTTGGTAGCAAAACATGATGCAAAAAAGGAAGCAAAAATTGGTGAAAATTTGGAAGCGAAAATTGACACATATTTGGAAGTAAAACATGGTGCAAAATGGGATGCTAAAGTGGTAGCAAAAATGGATGCAATTTTGGATGTTAATTTGGATGCTAACATGGTTATATTAAGGATGCAAATATGGCACTAACAGAGATGCCATTTAAGAAGCAAAAGAAGACACTCGCTAGGAATCAAGATAGGACGTTATTTAGGAAGAAAACATCGATGTTGTTTAAGAAGCAAAATTGGACGCTATTCTGGAAGCAAAAAAATAGACGCTATTTTGGATGTCATGAAGGATGCTACTATCTAGGAAGAAAAAAAAGACATTTTTTGAGATGCTTTGAGTTTTGTCCATGACGTGTCCCATTTAGCGTCTAGTTTGACCACTCAATGTAAAACAAATTACACTAAGAAGGGACGCTAAATGGGATGCTAATTCCAGGATTTGTTGTAGTGAAACTACATTATATTTGTTCTTGTAATCACTCAAATTACTAAATTACACCTCCCATGATCATGCTAAATATGGACTCCATATGTATTATTTATTCTTGTTATGGCTCATATTAGCATTTGTCACCTCCCATGCTTGCATTTAACCCTTATTATTGTACATTAACTTCATGCTTGTGATAACTTATTATTGTTGTATCTCACCTCTTGTGCACATGATAAAATTATCTTAGAAACGTGGTTTTTTGCTCCTTGTTACAATAAGTGGTTCTATATGACTAGTAAGCTTATTGCACTGAGAGGCGCTCTACAACCCAGTATGGGGGAGATCTTGTAACGTTACGTTACATAACGTTATGGGGGAGATCTTGTAACGTTAGATAACATTATGTAACTTTTATTTCATCTATAAATAATAGAAAAATTAAAATTAAAAAAACCGACTATATAAACACCAATATCCAAATTTATAAAACACATATTTGCCGCAAAGAGAAGAGACACATTCCTACATCCATAGTTTTGAGGGAAATCATCCCTGCCATGGTTCTTAGGGTAGTTATGCCTCTATATCCATCAGTTTATCACGAAAATCCTTGCTTCTCAACCTCATACTCATACCTTATTCATTCTTCAACTTTTAAAGTGGGTGGTGGATTATACAGACAATAATTTCAGTTAGAGCAAGAACATCAAAGCAGGGTCAGATTATAGAGAAAATTTTCAATTTTTTCATTTTTATTTTATTTTATGAAGTTATTACATATCTTTTTATTATTATGGATGAGTGTATTATACACCAGTTTTCATTGAGGGTTTGTTTATATTTAGAATAAATTGATTTTTGGTTCTCTTAAAACTTATTAGGACTTTTATGGTCATATTGTTAATTTTCTGTGAAGTCTGATGTATGGAATATTTTTTCTGTTTTCTTTTTTATTACACTACTCAAGAACTTGAGATAATATGTGTGATTTTTTAACATAATATTTGTAACTTTTTATTTTTTCTTATGTTTTTCTTCTTAGATAAACTTATAAACCACTACAAATTTTTTTATCAATATAAAATTGTGATTTCTGTGAAAATAGAAAAAATTAGGAGGTAGAAATTTTTTTCAAAACTCAATTTTCTTTAGTTATACCCACAAAAAAATTGAGTTAAACTTTAGCTTCACTATAATGGTTAGAAAAGAAGATTTATATGTTGTTGTTGGTCTGCAAGAGCTCCTTCCATGGAGACTTTGAAAGAAGTGGTACTAGTAATGTCGGGATGTGCTACAGTGGTTGTATACTCCCCAAAAAATGTTGATAAGTTGAAGGTCCCATTCTTATCAGTGAACCCAGTAATGCCCGTGGTAATCCATTCTTCCAGTAATTTTTCCACCACATATCCTATTAGAAGATTGTTGAAATAATTGTCTGCGGGACACATCCTGTAACATTTGTAGGGATGAAATTCCGACCACAACACGACACCTTCATGACCGGGTAAGAAAATGCTTCACTCAATAAGTGTTCCAAATACTCACCCTGTTACATTAAATTTCATTAGTCCATGGTGGTTTTTAAGTTCTAATTTATCATAGATTATGAATAAAAAATTGTGTAGAAAATAAAGGATGCTTCTCCATAATTATGCATGGCATTCTATTAAATCAATCTCTCTTCATAACAATTTAAATCAGAAGTTGCAAAACAAACACAAACTGGTATTTAAATGCCTGGAAACATCAATTGAAACTAGTAAAATACCTAAAATTACTAACCTGTTTCGTTTGGTTTCTTGTATTTGTAATATCGACTTTTGTAAGAAATATTGGTAAACCTGTAGAGCCCAATTTGTCTAGTACAAAGCGCATGAATGGTATATTGGGTTCTGAAAAATGGGATTCCAACCCTATTCCTTCCATGAGAAATGGTTGACTTATGTCACTGAGCTTCTTCAGATATGCATCGGGTATGGCCTTCAGGTCGTTGCAGTTCTCGATTATTACCAAACTCTACATGCGGTTCCGTGTATTATTTTTACTTCATAACAAATTTTAAAGTATTTAAGCTATACATTGTTGTTATTAAAACAATACATATGAATTTATTCTTTCAACTAGTGCGCTTTTTCTACTTGTAAAAAATCATATACGTTTATAAACCACATTTTTATATGCATAGTTCAGATCTTTAAAATGATTTTGTGCTTAATGTATTGATCACAATGTTAGAGCATTGAATTCTATCTTGATTTTTTTTAGATAACTTTTCCGATCTATAATTTTCAAATTGATTAAGCAATTTTCCAAATTTACTTAGAATTAGTTGGAATTTATCAAAGTTATTGACATAAACAAGGTTATTGGAAAAGAACATATTTATATATACATCTTTATGATCCACATTGTTTATGTACATAATTTAGACCTTAAAATAATTTTGTGCTTGAATTATTCATGAACATGGGGCTGCGTGGATCCAATTGTTGAGCTAATTGAAAGAAATTAGCGGACACGTTGGGTCCTAACCTGTCCTCAAAAAATGAAAAATGAAGCATCTCATTTCTCAAGTCCTAGCTCAGGAATTGTCCCATATATCTTCCCACTAATGAAGGAATCTATAGACATTGAAAAAAAATTGCATATTTCACACTTGAAAATGATTGGTAGGACAATCCCTCTAAGTCCTGAGTGGACTTGATCCATCTAATGATAAAAATTAATTACACATTTCACTCTTGAGAATGATTGGTAGGTGAATCCCTAAGTGGATTTGATCCCTATAATGACGGTATCTTATTATTTTAATTGATTATCATGTTATCTACTTTAGAGATTGTTAATTGTGTCGAGGTATTATTCCATTACAGAAACTAAAGATAGTAATCTTACATGGATATATTCCCTCCGTGCATGTAATATCAATGGAAAATTTGATGCCATGTAATTACCCCCAAAAATATGTTGGCCTTGAACATGGTTTTAAAACAATGTGCAAGGCCTCCTAAGCAACCATGCAAGGCTTCTTAAACAACCCATGGTGAATTGCACTCAAGGAGATTTGTTAAATTTTTTTACCAAATTTCAATTAACAATAAAAAATAAACTACTCCTACAAAAATTTATAAATTTCAAAAAATATATTATTTCAAACACTAATCAATATATTCATTTCCCAAGATTGTTTTTTCATGAACATTGTACCATCCATCCATGAATCATAATGAAACAAAATTAAGATATGCTCAAATTCTGAATTCATTATTATATTTTAAAATTTCTAAAAAGATTATAGTTGTACTATAAATAGATCCTTATTTATAGGGTATGATACATATTAGGTCATAAAATCCTTGTTATTTTTTTTGTTGCCAAAACCTTTAAATTATCTTATTTCTCCGGATTAACAGGATTTAAATAATTAAAAAAACCAATAAAATGTAAATGTGAACAACTACAATCTTTACAATCTTAATATTTTGATCCACCTCTATCTTAATTTGCATTTCAAATTATCTTTTATCCCTCTATTCATATAACTAGACAATATGACTGTTGCAATAATTACATTATTGTTATGGGCATTGAGTCCATATCCAAAACAGACTCATTCTGAGAAGAGGTTTGCACCTCGGGAGATTTGATCCCTCTCAACGCTTGATAGAGCCTAGGATTTGGATCTAGGTTGGTGATACTTACAATTTAGATAAAGGACATAGTTAATCTTAGGGTGATTGATGAATGATTAGGAATATTCTCGATATACATATAAAGGACATATGCTTGTTATCGTGTTTGGAGTATTGGGCATTTGGATAAGGCTGGGTTCATACTTATAGTCTAGTTTGCTCATGGATGTAGGAAATCAAGGAGGTTTATTTTAAATCTATCCCGATATTTTTTTTTTGCATGGTTAAGTTTTATGAGGATGAATAGTTTGGACATTATCTTAATTGTCCTGATGATTTATTTTTTGCATGGTTAAGTATTATGAGGTTGAACAATAAGGACTTTATGTTAAATTGTCCTTATACTTTGTAATTTATGCTAAATTTTCATAATAGTTTAAGAAAGACTCTTTAGATTTTTAAACTCATTCCTCAATAGAATCCTCTTCAGTTACTTAAAGAAATGCTTCCACATGTACTACTAGATCAAAGACTGATGTTAGTTATCTATCTCAAACTTATTCTATTTCTATTGGATATGCTATTATGTATGCATGTTGTTGGGTATCAGTCTCTGGATGGTCAAGATGATACCATACATTTAACTTCTACTCCGATCTGCATCAATGCATGGATTTTATATTGGTACTAATTATTTCTCTTTATCCACATATAGTATACGCAAACTAAATGTTGAATTTCAAAATATTTGAAAACTATTTCTACCTTAATAACATAATTTTTCATTGCATTAAGATGATTTTTCATTTTAAAGTCTCCTACTAATCCAGTTAGTTAACCAATAGTTAGAAAAAAAATTAAAATTATTAATAAAAAATTGAAGAAAATCATTGATTAAATGTTTAGTTATAAGTACCATGTCCATGGAACTTAACTCAATTGGAGAAAGGAAAAAATGTTATAATTTCAAAAGGATTTAAAGTATCCTATTACATCAACAACACAAACTTCCACTAAATGAATATGGTTTTTCATTTTTCTCTATTCAGGGGAATGATAAGACTATATATTGTCACATCATTTTAGATTTTGAAAGAATAACATTGAGAGGAAAAAAGAAATATAAAAGTAAAAACTTTAATTAGACATTAAATTAAAAATTATATTTTAAATAAGTGTTACATTAATTTAATTTGTAAAAAAATATTATCTACTTTCTTTAAATAAGCATTACATTCAATTGTAACAAAGTACTATATCTACTTTAAAAATTAGTATTCTTTTTTTCTCTATAAAATTTAAACATGTCAAGATACCTAAGTAATATCCTAAGCTTTTATACCTGGGAAACGTTTAATTTAATATACCATACTCACATCACTCTTACTACTAATAAGACCAAATTGACATTTTTAAAATAAACAAATAATTACAAAATTGTTATCCTTGCATTATGTTGAAGAATATCTATCTAGAGTTTAATTTTTAATTTTTCACAAAAGAAGTAGATAGAAATATTGGGGAATATTTAAAATAATTCTTTGATTTTATTCTCAAGATACAAACAAGGTTGTATGATAATAACAATAAGAAAAGGAATTAATATTACAACATATAATTTTAGGCTTTTACCACCAATGGGAAGGTAGACATCAATGGATGCCACAAGAATAACTACAACCTATCTTTTGATCCTTGGTAAGTTAGTTGAAAGGTAGCTAAAAAAAGAGAGTAATTTAGATAAACTTTGTTATATAATAATTACTTTTATAAATGAGTAAATTAAAATCTATTGGTCTTCTATCTTACCATTTATGCTCGAGTCATATATGCTTAAGACAATATATGATTTAATATCAAGAGAAGTCCAAATTATATAATAATAATAATGCTATGAGGAATGCTAAACTCTAATGGATTCTTGCATGTAACATCAAGACATTTTATAGAAATAGGATCTTAGAAGGACATATCTCTTGAACAAGTTGTTTTAAAATCCATACTTGAATTTACTTTTTAACACCCCTAATCGTACTATTTCCATGATATTTATTATCCATACTTCTTTTGTTAGATCACACACTATACCATACAAGTGCTTTTCCTTTTGTTGGACCACACACTATACCATATAAGTGCTTTTCCTTTGATTCAAACAAGTTTTTTAATATATATATATATGAATGGATATTTTAAACACATATATTGTTAATTAAATTAAATATAAAGTTTTTGAAAATAACTTTTTTTACATAAGAAAACCTAAAATTTTAATTTTAATTTTTTATATGCTTCATACAAAGCCAAAGATCCATGAGATTTAAACTCTCTAGCCTTAAATAATTGGAGAAACAATGTTTATAATTACTTAGAATTATGTTCTAGCACCACTCTAGAATACATTTTCACATTGTTTGGAAGATAAAGTAAACAACCAAATTCCTTATCTTTTTTATATGGATATCATGAACTCGAAAATTAACTATAGATGTGGTCATAATGTTTGTCATGTTTACTATACATTCTTGGATGGAAATAAAGTAAGCAATTTTTCCTTGAGAGAATAAAGTACGTAGCTTTTATTTGACACTATTTTGATGGATATTTTAGTTTTGGTAGTCTTAATTAAAAAAAAATCTCAGCTCTTCTTTATGTGTAACACCAAACTTATAATATTCCATCCATTTTCAATCTAAGTCCTAGGAGGATCACTAGTTTCCATGATCTTGATCCTTATCTATCCAGTTTCCATGATCTTGATCAAAGACTATGCATTCAAAATGTCTTAGTTGAGATGGTATAAAAACATCAACCATTTATCAAAAAATTACATGAACACCGGTATTCATCACAATTGCACTTTAACCTTCTAATAATATTCCATTTTTTTATAGGATTGAAGACCAGATGCATTCAAAATATGTCTTAGTTGAGATGGTATAAAAACCTCAACCATTAATTCACAAATTAACTGAACACTTGAGTCTTCATCACAACTTCAATTTCACCTTCTACGAATCTTCCATTTTTTTAAAGGATCAATAACTAGATGCATTAAAAATATTTCTTATATGAGATGGTATAACAACCTGAACCATTGATAATAAAAAAATTACATGAAAAATGGATTTTTCATCACAACTTCAATTTCACCTTCTAATAATCTTCCATTTTTTGAAAGGATTGAAGACTAGATGCATTCAAAATATGTCTTAGTTGAGATGGTATAAAAACATCAACCATTGATCTAAAAATTACATGAACACCAGTATTCATAACAACTACAATTTAACCATATAAGAATATTCCATTTTTCTTAAAGGATCGAAGACTAGAATCATTCAAAATGTCTTAGTTGGGATGGTATAAAAACCTAAACCATTGATCCAAAAATTACATGAGCATTGGATTATTCATCACAATTGCAATTTCACCTTCTAATCTAATCTTTCATTTTTTGAAAATCTCAAAGACTATGTGAATTCATAATATGTCTTAATTGATATGGTCTAAAAACCTCAACCATTGATTGAAAAATTACATGAACAGGTCATTATTCATCACAACTCCAATTTCACCTTCTAAGAATATTCCATTTTTTGAAAGTATCAAAGAGTAGATGCATTCAAAATATGTTTTAGTTTCAATGGTATAAAAACCTCAACCGTTGATCCACAAATTAGATGAACACTAGAATATTCATCACAACTGCAATTTCACCTTCTAATCTAATATTTCATTTTTTGAAACACTCAAAGACTATGTGCATTCAAAATGGTTTTAGTTGAGATGGTATAAAAACCTCAACTATTGATAAAAAAATTACATGAACACCAGTATTCATCACAACTGCAATTTCACCTTCTATGACTCTTCCATTTTTTTTAAAGCTTGAATACTAGATGCATTCAAAATATGTATTAGTTGCTCAATGGTATAAAAACCTCAACTCTCGATCCACAAATCACATGAACATTAGAGTCTTCATCACATATGTAATTTCACCTTCTAATAATATTCCATTTTTTTTAACCATCTCAACCAAGACATATACCATCATACCACCTAGTACCATGGTAACATACCACGTAGGACACACCTTCATTTGTACTTCCACTCATGGTGTATGGTCCAAACCTTTGTTATGTTGGTCTCATAAGGTATTTGGGGATTTTGGACTAATTAATGCACTCAGATTCCCACATTTGATCATTTAGGTTCTCATGTGCCCTCATTAATGATAGTTCTTTGGGTTCTCCCACTCCTTAAAAAGGGGAACTGGCTTGACTAGAGGTTCCCATACATTGTATTTGAGTGTTTTTAGATATTTTTTACCATTAAATGATACCTAGAGCCACTCCCACTCATCCATGCACTCCAACATGTTTATTGTACCCTTATTTATGTCCAAAAATGCTTCACCCACATTCACATGGCTATTCGTGACCGTTTTAGGTGATTGGGGAGTTGATTGGGCAACCTAAGGGGCTTTGAGGTCTAATCTAAGCCTTCCACATGAATGCCACCAATTTTCCTCCAAAGGATAATGATTTTATCCTATTTTATTATAATCATGTTCCAAACATATTTACATGTTTGAAATTAATAAGAAACTCAGTTATTGGCACCCTCTGTTTGTGTTAATATTGCTCTTTTTCAATATTTTCTGCATAATTTGTGAAATTATTGAGTTGTGAGGATTCTCTTAGCTCCTATCAAATCTCTTTGTAGATGAAAATCTAATTCAAAGAGTTTGATTTTTTATCTAGGGTCTCCTTCAAAAAAATTAGAGAGTTTGCATTGGAGGTTGTTCCAATGTCTTTCTCACTCAGTGCACAAGGAGAAATGGAGTAAACTCATTTATTTTTTAACCCATTCAATTATTTTGAGTGGAAGGAAAAAATGGTGGTCCATTTGAGGTTGAAATGTCTCTACAGAGTAACCATGGGAACTAAGAATGAGCCCAACTTTGCTGTGGAAAAATACAAGTATTTCAACAAGTTGTATGAAGCATTCAGGATGCTTCATCTCAATATTTAGAGGGATATTCTATTTGATGTAGACAGTCTTACTACACCCAATGAATTTTGGCTCAATATTGATTCATTGTTTGGGAAGACAGATGATATGAGAGGACACCAGCTTGAAAATGGGTTGATCACATTCAGCCAAACTCACTTTTAGACGATCCAGTATTTCTTCACCAAGTTCAAATCCTTGGTACTATTAAATTGAGCACATAGAATTGTGGACAAACACACAAATCACAATATAGATCACACAATTTACTCAGCAATGGAAGAATGAAATAGTGCAAAAATGGCTTGCAACTATGAATGCTTTCATTAATAAAAAAGTAAATAGATGATTAATTAAAATTTAATACAATGGCTAAATAGCCACATGCAATTCAAATCCACATGAGGAAATTCAAATTTATTAGACTCTAATTTACTCTATCTAACTAATACCTTGTCTAAATCATTATCGGAGTTCATCGAAGTTCTAAAACACAACTCAAGTGTCTAATTCAATGTTAAATAATGCTAACTAACTGTGGTAGGTGAGTAATGTGCCTCATGCATCCATGCAAACCTAGCACTAACTAAAAGTAGAAAACTAGAATTGAATGTAACTGACTCCTAACTCAGCTTGACTAGTCACTAACTGAACTCAACTGATGAAGGTTGGTGTTGACACTCCCAGTGGCTCCTAAATTGTAGGGATTGATATAGGAGGCTCCTAAAATGATGCATGCAAGTGAAATCAGTGGCAGTAGGCCTCAATTAGTGTTCCCAACACTTTAGTAACTAGAACATGTGCCCTAATTATACCAAGTGGACCCAATGGTGCTAGTGACTAAAAATGGACTCGAAGGAATCTTGATTTAGACATGAATCCTGATTTAGATATATGACCAAATTGGACAAGGGAGGATTAATAATACTAACACCCCCCATGAATGCTAACTTGGAAAATCTATGGGCCTTGGTAAATAATACCATAGGTCACCTATTACATCAAGTAAAGTAAAGTAATTTCTCAATACAAGGAGCTGGGGAAAAAACCACATGGGAAAAAATCCCTCCCTCTAATTAAGCAGGTAGAATCAAGATCAATCTAGTTCTTTTGTGCACAGGTATCCTGGGGCTTGGCATGTGAAACTCTCCATCACTATGTCTAGAGGAATATTCCTCCTTGGAAGAAGAATAGTATGCTCAACTAAATCAGAAATATACACAGCTGTTGGATGAAGACTAGACCCATGTAGAGCATCTGAAATCAACTGATAACTGAGAAAAGGTTCTTGAGGATTCAAAAAAAGTGAGGAACAGTAAAAAAAACTGATACAATGCATCCAATAACATAAAACCATGAGTGTTAAAAATAGCCCCAAGTGTTAGGAGCAAGTGTCTAGGAGGATGTAGAAAATCTAGGCTCTTTACCAGTTCTATGAGGAGATGAGCATGTGACGAAAAGTAGAGGATCCCTAGGACTCTGGAGATTGAATTATTGAGATCCATAATATAATATAGCTTCATAAATATCTAATTAATAACAAAATAAAATATCATCAACCTCATAAGAGGAAAATAACACCAAATCCCCAAAGCAATTTTGAGGAAGAATTGCGGTACTTGATTTTTCAAACCGAAATTGGTGAGAGCAACTACAAGCATGACTGAAAGATCTTGGATTTTCAAATTTGAACCAAATAATATCATATAAAAAAATGAATCATATCTAAATAGGTTCATATCAGATCCAAATCTGTGAAATGAAATGAAATCCCCAGCAACAGTTTTGAAGGAGACTTGCAGTACTTGTTTCTTCACAAAATTAATGAGAACAGCTACAAGCAGTACTGAAAGCTAATGAACCTGAAGTATTGAACCAAGAAATATCAGATCAGATATAAATAATATCATATCATATCCAATAAGGTTCATATCATATCCAAGAGTATGGTCCACCAAGACGGTAGATGCACAGTTTTCTTCTTCTTCAAAATTCTAAATTTTGGTGCATGCAATCCTGCAGGAATTTGCTAGAAGATCTAGATCATGGGGAGAGAATGGATCACTCTGGTAATATGAAATTTATTCCAAAATATCCAAGGTAATACATATTTTTACACCAGCAGCACCATTAGAGGGAGAAAAATCAAATTTCTCTTCACTTTCGAAAGCAATTACTGGAAAATTTTGCACACAATTGAAAGGAAAATCACTAGATAAGGATTTTGATTCTTTTTCATCTTGAAAAAATTCAGCAGAGAGATTATAGGTAGAGAATTTTATATCAGGAACTCTTATGGTGCTGGATGTTCTCTTCAAAGTTCTTTTATTATCCTCATCAATCTTTCCAAAGGTTATGTCCAATCTTGTCCAGCGTTCCTTTGGATCCTCAATAGATCTGCTAAGGTAATACAAGCTAGGAGAAAGAGCCAGTGTCATTGTTCCAAAATTTGCATCACATTCATTTATCCAGTCATTCTCACTAAAAAAATCTTCATCAAGTCCAACAGACACCCCATAGAGACCTTGTCTCATCAAATATGAAATCATATTCTTCTTCCATTCTGAATAGTTTCTGAATAGGGTGAGAAGAGGAACTGATGAATCCATTCAAAGTTGTACCTACAATTACACAAAAATACAAAGTAAGGTCGTATAGCTTGCACATTTCAGGTTTTCATCACACCAAGCATAGTTGATCAAGCAAGGTTGATCAAATAGTTGATCAAGTAAGGTTGATCAACAATTCCTTAACTTGGGGTATTACGTGGTAAACCTTCGGCTTCCGGTGCAGTGCTGAAAAGAGCAATTTTTCTCAAAAAATGATCTAGTAGGATATCTAAGGAGGATAAGTGACTTGTACTTTAAGGATCTGATACCATATTAAATTGAGCACATAGATGTGTGGACAAACACACAACTCACAAGATAGATCACACAATTTACTCAGCAATTGAATAATGAAACAATGAAAAAATGGCTTGCAAATGTGAATTATTTCATTAATAAAAAAGTAATTAGATGATTAATTACAATGTGATACAATGGCTAAATAACCACATGCAATTCGAATCCACATGAGAAAATTTGAATTGATTAGACTCTACTTGACTGTAGGTAACTATGACCTTATCTAAATCATTATCAGAGGACTCAATAGTTAACTGACCTTGTCTAAATCATTATCAGAGTTCATCAGATTTCTAAAACAAAACTCAAGTGCCTAATTTATTAATTTGTCACAGTGGTCTAGGAACTAAGAACATAGTCTCACAAGAATTCAGACAAATATGCATAAAATTGGCAAAATGGTGCTGCAATGGAAGTAGTAGCTCTGTATAATCAAATGAAAGAATGATGGTACAATACAATGATCATTCCAGATGCATGAATTCCAATACAATTCAAATTCCCAAGGACGTCATTCGAATTTGATGAGTGATTCTAGCTTAATTGAATGTAAGCCATAGTAAACACTCTAGTTAACCATTGATCAAAACCCTAATTGACACAATTGAGTCCTAACTGAAGTCAGAATGCAATAAATGACTAATTCTAACTAAATGTGTCTCAGACACATGTCACTGCAAGCCAACCAACAAGTGGTAGCACATCAATGACTCCAATGAACCCCAATGAGGTTAACTGAAGTGTAACTGACCATCAAAGGTGGTTGGAGGCACCCCTATTGACTCCAATTCATTAAATAATCATTAAATAATTAATTTAATGAAAGGAGGCACCTTCACTGCTCTGTTTAACTAATTGTAACCATCAGTTATCAATTAAGTGCATTTATGACACTCAGATCACCCCCGGAGTGCTACAGTTAGCCTCCCTAAATGAAGGAGAAGGCTCAGTTAGCCTCCTTGACTAAAGGTAGGCATAGGTGTGCTCAGGATGATGTCATATAGTGCTCCTTTGATGTCAATTAAGTCAATAAAACTTAGGATAGTGGTTTAACTAGGACAAATTGACCAAAATGAGTGTGTATTGTGGTAAATGTCTCCAGCACCCCCCCCTTAAGCTATACTCACGAGAAGTAGAAAACATAAAGTGCATAAGAATGCTAGGGCCTTACCAACAAATCCCATAGGTCATCGTGTACAATACTAAAACTTAAACAATGCTCAAAACAAATTAAGTGAGGAAAAGAGGGAAAACCTAGTGGGAAACCCCCCGCCCCCTTAAGTTGAACACTAAAAGTAGTTGGATCACCCTGATGAACTCACCCCCAATAGTGAACAGAGGTAAGTGAACCTCTTTTCTGAAAATCTCTTAGTGAATATATCTGCAATCTGCTCATCAGTCGGGTAGTATTGCAGAATGATGGTCTTGACATGCACTAGCTCCCTAATATAGTGCATGTGTATCTCTACATGCTTGGTCCTCTTCCTTGTAACTAGATCTATGGATATCTTAATATCACTTTTATTGTCACAAAAAAGGATAGTGGACAAAGTAATACCAAGATCAAACTCTAAAAGAATTCCTTGCAACCAAACATCTTGGATGCAAGCATTCACCGCTCCTCGATACTCGGTCTCTGCTGAATACAATGCTATGGAGGCCTAATTTTTTCTAGAAAAGAAAATGGGGCCACCACCAAACATGAAGACATATCTGGAATTAGACTTTCGATCAATAGAATCACCCATCCAATCAGAATCGGTGTATCCAACCAACTCTAGCTCGGAGTCTGCAGCATAGTGAATGTCGTAGGTTCTGGTTCCCTGAATGTACTGGAGCATCCTCTTGGCTGCCTTAAAATTAAGGTCATGGGAATTATACATGTATCTTGATACAAAATTCATAGCATAACATATATCAGGCCGATAATGATTCAAGCACAACAAGCTACCAATCAGATATCGATAAATAGTGCAGTCCTTGGGAGGTGTGCTTTTTCCTTCTTCAAGGCTGATCCCTGAAAGGAAAGGGAATGGTGCAGGCCTACATTCAGCCATGTTAAAATTTAATAACAGGTCTGATATGTATTTTTATTGAGTGACCATTATCCCATCAGAAGTTTGATTAATTTTGGGCCCCAAATCGCTCATTTCAAATGCATTGTGGAGAGCAGTTTTGAAGACTGAAATAGAAGCAACTATGCTACCTATGATCAGTAAGTCATAAAAATATAAAACAATAATAATCAAATGACCATAATATTGTTGTATATACACATTTGGATCTTATCTACACCTTTGGAAGTTTTGCAAGAGAAGGAAGGCATCCATCTTGGAATACCACTCTCTTGGGGCCTGTTTTAACCAGTATAGTGACTTCTTTAGCTTACAAACCAAAGATGGATCAGAAATGTAGCCCTTAGGATGCTTCATGTATATATCCTCATTAATATCTCCATGCAAAAATGCTGAATTAACATCCATATGATGCACTTCCCAGTGCTTAGATGCTGAAATTGCCAAAACTAGGCAGATGGAGTCCATTTTTGCAACCGGTGCAAAAGTCTCATGGTAGTCCACACCTTGGACCTGGGAGAAACCTTTTCCCACCATACTTCATTTATATTTTTATTTTCTACCATATGCAACAACCTTGGTCCGAAACACCCACTTTCATTGAACCAATTTCCTTCCCGGAGGAAGAGAAACTAGCTCCCAAGTAGTGTTTTTATGAAGAGAATTCATCTCTTCATCCATAGCAACTTGTCCTCTCATATCCTTCCGAGCATGGTAGTAAGACTTAGGGTCTGAAATTATCATCAAATAACAATATTTGGATAGCAAATCATCAGGACAAGAGAGTGCAATACCTGCTTTTTGGAAATCAGACCGGGTTCTCCTTGGATCATCCAGATTTCCAATGTTATCTCCTGCAGAGGAGAGTGTCTGTCGGGCCCAAGTTGGGAGATGATTTTATACTTCAGGTTCTAATTCATAATTTGATGTTTGATGTAACCTGATATCAGAAATAAAAGGATCCAAATCAGGGTCATCACCCCCAATTTCATCATCCAAATATTCGGTAGAATAGGAAGGAAATTCAGCAGTTTTCTCCTTCACTAGTTCCACCTCCTGAAGAGGCTCATCAAACTTGACACTGCTTTCAATGATGATATATTTTGTTTTTATATACAACAGATTAAAACCTTTTGATTCATCAGGATACCCAATAAACATACATTCTATGCTTTGCGGTTGCAAATCCCTCTCCTTTTATCAAGTGGAATTCGGGCCCATGCAGTGGACCCAAACACCTGCAGATTCGAAACATCCGGCTTGTGTCCGAAGTATGCTTCAAAAGGGGTATTCCATTTCATATATGAGTGTGTCAATATTTTCTGAATATATTCTACATCATTCATGGCTTCAGCCCACAAATTTATAGACAACTTCTTTGATTCCAACATATAGGTGGTCATCTCCTTGAGAGATCGATTCTTCCTCTCTGCTACACCGTTCTGCTGGGGAGTGTAAGGAACTGAATGTTGGACCTGAAAAACAATTTGAGAACATATGTGCAGCAACTCATTACTGACATACTCATTGTCGTTATCAGATATCAATATCTTGATCTTTTAGCCAGATGCATTCTCAATCAAGGCCTTCAATTCAGTGAATTTTTCACAGACTTCCAACTTCTTTTTGATAAAGAAGACCCATGTGTACCTGAAAAAATCATCCATGAAATTCAGAAGATACCTTGATCCATTCATGGATGTAATAGGCATGGGACCACTAGTATCAAAATGTATCAGTCTGGCTTGCCTTCCCCCAATCGAACTTATGCTCAGGGTGCTTTCCAATAACACAACCCTTGCAATTTCTAGTGGTTGCCTTGATGATTGGGAGGCCTTCAACCATAGAATTTTTCTGTAATTTATGCAAGTATTTGAAGTTGATATGGCTGAACCTCTCATTCCACAGTATACTAACTTCATTTCCATGAGTGAGAAATGTGGTGGGCTTTGCATCCACCACAAAATGGGAGAACTCATAGGCTTTTGCATGATGGTTTGTAAGGCCTTTTGCAACAAACTTCCTAGATGCAAGTTTTGTGATCTCTACATCATCCAAGCTAAAGTATAATCTCTTGGAAAATCATGTATGTGTCATTTGATAAACACTAAGGAGGTTTGACGGAAGAGATGGTACATACAGAGCATTTGAAAAGTAGCCATGTTCAAGATCAACAGTACCTTGTTCTTCTGAAATGATGGTGGAGTCCTCTCCCATGTGGATGGGAATGGATTTTATGGTCTCCAAAGATAAGAAGGAGTCTCTTTCAGCCATCATGTGGTTCAAAGCTCCAGAATATATCAAGAGTGCTTTGGAATTCAAAGTGCTTTCCATGAGGACATGACCTCTATCATGCTGTGGTTCCCGATCTTGCTGATCTCTCCTCTTAAAGATTTCTGGAATATTGATGTGATTTATCTCAAGGAGAGAGGTAGCTTCATAAAGTTTCTTTTTCATGTAGGCATGTTCAGGGTGGAAGCCCTTCCTGCAGTATGAACACTTGACTTTTTCCTTTCCATGATGCCCTTTTCCTTTCTTCTTCTTTGAGCCAAAAGACTCTTCATGTTGCTAGTTTTCAAACTTAGGCTTATGAGTTTTGAATTTATTTTTTGGGTTCTTCTGCTACTTTCCTTTACCCTTCAGATATTTGGGCCCCAAGACAGGGATGGCTTGATCCTAGGAGGATCTAATGATCTCCATCTAGACAAACTTATCATGTTCACTTGTTAGGGACTCAATAAAGGCATTGAGTGAAGGCATCATCCATCGAGGGGTTGTGAGCTTCCCCGCATGTAATGTAGAGACAAAAACTAAATAATCAGCTCCAATTTTGGAGAGTATGGTGAGGATGAGCTGATCATCCTTCTTCTCCACCTTACATTGCTTCAATAGTAAGAAAATGTGCTTGAACTTTGTGAAAACATCATTCAAGGCCTTGAAATTGGAAGGCTGGAGAGACATGAACTCATTCTCAAGATGGTATACTCTAAAAGAATCCTATTTTCCATACAAGGTTTCCAATTTGTCCCATATTTCCTTTGGAGTCTTTAATCCCAAGAGATGGAAAAGAAGATCCCGAGAAACAAAGATGCACAAGAATCCGAATGCTTCATAGTTCTTGTTCAAGAACATAGCTTTGTCTGTCACAGAAGAAGGCTCTTTTTCAGTGTCCATAGTGACCCTATAGAGTCCTCTCGCACATAGCTAGATCTCCATGTCTCCTTTCCATGAGTGAAAATTGAATGGAGTCAAAAGTTCTACGGAAGAAGCCATCTGAAACTGTTGGAACGGATGCTTTCACCTATTAAAAACCTACAAATCACAGCAAAAGGGGCACTGTAAGGTCATACAACCTGCACATTTTAGGATTTCATCACACCTGGCATAGTTGATCAAGAAAGCTTGACCAACAATTTCCTTACTTGGGGTATTAAGTGGTAAGCCTTGGCTTCTGGTGCAGTGCTGGATTTTTGAGCTTCTGCTCAATTTTTCATGCAAGATCTGTTAAAACCCTTGTTTTTTAGAGATCTGAGCTTTGTCCCACCCTAATCTCTTATACCATATTAATTTTTCACAATGTTCTATGAACTGAAAACACAGCCTCACAAGAATTCAGACAAATATGCATAAAATTGGAAAAATGGTGTTGTAATGGAAGTAGTAGCTCTATATAATCAAATGAAAGAATGATGATACAATACAATGATCATGCTAGATGCATGAATTCCAAGAAAATTCAAATTCCCAAGGAGTTCATTTGAATTGAATGAGTGATTCTAGCTTAGCTAAATGTAAGCCACAATAAACACTCTAGTTAACCACAGATCTAAAACCTAATTGACTCAACTTAGTCCTAACTAAAGTTGTAGTGCGATAAATCCAAATAAAAGAGATTGTTCATTTCTCATATTATTCTACATGGTCTGAGAAAGTGATAACCTACCACTATTGTGGATGCCCATTCACATATTCTTAACGAGCCTGAACAGACAAGTTTACTTGGTAGTCAAGCCTATTTTGAGGAGTCAGACCTAGGCCTAAAGAAACTCAAATATCTTTCCCGTAAAGTTTTAATGAGTCCAAAATATTCAACTCGTGACCTCCTTACTGTTTTTAACGAGCTCGAAGGAGAGTAGAAAGAATGCTCTAAATGCAAGGAGACGAGTTTCATAGGCAGGTGAAACTAGTTTTAAGCACAAGGAACAAACCTATGCATTGTTAGTTTTTCTATCATTAAGATAGCATAACATTAGGATCTTTAACTAAGAGAATAACAAGTACAACAATCAAACACAAGAGACAATGAACATAGTGTTTATCCTCGGGGAAACCATAAATGGTGAAAACCCCACAAATTCCTCTGAGAAAGAATCAGCACCAAAATTAGAACCAAAAACAGTAAGAGATTTCCCAACAGCAGTAACCTTCTTCTTATCTACCCCTAGTTTCTTCTCCTTCCTCAAGTATGTGCTACACTTGAGTGTGTATAATTTGTGTGATAAATAGAGAGTCTAGCTCTCTATTTATACTAATCTAGACATGACTAAAACCCTACTAGGGCCGACCTCACTAGGAGAATCTAATAACCCTAGTGCCCTGGAACTTCGGTGACTTTTACCCTTAGACAATAGGAAGGTTACCCACAATGACTTGACATGACTTGTTTACATTATAGATCTTACCAATAGGAACATCGGAGCATGAAATGAATAAAGTACATCCCGGAATAAACATCGGGTTACAATATATAAGAAATACAAGTGAAATACATTTTGAAGTTACATAGACATCAACACTCCCTCTTAACTAGGAAGGTATTCTTTCAACACAATTTTCAGCACAATTCTTCTTCTCTGTATCTTCTAGATCATCATCGAGTCTTCATCATCTTCAAGTCTTCTTCATCTTCAAGTCATATTCATCTTCAAGTAATCTTTATCTTCAATTCATCTTCATCATTGGATCTGGATCATCTCTTGATCTGGATCATCACTGGACATCATCACTGGATCTGGATCATCACTAAATATGGATCATCACTGCTGGATCATCATCACTTGATCTGGATCATCATCACTCGATCTGGATCATCACTAGGTCATCATCACAGGTGCTATCTCTTGATTCTTCTTGTCATAGGAATCTCTACAGATCCAACCCTTTTTCATGCTGGATGTACATCTATAGAGCTATTCCTTTTTCATATTGGATGTATCATCACACAAAGCTAGTCCTTTTTCATACTAGATGTGGCATCCAATCAAAGCTAGTCCTTTTTCATACTAGATGATTCTTCACAGAGCTAGTCCTTTTTGATACTGGGTGTGGGATCCACTCAGAGCTAGTCCTTTTTCATACTAGATGAGTCTTCACAGAGCCAGTACTTTTTCATATTGGGTGTGGCATCCACACAGAGCTAGTCCTTTTTCATACTAGATGAGTCTTCACAGAGCCATTCCTTTTTCATACTAGGTGTGGGATCCACTCAGAGCTAGTCCTTTTTCATACTAGATGAGTCTTCATAGAGTCAGTCCTTTTTCATATTGGGTGTGGCATCCACACAGAGCTAGTCCTTTTTCATACTAGATGAGTCTTCACAGAGCTAGTCCTTTTTCATACTAGATGAGTCTTCACAGAGCCATTCCTTTTTCATACTGGATGTGGGATCCACATAGAGCTAGTCCTTTTTCATATTAGATGTGTCTTCACAGAGCCAACCCTTTTTCATGCTAGGTGTGGAATCCATACATACATCTGACAATGGAAGGAACCAATCCTCTCACCATGTCATAGCTCTTACATCTAACCATGGAAGGAACCAATCCTCTCACCATGTCAAAAGAGCATAGCACTTTTATCTGACCATGGAAGGAACCAATCCTCTCACCATGTCAGAATGACACAACACTTACATCTGACCATGGAAGGAACCAATCCTCTCACCATGTCAGAAGGGCTCAGCATGGACATATCATTTCCTCTTGGGAGGAATCTCAATCTGGAGAACACCAAGCTTCTCCCTGAAGTATTCAAACTTCATCCTAGCTAATGGCTTATTCAACACATCAGCTATCTATTCATCTGTCACAACATACTAGAGCTTCACTGCTCCTCTCTACACCATATCCCTGATATAGCGATACTTGATCTTGATATGCTTTTACTTGTCATGGAATACTAGATTCTCTAACAATTTTACACAACTCTAGTTTTCACAGTAAATACAAGTAGCATCTAACTGGAGATCAAATAAATCAGAAAGTAGCTTCCTCACCCATACTACCTCACAACTAGCTGAACAAGCTGCAACATACTCTGCTTCAGCTGTACTCAGTGCCACATAGGATTTCTTCCTACTAAACCATGAGATCATACCTGATCCCATACTAAAGCAACACCCTAAATTACTCTTCCTATCAATGGCACTACCTCCCCAATCTGAATTAACATAACCGTCCAGGTTAATCTTTTAATCAATCTTATACTTGAGCCCATAATTAACTGTACCCTTCAGGTCCCTTAGAATATGCTTTGCAGCAATCAAGTGAACATGTCTTGGATCTGTCAAGTACTGGCTCAAGGTGTTCACAAAAAAGCAGATATCTGGTCTTGTGTTCATCAAATACATCAAGGACCCAATCATCTGACGATACATCATGGCATCAACTGTCTCTGATGAAGCATCACTCAATAGCTTTAGGTTTGATGCCATAGGTGTGGTTAATGCCTTGCAGTCCATCATCCCAAATCTCTTCAGGATCTCTACTGCATACTTCCCTTGTCCAAAGAAGATTCCATCCATAGTATGCCACACCTCCATCCCTAGAAAATAATGCATCATACCCAAGTCCTTCATTTCGAAATCAGCAACAATATTTCTCTTTGTATCAGTAATCAACCCATCCATACCTGTCACAAATAGATCATCTACATATAGCAGGAGTATCACTAGATTTCCATCTTCAACCTTGTAGTAAAGGTTGGAATCTGCTTTACTCTTGGTAAATCCCAAACTAAATAGAAATATGTCAATTCTGCCATACCATGTCCTAGGTGCCTATTTCAAACCGTAAAGGGCTTTCTTCAATCTGCACACATGAGACTCCCTGTCATGTGTCTCAAAACCAAGTGGCTGCTCAACATACACTTCCTATTCTACTAGACCATTCAATCAAGTAGTCTTGACATCCATTTGGTGTATCTTCCATTTCATCACTGCAGCCAAAGCAAGTACCGATCTGATGGAAGTGTATTTGGATACAAGTGAAAAGGTCTCTTCATAGTCTATTCCTTCTTTCTGTGAGAAGCCATGAGCAACAAATCTTGCTTTATATTTCTCTATGCTACCATCTGCAGCATGCTTAATCTTGTAGATCCACTTGGAAGTTACAACTGACTTCCCTTCTGATCTTGGGACAACTTCCCAAACATCATTCTTCATGATCGATTGATATTCTTCGATCATAGTATCCTTCCATTCTTTCCGTTCTACCGCTTCTTCATAATTGGAAGGTTTTTTATGAATGAAGTCACATAGCAATGCTACATAACTAGAACAGGATCTGGTCCTCTTTCTTTCCCTGAGATTCTCTTCTGGAACCCCATATCTTTCTGTATCTTGGATAATTTCTCATTCCCAAGCAGGTTTCCTCTTGTGAGGATTCTTCTCTTGAGGTGGATCTATAGGTCTTTGTGGTTCTTCAAATTCTCATTATTCTTCTTGATTTTCTTTGTTCATGATTGCATCATGAGTTCTGTGTTCTTCTGCTTCTTCAAGTTCTTCAACAGGTTTCTTTCTGGATTTGATGTAGGCTGAATCTTCATAAAATGTTGCATCCCTGCTGATATCAATCTTCTTGAACCCTGGGAAGTATATTTTGTAAGCCTTCGAGCTTTCAGAGTATCCCACAAATATACCCTTCTTTCCTGAAAGATCTAATTTTGTTCTCTTCTCTCTTGGAATGTGTATGTACACAGGACAACCGAATATTCTGAGATGGCTGACTTCTGGTTTCTTACCAGAGAAGACTTCTTCAGGAGTCTTGTTCTCGAGTACTCTGTGCGGAGCATGGTTCTGTACATACACTACTGTTCTGGCTATTTTTGCCCAAAGATGCATAGGAATATCTTGATCATGAAGAATAGCTCTTGCATCTTCCATGATAGTTCTATTCTTCCTTTATGCAATTCCATTCTATTGTGGATTATAAGGAGTGGAAAACTCCCTCTTAATCCTTGAGTATTTACAGAGTTCCTTGAACTCATTTGAAGTGAATTCTCTGCCATTGTTTGATCGAAAAGTCTTTATCTTATTTTCAGTGTGGTTCTCAGTCAAGGCTTTGAATTCCTTGAACTTCCTGAATACTTCATCTTTATTCTTCATGAAGTAAATCCATGTATTCCTAGAAAATTCATCAATAAAAGAAACATAGTATGTATACCCGCTTAGAGAATTTGATGACATTGGTCCACATACATCAGAGTGGATGATTTCCAAGATTCCTTTTGCCTTTCTCTCGCTACTTGGAAATGTATTCTTTGTATTCTTTCCTTTCACACATCCTTTGCAGACCCCTTCATGTTTTGCTTGAATTTCTAGAATACCTTCAATAGCTTTACTTGCAAGTGGTAGTGCTCTGTAATGCACATCTGCAATCCTTCTATGCCAAAGTTCATTTGGTTCTACTGATTCATGAACCAAAGCTTATTCTGGTTGACCCTTCAACTTGTATAGTCCTCCTTCTTGTTCCCCAATCACTATTGCATTGTCAAAAGTCTTTCCCTTTGGCCACGTAAGAACTTGGCCATCTACAAAAGAAACCCTCATTCCTTTTGCATCTAATGAAGATATGGAGAGGAGGTTCTTCTTTAGTCCTGGAACAAATAATACATTCTTCATCTTCGAAGACTTTCCAGAGTCTAGTATGTAGGAGGATTCACCACTACCTTTTATCGGATACTGGTAGTCATCCCCAAGTTTCACCTTGTGAGGTGACTCATGTTCAGATAGCTTCACAAATGAATCTTTGAATCCTATCATGTGCTTGGAAGCACTACTGTCTATGAGCCAATAATTGCTTCCATCTGAAATAGTTCCTGTAAGAGCGGATATCAGCACATATTCTTCATCACTTGAAGAATCACTTTCTTGTCTAGTTCTCTTTGTGGATGGTTCATCATCCTCTGCGGCATGAGCATGATGTCTTCTCTTTCTTCCCTTCTTCTTCTTTGAATTCCCTTTGTTAGGACAGAATTTGGATATGTGGCCTTTCTGATCACATGTGTAACATCTAACAGTATCTCAATCTCTTCTAGAGTGATAAGGCTTACCTTTGGAGTGATGATGGTCACTTTTGGTTTTCTTGGTGTGGGTGCTAAGAGCTTGATCTTCACTTCCCATATTTTCTTCTCAAGCTACTATCCGAGCTTCTTCTTCAGAGCATTCTTCCCATAGTCTGTTGAACTTGACTAACTTCTTTCTAGCACAGATCCCTTGAATGAAAGAGTTCCATGATCTAGGGTGACCATTCAAGGTGGTCATCACAATTTCTACATTTTCCATTTATTCATCTACTGCTTCCAGCTGCTCCTTGATCCGAAAATTGTAAAGTAAGATTGAATAGTCTCAGCATTCTAGATCTTTACATTCTTCAATTGGCTTCTCAGAGTCATCTTCCTGTTTATGTTCTTCCCTTCAAACAATTTGGTTAGGGCATCAAACATAGCTTTAGGTGTCTTGAGGGAGGACACATGTGTTATGAGGTGATCCTTGATAGAATAAACAATGATTCTCTTTTCCATAACCATCTTCTTCTTATGTAAGGCCTTATCCTCATCTCCCTTTGGAACTAGAACCTCCTCACTGATATAGGAGTCCAACTCATTTTCTTCCAGGACAATGGAGATCCTATACTTCCAGGTTCAGAAGTTATCGGTTCCCTCAAGGTTTTCATCAAGCTTGGTATGATGAGACATCTTAGACTAAGAACCTCAAATGGAAATACAAAAGATTTATATCTTACCAGGTCGAGATGTCGGATCTGAATTTGGAGCTCAAATCCTGTAGTGTTGGCTCAGTAGAAAATTAGGGTTTTGCTTTTCTGGAGTTCTGTCCACCCAAATGTCTTGAAATTTATCCCTAAATTTGATTTTGGGGAGGAGAGTAATCCAGGACTAGGCTCACTGAAAAATTCCTTTTCTATGAAAAGCCATAATTTCCGGCAGTAGTGTAGGGTCCAAAACTGAAAAACCTTAGAATTGGATTCTGCTTTGACACAAAGATGCGCCCTAAGGAGGAGAGTTGTTCCACCTTACTTTTTCTAAAAATCTATGGAGGAAGATCCACAAACTAGGAATCACTAGTTCCCACAACTGCATAATGTCTTATTCTCAGGTTAGCTCTAATCCCATGTTATTTTTTCTATCATTAAGCTAGCATAACATTAGGATCTTTAACTGAGAGAATAACAAGTACAGAAATCAAACACAAGAGGCAATGAAAACAATGTTTATCCTCGGGGAAACCATAAATGGTGAAAACCCCACAACTTCCTCTGATAAAAAATCAGCACCAAAAGTAGAACCCAAATTAGTAAGAGATCTCTCGACAGTAGTAACCTTCTTCTTATCTATCCCAAGTTTCTTATCCTTCCTCAACTATGCACTACACTTGAGTATGTATAAGTTGTGTGATAAATAGAGAGTCCTGCTCTTTATTTATACTAATCCCGACATGACTAAAACCCTACTAGGGACAACCTCAATTGGAGAATCTAATAACCCTAGTGCCCTGGAACTCCGGGGTCTTTAACCCTTAGACAATAGGAGGGTTACCCACAATGACTTGGCATGACTTGTTTACATTATAGATATTCCCGATAGGAACATTGGGTCATGACATGACTCAAGTACATCCTGGAATAAACATTGGGTTACAATATATAAGAAATACAAGTGAAATACATTCTGAAGTTACATATACATAAACATGCATAATGCAAGGAAAGAAAGAAAGATAAGGACACTCAGGGAACATCTCCTCAAGGTAAAAGGTGTCAAGCTGCAAAGGCAAAATGATACAAGGCTTAGCGAGGATGAGAAAAAAAATGAGGGCTTATATAATGAGCTAAAAGCATGGAAGCTAGCATCATGCTCATAAGCACGAGCAGGGCACATGCATATGCAGTTACAGCTTGAACAATAAGACAAGGCCAACAAACAGTTGTGAATCCAACTAAGAATCCTATCTTCAAGAAACAAAAACATTAGGATCATATTCAAAAGAAAAGACCTGATGCGGGTCACTTTGGCAAAAACACATTTGACTTTGCTATCTTCTACAAAAGGGAAAGTCAAGGTAGAATCGACTGAAGAATATTCTATAGCACCAAGGCTTGAGGGTTTATAAGCAGTAAGGTCAATCTCATAAGAAGAGAAAAAATCAATAAGGGAGATAGAGTCTACAGGAACAAACTCAGTATCACAGGAGTTGAAAAATTCATAAGAAAAATCAAGCTCATCAGGATCACTGAATTGTTGTTCAAAGGAAGAGTCAAAAGACTCAACAAGACCAATATAAGAAGAAAGGATAGGATTATTAGGAAAATTAGGGTTAGACTTAGTCACAACTGAACCAACATCCAATAGAAGATCAGACCGTATAAAAGACTCTAGGAGGACTTCATCTGAAGGAAGGAGATCATCCAAGATAGGACATATGTCTAAAACTTCAAATGGATAGACAGAGTGGAGAGCATGCTCCACAGTCTATATAGGATGACTCACCTGGTCAACTACTGGGACCAAGTCCTGAGAAGTTAAGCATGGAAATAGAGGCTGCTTCTCAATAGAAATTGAACGCAAAGAACATGAGGCCACATATCTCACCTGTGGCAGGGTAGTGTCTATAGAAAAACTGGGAATCAATAAAGGAAGGACCCGGTCTCTAGTTGGGTCAGGAGACAGATCAAGAAAATCCAACTGGTCGATAGTGACAATATCTTCGCCATGATTAAAGTACATCACACAAAATAATGTTGACACAACAGCTTGCATGGCATAGACATAATCATGTCCAAGGAGCATATTGAAGTCCAAGGAATCTTCTATCACCATGAAGTCAACTAACACGATATTCCCACCCAAAGCAACAGGTGTTTGAGCAAGAATTCCCAACGCTATACAAGTTCTTCTATCAAACGCCAGTAATTGATTAGTAGTCGACACAAGGCTGGGAGATCCCATGCCTCATTAATCCCGAGAAGACAAGATACTAATTGAGGCTCCTTCATCAACAATACAATGAGAAATTGTTTATGATTCAACTTTGACCTTTATCTGGAAAGGTGCATCAGAAGGAAGGTGTGGCTCAACTAGGCTATCCTAATCAAAGGAATCAATTCGAGAGCTTGGTGGGGGTTGATCCGAAGTGAGTTCAGTGCCCCCTTGTTCAGTAAGTTCTGAACTAGAAGTGAAGAAAATTGACTAGCATACACTTCACTCTCTAAAGGAAGAGTGGGATTGATCGAAAATGAATTCAATTCAACCGCTTCATAAAAGTCACTCTCCGAAGGGAGAGTGGGGTTGACCAAAGATGACATTGGTTCAATCACATCAAGATCACTCTCTGAACGAAGAGTGGGATCAACCAAAGCTGATGTTTGTTTGACCACTTAATCAACCAAATGTTGAGTAGGTTGTTGAGAAACTATAGGTTGTTCAGGAGAAGGAAATTCTTGAGTCTCAGACCACACTCTTTGCACCTCTACGATAATAGGGCACTAATGAGTAAGATGATCTCCCTCGCATAGCTTACAAGGGAAATTAAGTTTTCCTTTCACACAACTGGTTTTCTCAACGGTGTCAACATGAATAGTAGTGGCTGACTATTTGCTCTCAGCATGACCTATAGAGGCAGATAGTTCACCCCCAGCACGACCACCAGAGGCTGGGTGACTGGGTCCAACTTGACTAAGAGAGGTTGGTTGTTGAGAGACTTTAGAATGTTTAAAAATGGGATGACCATGAAACCAAAATCTTCACACCTCCATGATAGAAGGGCATTTATAAGTAAGGTGGTCTCCCTCACAAAGTTTACAAGGAAACTTGGGCTTGTGTTTTGAATGGGTAGTCTTTTCAATAGTATCAACCTGAATTACAGTGGCTAATGGATTGTCTCTAGCATGAACCACAAAAAATGAAAGATGGCCCCTAGCATGACTTGTAGAGGCTGAGAGAATGCCCCTAGCATGACTTGTAGAGACTAAGAGACTGGGTCCAACATGACCTGCAGAGGTTGAATGGGCACCACCAGCATGAACAATAGAGGCTAAATGGCTGGGATCAACATGCTTTGGAGCAGTTGAGTGTGCGCCCCTAGCATGAAATTCAAAGGCTGGGTGGATCGATCCAACATGACATGCAAAGTTTGGATGGGGAGGTTCAACTTGAACATCAAAGGTTGAATGGGTGCCCTCAACATGAACTATAGAGGCTGAGTGACTGGATCCAATGTGACCTTGAAAGGTTGGAAGGATCCCACCCGCATGATCAATAGAGGCTAGATGGTGAAGATCAACTTGACTTGCTGATTTTGAGTGCTTAGATCCAACATGACCTACAGAGGTTGGATAGGTGCCCCCAGCATGAAATGTAGAGGTTGGGTGGTGAGGTTCAACTTGACATGAATAGGTTGAATGGGTGCCCCCTTTCTTATGTGCCTTCTTCCTATTCCTCCTTCTTTTACTCCTTTTAGATTTCTGGTTACTAGTATCTGTTGAAATATTGTAACTTCGGAGAATATTCTATATCTATGTTTTGTAATCCTTGATGGTCCTATAGGGAGAACCAATTGTATTGCTTTGTACCCCGATGCTTCTAATTGGAAGAACTAGTAAGAGTCATGAGGTAGTCCCCTCTAATTGTAAAGGTGGGTCATTAGCACCCTAGTGTGGTTACTTGAGCCTAGATGTGTAACTCGAGCCTACATGATTTAAATCGAGCCTACATGTCGAATGAGTAAATTCAAGTGAACGGATGAATATAAATAGAGATGTGGTGCTCCTCATTTTTAACACACACTCTCACTTGTGTAGCGCATTAGTGGAGAAGAGAAGTAGTTGGAGAAGGAGGAGGATCAGGCTTTGATCTCCTTGCTAGTTTTATCTTTTATCTTTTTGGGGCATCTATATTCAGGAATTTTTTGCTGGGTATTTCCCTTTAGGATTTTCCCAGGATAAATCTTTGTGTTCCTTTTGTATGGTTGTGCTTATCTATCTTTCACTGATCCTGTTTATATGCTTTTGTTATGAAAATGAAATGAAATACTGATGTCTTAGCTAAGCATATGAAAAGTCAACATGGTATCAGAGCCACTCTAAAAAGAAGAAATTGTGCAGCTATAGACTCTAGGGATTCTTAATTTTTGGTTCTCTCTCCACAATCGATCAACAAAAGAAGGCTAGGCTGACTCTCCATTGAAGGGCGCATCTTTCTGTCAAAGCGGAATTTGATTCCGAGCATTTTTAGTTTTTGGGTGGGAAATTAGGGCTTCTTACAGAAGAGGAATTTTTGAGTGAGCCCAGCATAGGATTTCTCTACTCATCAAAATATAAGTTTAGAGACATGGATCAATATTTTTGGTTGGGTGAAATTTCGGGAAAGTCAAACCCTAGTTTGACCCGAAGCTAGAAAAACCTTAAATGCTAAAAATGCTAAGTTTTGGTATATTCGCTATATCCCAAAATTGGTGAATTTTTAGGAGCTGAAACTTTCAGATACCTAATATAACATCCTTATGAATATTTTTTCCAAAATTCAGACTCCGATTCTCTATATTCTAGGAGATATGATCCCTCCAAGTTAGGGTTCCAGCCTCTTCCAGAATTCATCCCTAAACAGGACACCTAGGGAAAATTGCTATAGCTTGGGATACAGAGGTCAAAATGGAATTCCTGAAGATGTTCCAAAAATATCACGGAATTTAATTTCTGTTGTACAAATTTTAGAACCTGAAGTTGAACCAGTGACACGTGGCATGTTGTATAACTTTACTGTTCTGAACAGTCTTGTAACAGGTCACCTTGGGAAAATGATCATAAATCCCAATTGGTGAAACCAATTATGATGAAAACTATTTTTTTGTATCAGGTACATGCGAGGTTACCTCAGTGAAAAATTTCAGACATAGAGGATCAGTAATTTCAGAGATGTCACAAAAACAGTAACAGGCATTTCTGCATAAGAAATTGGAAAACTAGGGCTTCCTATTCCGGGAGCTTCCCTCCACTGTTTTCAGAAAAGGAGTACATTTGACAGCTCCATTTGAAGATATATATATATTTATATCCAATCATATTTGAAATATTCCAAGTTTTGAAAATTATGTTTTCTCTGACAAATGCTAGATCAGCCAGCTCCAGAAGCAGGACGGACACCTCAAATCGGTAAGATCTAATCTTTTGCTATTTGCATTTGAGGTTCTCATTTCAAAGTGATCTATCACATTATCTTGATGATAATCTTGGTGAATTTGAAAACTTCCAAGCATGGAAGTATTTTATCTCTCTAAAGAAAATGAATTGGACACCTACATGAGTAGAGAAGTTCCATATCTAGAGGGAGATGAGCCTCAAAGCCTTACACAAGAAGAACTTGGTCAAGGCCAAGAAGATCATTGTTGATTCAATCATGGATCAACATGTACCACAAATGTATTCCCTAAAGACACCAAATATGTTTGATTCCTTGATCAAGCTATTTGAAGATAAGAACATAATTCAGAAGATGGATTTGAGAAAACAGTTGAAGAATGTGAAGATCCAGAATGCATAACATCTTGAAGCAGTAGAAGAAGAAGCAAAGAATGCATAAGTGGTGATAGCCACCTTGAATGGACTCCCATGATCATGGGATTAATTCATGTGAGGAATGTGTGCCAGAAGGAAGTGATTACTTTTAGTTGGTTCTGGGAAGAAGAAGAAGCTCATATCATAAGAAGAGAAGAAGAACGATGGGAGCAAATTGAAGATCAAGCTCTCACCATTCAAAGAAGATCCCTCAAGTGATCAGGAATATGAAGAACTCAATTCGTGACAAACCTCTTATCCATCTTATCATTTGGATAAGAAATGATGATTTCATGAATGAAGAAGATGATGAAGGAGAAGGGTCAAGAAGGATTCTACCCACAAAACAAACAAAAGATAAGTATTCAATTGTCATTTAATGATATTGTTTTGTTATGCATTTGATTATATTCAGTTGATGTGTTATGCATGATAGATTGTTTGCATTAATGACTGTATACTACTAATATGCATGTGATCGGTAAGTAGCTCATGGTGCTATACATCTCTCCATTTCTGCTTATCTAGAATGAAACCTCTTTGCTGACATAATGGATTAGTGCACAATCTCAATGATGTCATGGTAGAGATGGAAGGGATCTAGAAAGTTTCTGTGAGATATGGATGAATGTTGTATTGGCTAAATAGTTGCATGATGCATAATAATTTTTCATTATGCATATGTTTTATGAAATAGTTCTAACCATGCAATTGGTGCATTTGAATTGTAGGAAAGGTCCTGGACAACCTCCTACAAGAAAACAAGGATGAGACTTGTTCCGAAGAACAAGTGATGACAATTAAAAATTCACTCCAATGAACATGAATCTGAAGCTCCTGGGATCAGAGACACCATGATAGAAGAAAGAACTTCAGAGAGCGGTAGATTCACCCTGAAGGATGAAGACGACCATGGGTATGAAATATAACTCAATATGAAGAAAAGAATGCTATGAAAGAAGCTATTATCAAAGAATAACAGTTGATCATGGGGAATGATGTATACGATATGATCTTGAGACATAAAGGGAAGTACGTAGTATCTTCCATATGGATCTACAAGAACAACTGTACAAAGCAAGGTTCATGACTTGCCTCAGAAAGAATAGACTATGACATGACATACTCTATTGACAAGTATATATCAAGCATAGAGCCACCTGTACAGAATAAAGAGGGAAGATGATACTCCACTTCAGGGGGAGTGACTACAAAAGATATCTAAGTTCAACATGGTATGACATGATGGACAACTTCATACTGGATCGAGACTTTACCAAGAGTAAAGTGGGTTCAAACCTTCAAGGTTGAATGCAGAAGACTAGGATATGTTGATGACTCGACAAGACAAACTCATGGAAGATGTTATGATGAAAGAATACTAGAATGATGTTTGGGATATAGTTCCCAAACCAGAAGGAAAGAGTATAGTATCCTCCAAATGGACATGCAAAATAAAGCATGCAGCTGACGTAAGTATTGAGAAGTATAAAGCAATATTTGTGGACAAAGGTTTCTCTCAGAAAGAGGGAATTGATTATGAAGAGACATTTGCCCCAGTAGCACAGTATAATTCAATTAGAGATACCATGGCACTTGCATCCATGATGAAGTGGGACTTACACCAGATGGATGTGAAAACAACTTTTCTAAATGGTGTGATTGAAGAAGAAGTATACATAGAACAGCCACAAGGATTTGAAGTTGAATATAGACATACTTGCATATGCAAATTGAAGAAGGCCTTGTATGGCCTTAAACAAGCCCCTCGAGCTTGGTATGGAAGAATAGATAGTCTCCTGATGAGCATGGGATTTACCAAGAGTAAAGTCGATCCTAACCTTTACTACAATATTGTAGAAGATGAACCTATCATCTTGTTATTATATGTGGATGACTTATTCTTGACATGGAATGAGAAACAGATCATGGAAAGCAAGAAGAAACCAGCCGAATAATTTGAGATGAAATACCTTGGGTTAATGCATTATTTCCTAGGTCTAGAAGTATGAAAAAGTTCAAAAGAAATATTTATCAACCAGGGAAAGTATGCGGCAGAGATATTGAAGAGATTCAATATGTTGGAATGCAAAGCCATGGCCACACCCATGGACTCTAACCCGAAGCTATTAGTTGGTGACTCATCAGAGTTAGTGGATGTGACTCATTATAGACAAATCATTGGGTCGTTGATGTACTTAACAAATACCAGACCAGACATTTTTTTTGCTGTGAACACCTTAAGTCAATATCTTGTTCAACCAAGATGGGTTCACCTAGTAGCTGCAAAACATGTGATGAGATATCTGAAAGGGACTATAGACCTTGGTCTATACTATGATGGTAGCCATGACTACATATTGTATGGATATACATATGTAGATTGGGTTGGAAGTATCTCAGACAAGAAAAGCACATCAGGTAGATGCTTTTGTTTGGGGTCTGCTATGAGTTCATGGTTTAGCAGGAAATAGTCCAGTGTTTCTCTTAGAACAACAGAAGCAGAATACATAGCAGATTTATTTGCTAAGTTGTGAATCCATATGGATTCAGAAGCTGATATTAGGTCTCCTTGACCTGAATATGGATACTACATTGATTCTATGTGATAACGAGAGTTGTGATAACAGAGAACCCTGTGTTCCGTCGTAACACATAGAAATCTGATATTTCTACATACAAGATAAAGATGCAGATGATGATGTTTCAGTATTTACATATTGTAGATGCAGATGATGGTGACTTCATATATCTATACTGAATATAGAGTTGATGACGTTTTCAGTATTCACATGATGAAGATGTAGATGATGATGTGCTGACGGAACCTCTGTCTCAAGTAAAGTTCGAACACTTTTGAGACAAGCTTGGTGTGGTTAGGAAAGACCTTTCCCAAAAGGGGGAGTAGTGATGTTGTAGTGGGATTGTATCATCCTTGGGAACTTTCCCTAAAGTGATCCAGAGGCCTCAGTATTCAAGAATGAAGTGGGATTGTATCATCCCTGGGCTCTTTCCCAAAAGTGACCTGAAGACCTCGGTCTTCGAGAATGAAGAGGGATTGTATCATCCCAGGACATATGTCCAAAAGTGATCCAATGAATTTGGTCATCGAGAATGTGGTAGGACTTTATCATCCTTGAACTTCGGTTTAGAATGGATCCGGTGAACTTTGGTCATTGAGAAGGTGGTAGGATTGTATCATCCTTGGACTTCGGTTCAGAATAGATTCAGTGAACTTTGGTCATCGAGAAGGTGTAGGATTGTATCATCCTTGGACTTTGGTTAAGAACAGATCTGGTAAAATTCGGTCATCGAGAAGGTGGTAGGATTGTATCATCCTTGGACTTCGGTTCAGAACGGATCCGGTGACTTCGGTACTCGAGAACATGTGTTGATCCCGTAATTCCTAGAGGAAGGATTGTCTAAGTTCCACATATGTGTTGATCCCGTAATTCTGAAAGGAAACATCATTAGTAACTCCGTAAAGACCTAAATCCTGTAATTCTGAAAGGAAGGATCATTTAATTGATCTTGTAATTCCTATAGGAAGGATTGTTTGAGTTCCACAGATGTGTTGATCTCGTAATTCCAATAGGAAGGATTTTCTGAGTTCCACAATGTTGGGCTATAGGGAGGACCCGGGTTTTACACCATTGACTTTGCACCAACAAAAGACCCACAGTGTTGACCCTTTCAGCAACAACCTACGAACAGGTTGCAGTCTCACTCGAAACAGCTATGGGGTGTTGCAGAACCAGGTTTCTACAAGCAAAAGAGGGATATTATTGTACCTTTATCCTTTAACAAGTTATGATCATACAATACAGAGCTTCGAAAATACGTATATAACTTCGCGACTAGATAAACAAACAGTTAGTTTCTTAACCCTTACTGGGAATTCACAGCAAAGTTATTATTTAGCAGTGATCTTACTTATCAGTTATTTACTTATCAATGCATAACAAAACATAACAGAAACAACATAAAAGAACCATGACACTAGATATAACGTGGTTCACACCCAGTGTAGGGGCTACGTCCATAGAACTGTGTTTTATTCAACTCTTTACAAAAACCACAGTTCTGATCTGCGCACTTAGCTGCAGATCCCTTCAAGTCCTCTAAGCCATGCACATAGCTGCAGGCCTCTGTGCACATAGCTGCAGATATTCTTAATCCCCAAAAACCCTCTGCGTACACAGTTGTAGAGGTCGTCCATGCACACAGCTGGGACTTAACCTTTCTTGTAAAACAAGCCTTAGCTTTGCATCAATTCATCTTACATAAAAAATCCTAACCTAACTTATTTACAAGAGTGCTTAATTATACATTGCACTTATTATAGAACCATGGGCTTAAACCATGGGCACCCTGAACCCTAAACCCTGGACTTAAACCATGGGTTTATTACAAAAAGAGGACTTTGACACAACCTCGACACCCCTAAGACTGTTTTGAGTTGTAACTCCTCTTACAAACTTCCACAAAATACGCGAAGTTACCAAAACGAAAGACCCTTAGGTTGCGTGTCCCAACAGGCCCCTAAGACTCACTAGTGGCCCGTCCCGGGACACTCTGCTGCTTTTTGGTTGTAGATTCTTGTTGGCAAAACATAGTGCACTGCTTACTGAAGCCATCATGGTCTCCCTTCGCACTCTGTCAGGCTCTGTATCTGTCTGCATCTCTAAATATTTATGATGGTCATGGGATTATTGGGGCTTCTAACTCTGTTAGCGGCTCCATTCAGGAGGATACATAGCGGGATCCTTCAGAGTCTCCTCGTGAGGCCTTGTGCCTTTCGTCGCTCCACATTAGAGTGAAATTCTTCCTTTCTTCATCCTGTTCGAGCATTTATGCATAGGTGGATTGCTTAGAAGGTTCTGCAGACCTCTCTCCCTAAACTCTTATGATAACTGTTGGGCTTCACGATCATTTGACATGGTCCTAACTGAAGAAACTCAAAGAAATACACAATGCAGGAGTCATAGGCCAGTGTAGCTTCTTATAAAATACCACAACAGAATCTGTCATCATGGTGTATTAATGATGCCAAATATGATGGAGTGGTATAAATCCTGCCCACCCATCATGAGATTTTCCCAAAATCTCATCGTTACGGCTAGTTAGGGAAGTTCTCATGCCGGAACCACCAAGTATAGTTTGTCCCATCCGTCACATTTTAAGCTGCGACACACCTTTGATCTTTGACATAACTACTAACTTCAACTTCACATTAATGAGTACCTTCGCCACAATATTGACCTCCGACCCATCCTGACCCACGCGGCACCCAAACTTTAACCTTCGAATTTTGATAGTCTTCCACACTTCGTAGCTTTGAGAATAGAGTCCTTATAGTCTAGCACCCAGTTTCAACTGTTCTTGGTACTTAGACTTTCCTTCTTGCTGTTATTTCTAATTATGAGGTCCCGGCCTATCCTTGTACTTATTTAGTCGACTACCATTTACCATAGAAGGTAAAATTTCTCCATTCAACTTAGCTAACTGGACTGCACCACCATCAGTAACTGTTTGCACTATGTATGTTCCTTTCCAATGTGTCGTGAACTTGCCTGGGAATTTTATGAATTTGCTGTCATATAAGAGCACAAGATCACCCTGCTGGAACTGCTTCTTCTTGATTTGTCTATCATGCCACGCTTTTTCTTGAGCTTTATGCACTTGCTGCTAGAACCCTGCAATAAATATGTCCTCTTCAAGTTTTAGTATCTTTGTCAGCCTTTCGGTCATTATAACTGGGTCATCCATCTTTAGGAAACCAGATATTCTGAGGCTAGGAACAATGTACTCCATGGGCATGACTGCTTCTTGTCCATAGACCAACCTAAAAGGTGTATGGCCTGTCAACTTCTTGCAGGTGGTTCTATAAGCCCATAGTACTGCTGGAATTCTAAGATCCCAGTCATTTCTGTTAACATTGCAAACCTTTGTTAGAGCATGTTCAAGGATCTTATTAAAATCTTCAACAGTTCCATTTTCTTGCGGATGATAGGCCGTACTCCTCTGATGATACACTTGAAATTCTTCAGTCAATACTTCAATAGTCTTATTTAGGAAATGTGATCCTTGATCACTCATAAGAACTCTAGGACACCCAAACCTGGACAAGATGTTATCGAAGATGAACTATGCAGCTGTAGCAGCGTTATAGTTCTTGACTGTTTGAGCTTTTGGCCCAATGGGTAAGGTAGTCAGTTGCTGTAATAATATATCTTGGTCCTGACTTCCTCGCAGGGGAATTTATAGGGCCAACAAAATCAATAGCCCACTTGTCAAATGCGTGTAAAGTTACCTGCAGGACTAGAGGCATCTCATCCCTCCTGGATGGTTTGCCTGTCCTTTGACAGATGTCACAGCTGTGGCAATATTCTCTTGCATCGTTGTGAACTGTGGGCCACCACAACCCCGCTGTCAAAATCTTCTGTGCCGTAGCTTTACCTGCATAGTGACCTCCTACTGCTCTCGAGTGTGCCTCAGCCAAAATTAGCGGCTTTTCGTGCTCCAAAACACAGTATTTTGTCTGGTCCCATATTATACAACTGTCCTACTATTAAGGTCGGCTGCTCTCACCACCAACTAAGTTTTCTGCTGTGTTGTCATCTCGGCGGGTGGAAACCCTGTAGACAAATACTGAACAATATCCTGAAAATATTCATCAACCATCTGGATGGAAAACAACTAGGCATCAGGAAGACCTTCATCAAAACTGGTGGGTTCTTCACCTGACTCGAGCCTTGACAAGTGGTCAGGTCCTAGATTAAGTCATCTAGGCTTAACTATGATCTCAAAGTCATATTCCTGAAACAGGATCAACCATCTACATATCTTGCCACCTATCACAGGTTTGTTAACCAAATATTTCAAAGCAGAGTGGTCAGTGAACATCTTAAAATGAGATCCTAACAGATAATGTCGAAACTTCTGCAATGCATACACCATAGCAAGACCTTCGCATTCTGTTGTAGTATAATTTTTCTCTGTTGTGGACAATTTTCTACTTGCAAAAGAAATAGGGTGATCGATATTACCTTCACCTGACTGAGCCAATACTATACCCAGAGCAATGGAGGATGCATCGACATGCACATGAAACTCCTTATTCTAGTCAGGGAATACTAAGATAGGAGCAGTGACCATCTTTTCCTTCAAAATATCCAAGCTTGCTTGACACTCGGGTGTCCATTCGAACTTAATATATTTCTTCAACTGCTTTTCCATCGGAGCTGTAATCTGAGCATACCCTTTGATGAATTTCCTGTAATATCCAGTGTGACCAAGCATAGTTCAAAGTTGTTTAATGGACTTCAGAGGTGGCAGGTTCACAATAATAGCTATCTTCGCAGGATCCATCATCAATCCTTGCTTACATACAATGTGACCTAGCAGAATTCCAAAAGGTGCACAAAAGATACACTTTTTCAAGTTCAAGGAAATTTGGTGCTATATACACTTATCTAGCATGACTCTTAAACTAGTGATATGGTCTTTTAGTAGCCCAAAGATATTCCAATCCTCAAAATAAACTTCTAAGAATTTATGTATAAATTCTCTAAAGGCAGAGATGACTACTCTAGAAAACATAGCGGGGGCATTCTTCAATCCAAAGGGCATAACCGTATATTGAAAGGACCCCATTTTTGTAGCAAATGTTGTATTATGTCGATCCTCTGGAGCAATCCTGATTTGATGGTAACCTGAAAATCCATCAGTAAAAGAGTACACCTCTTGCCCTCCGACATTGTCTAAAACTTCATCTGTAAACGGGGTAGGGAAAGGATCATGTAGACAAGCATCAATCAGCTTCCTCAGATCAACATAGATTCTGATTTCGCCCTTAGTCTTCTTCTCTTGCACCACCATAGGACTGACCCATTCAAATTCTTCAACAGGCTCAATAATGCCTGCAGCAAGCATCTTATCCAGCTCCATCCTAACTTTTTCCTTATACTTAGGGTTCAACCTATAAGGGCGTTGTTTCAATGGCTTCGCATCAGGTTTCAAAGGGATCTTTATCACGCTGATATCACCAAGGATTCCTTTCATCTCCAATAAATTCGTCGGAAAGATGTCCTGATATTCATGGAGAAGTTGGGTCATTTTGCTTACCATTTCTTCATCCCAATAATCTCCAATGGTAGCATACTTAGGCTGTTCTTCAGATCCAATGTTGATTGTCCATGTCTTCAGGGGCTGATTCACTTCAGGTGCTTCGACTGCTGGTCCGTGTACTTTGTAGTGTCCTTCTGACTCAAGAATATCAACATTACGTGAATCATCATCCTCGTCAATTGCGAGGTCATAACATTCTACTACATGGGATTCTTGTGCTTTCCAATCAGGCCGGTATTCTACTACTTTTTGGTCATCAAATACCTTAGTATGGATCAGCCTGATAGCTACATCTAAAGCTGGAGAAACTTCATTAGTAGAAAAGGTATGCACAAAATTATCAACAAGACAATCCCAACTTACAGTATCCTGGTGAAGCTCAGCCCCCGCATACCAGTTCTTTGCTATCGGTTCCAGAGTATGCACAAACCTATGTACCCATTCTTCCTGAGGTACATGCTTCCAGGCTTTGTAGCACTGTGCCAAATGTTCCTGGGGGCTAATATTTCCATCAAACCTGCTTCACACCTCCTGGGGCTGATCCACAAATCTCAGGTGAAGGAACTTCTGACAAGATTCCCAACTAGGAATGTTCTTCTTATGGCCATTCCACCATCTGGCTGCTGTGGCTCTGAATACTGAATCCAGAGTCTCCATTTTCTGTGAATCTAGGATCTAGTCTAATAATTGTTCAATAAATGGTTCTGGGTCTGACAAGCCATAAAAAATAGGTAGGACTCTTTCCTGTGCACCCAGCCATCTGAGAGATTTGGTAATTCTGGCACATCTATGTCCATGCAGCTCATAAAGTCTGTTCTGCCAGTTTTATAACCCATCATCTGAATCTGTCATGCAGGAGCTGTCACACTACCAATCCATGATACCTTTGGTAGTAGGATCAACATAATCTTATTCCTTAGCTGTGATATTAGAAATATGGTCCAGGACATCCTGATCTTCATCTCTGAGTGGTTCTGTGTACCTTTCTCCTTGAGAGGGGTCCAGTGGTATTATGAATCTCAAATATTTCCCTTTGAAAGTCATCTGTCTCTTCTTAAGGTTAATGACTGCAGCATTTTCCATTTCCCATTCAATTCCTAACAAGGCTGGATAGGGATTGCTGTCATCAATGATCTCAATAACTTCAAAGTCTGCTAAAGTCTTGACCCCATCAATATCTTCTAAGGAACTCGGGAATATTCCTAGGGGTACAATCCTCTACTAATTGGCTAATCTCAGCTGCATTGGGGAACAATCAAGGGTAGGTTTTCCCATTTTTTCCCAGGTCTGCTTGGTTAGGACATTTACTTCTGACCCTAAGTCCAAGATCACATCAGTCATCTCATACTCTCCTATCTGAGCATTCAACCTCATTTCCCTACTAGTTCTTCTGACTCTATTAATAGTTTTTGTCTTACTAGAACCGCGTGGAGGTTTGCAAGAAGTAATAACTTTCTGCAACTCATGTAAAGCATTCGGATTTCTTAAGATTTTCATACAGCTCTGTAAAAAGGAGGACAATGTACTTACTTTGTCTGTCGAAGCTTCTTGCGGCCGCTACTAATGTTGTTGTGCAGGTGCTACTGATGTGCTAGGACTAGCAAAATCTCTCTCGGCTTCCATGAATGTCTCTTTCTCTCTTTCTATATTAAATGCATGGACTTTCTCGAGGGCCTTACGAACCCAATCCTCGTCAGGCTGTTTTTCCTTGTTCTGCACTTTCGTCGTGGCTCCACTCCTGGTAACAACATTAATGGATGGGATAGGTCGTTGCTCCACAACAATAAGATGAATATTCTGAGTTGGAGCACTATTTCTTTCCTGAATCTTGGCTATCAGTTGCGGGCGTTGCTCAATGACATGATCAACTGCTCTGCAATACCGACATGTCGTAGTTTGGTTCCGACAGTTGCGAGCTAGATGTCCGGCCTGGTTACAGTTTTAACACACCACCTGACCGTGGCCTCTGCTAGCCATACCACCATGACCATGACCTCCAAAAGCACCTCTACCTAATGCACCACCACGGTAACCATAGCCATCATTGTTTTTTCCCTCATTTTGTACCCGATAGGCGTCATAGGTGTGCTCTCTCATGAGGTCAAAACTGCGACACTAATCTTCATTATGTCCAATGGACTTACAGAATTTACAATAGGGGTTCTTAGGGACTTGCCCATACCTCTGTAGTAGATAGAAATTCTCAGGTCGATGTTGGCCAGTTGTTCTATAGAGCTCACAATATAGAACTTGCGGGTTAAATGGGTTTGGCGCACCAGTATTCAGGTAATTTTGTACCACAGGACACTGTTCCTTGGCATGACCTTCTGTCTGACATTGTGTACACCAAACCTATCCGCGACTGGTTTTTCCTTTCTTCATATCGCAAAGCTCCAGAGCCATTGCTTCCAACTACGCTTGGATTTGGGCGATACCAAAATTATCTTCAATAGGAGAGGTTTCAAGCTTCATCGCGATTTTCAGGGCCTCTTGCTGGTCAGCAACCTTCTATTGCATGAGTGGAGTTCTGATATGCGGGAGCAACGCTACAATGAACCATTCCTTGTGCTGCACAGGTCTAATGGTGAAACTGACTTGGTCTAGTAGAAATTTGAACCTCTGATCAAAGTTCCACACTGATTCATCGTGCCTCTGCTAAATCTCTTTCAATTCAGTGATACACTGTGACTCTGATTTTGGCTTCTTAAATTCTTTGATTATTACTGCTTTAATATCGTCTAAGGCACGGCTCTAAGTAATGGAGAATTTCATGAACGATGTCAAAGCCCGATCTCTGAAGGAAGTAACGAGTTGCACCTGCCTTACATCTTGATCCGTAATGTTCTTAGCAGTCCACACTGCTTCACATAAAAACTAGAACTGTTCTGGATCCTCTGATCCAGTTCCTTTGAAAACAGGGAGCTTAATATCATCATGCATGTGGGCCATAGTGGATCTAGGGGGGTTTGGAGGGGGACTGGAAGTAGGTGGGGGGGGACTTACTGGGGTAGACTAACCTGCGATAGGAATAATCGGGCTAGGGTGACTGTTGGACTGCGACGGGTTCTCAAGGAAAATAGGTCTGCGCTGCGAGGTTACTAGAGGGTTTCCAACAGAAGGGGTTTCTTTGGGGTCTGAATCTACAGGATTTACAGGGGAATACTCAGTATGGTGACCTAGGGAATAGGATCCAAAATCTCTTTTGTACCTTTTTCCACTTCACAGCAAACCACTTTGCTCGTCGAAGGTATTTTCACTTGCAAACATAGGTTAGCAATACGAAATGTAACAGTCTGATTCAAGTAGCAATATACCTTTTTCAGATAATATAATTTTAATTCTCAAACTAATTGAATTAAAAAAATTACCCCTTGGTCCTTTGAGGAACTGACTTTCAGCTTCGCTAAAAGAGGTACTTGTGTCAATGGAAAATTCCATCACAAATGCTTCAAGGGTTCGCGTCGTCCAGAAATCGACAGCACGGGATATCTCGTTGTTCACCCTTTTCAATATATTAATTCTTGCGGAGGTCCAAGCAGGAAACTGCCCTTCTTGGAAGTTTGTCCTTCTCTCTGTTAACCTGGATAACCACTGGTGCAACTCTATGTGGATAGTACCAAAAAAATCTCATAAACATCAGCAAAAACATACCTTCGTAAAATGTCATCTGCACTACGACGCGGATCTTTGTTCACGTGCTCAACAAATTTCAGATAGGTCTCTTGAATCCAGTCACCGATTTCTTGCACAGAGGGTCTCCAGAACATAGCCCTTAAGGTATGACGTAAACCCCTCTTGAGCAGATACTAAGTTCAACTGGCAACAGAACCAATTTGTTGGGCAATGGGCAATAAGGCAGACCCGGGTTTTACACCATTGACTTCACACCAACAAAAGACCCACAGTGTTGGCCATTTCGACAACAACCTGCGAACAGGTTGTAGTCTCACCTGAAACAGCTATGGGGTGCTGCAGAACCAGGTTTGTGCAAGCAGAAGAGGGATATTACTATAACTTTAGCCTTTAACAAGTTATGATCATACAATACGAAGCTTCGAAAATACGTATATAACTTCGCGACTAGATAAACAAACAATTATTTGCTTAACCCTTACTGGGAATTCACAGCAAAGTTATTATTTAGAAGTGATCTTAATTATCAGTTATTTACTTATCAATGCATAACAAAACATAACAGAAACAACATAAAAGAACCATGACACCAGATATAACGTGGTTCACCCCCAGTGTAGGGGCTACGTCCATAGAACTGTGTTTTATTCAACTCTTTACAAAAACCATAGTTTCGATCTGTGCACTCAGCTGCAGATCCCTTCAAGTCCTCTAAGCTGTGCACACAGTTGTAGGCCTCTGCACACACAGCTACAGATCTTCTTAATCCCCCAAAACCCTCTACGTACACAGCTACAGAGGTCATCCACGCACACAACTGGGACTTAACCTTTCTTACAAAACAATCCTTAGCTTCGCATCAATTCATCTTACATAAAAAAGCCTAACCTAACTTCTTTACAAGAGTGCTTATTTATACATTGCACTTATTACAGAACCATGGGCTTAAACCATGGGCACCCTGAACCCTAAACTCCGGACTTAAACCATGGGCACCCTGAACCCTAAACCCCGGACTTAAACCATGGGTTTATTACAAAAAGAGGACTTTGACTCAACCCTGACACCCATAAGATTGTTTTGATTCGTAACTCCGCTTACAAACTTCCACAAAATCCGTGGAGTTACCAAAACAAAAGACCCTTAGGTTGCGTGTCCCAACACACAACTGTATTGATCCTGTAATTCTGAAAGGAAGGATCTTTAGTAACTCCGTAAAGACCTAAATCCCATAATTCCAAAAGGAAGGATCATTGACTTGATCCTGTAATTCCAATAGGAAGGATTTTCTGAGTTCCACAGATGTGTTGATCCCATAATTCCTAAAGGAAGGATCATTAGTAACTTCGTAAAGACCTAAATCTCGTAATTCTGAAAGGAAGGATAATTAGTAACTCCGTAAAGACATAAATCCTATAATTCCGAAAGGAAGGATCATTGGTAGCTCCGTAAAGACTTGATCCTGTAATTCCAATAGGAAGGATTGTCTGAGTTCCACAACTATGTTGATCCCGTAATTCTGAAAGGAAGGACCGTTAGTAACTCCGTAAAGACCTAAATCCTGTAATTCCAAAAGGAAGGATCATTGACTTGATCTCGTAATTCCAATAGGAAGGATTGTCTGAGTTCCACAGATCTGTCGATCCCATAATTTTGAAAGGAAGGATCGTTAGTAACTCCATAAAGACCTAAATCCCATAATTCCGATAGGAAGTATCGTCTGAGTACCACAGACATGTTGATCCCGTAATTCCGAAAGGAAGGATCATGTTGATGTTTTGATGATGATGATGTTGATGTTTTGATGATGTTGATGTTTTGATGATGATGATGTTTTCATGATGTTGATGTTTTGATAATAATGATGTTTTGATGATGATGATGTTTTCATGATGATGATGATGTTCCTAATCAAAATATCAGAGTATGATGATGATGTTGTTGCTGATCGAGAGGTCAGAGTGCTGAAGAAGATGTTGTTGATTGAAAGGTCAAAGTGCTAAAGATGATGTTGCTGATTGAAAGGCCAAAGTGCTGAAGAAGATTTTGCTGATCGAAAGGCCAATGTGTTGAAGATGATGTTGCTAATTGAAAGGTCAAAGTGCTGAAGATGATGTTTCTGATCAAAAGGACAAAGTGCTGAAGAAGATGTTGCTGATCAAAAGGTCAAAGTGTCGAATATGATGTTGCTGATCGAAAGTCCAAAGTGCTGAAGATGATGTTGACGATTGAAAGGTCAAGGTGATGAAGATGATGTTGCTGATCGAAAGGTCAAAGTGCTAAAGATGATGTTGCTGATCGAAAGGTCAAAGTGCTGAAGATGTTACTGATCGAAGCAGTGAAAGTATTAATGATGATGAAGACTGAAGATTGAAGATGAAGACTACATAATGTTGAAAAGCTTCCAATGATTTATAGATGTGTTACCTTGATGATGTTGATGATGTCCTATTTCTCTCTCCTACTATTGTTGTTGTTGATGTTGTTGTAGAATAGCCTTCTCATTAAGGTGGATTGTTGAAATATTGTAACTTCAAAGAATATTCTATATCTATCTTTTGTGGTCCCCGATGGTCCTACCGGGAGAACCACTTGTATTAGTTTGTACCCCGATTATTCTAATCGAAAGAACTAATAAGAGTCATGAGGTAGTCCGTCATAATTGTAAAGGTGGGTCATTAGCACCCCAATGTGGTTACTTGAGCCTACATGTGTAACTCGAGCCTACATGATTTAACTTGAGCCTACATGTTGAATGAGTAAATTTAATTGAATGGATGAATATAAATAGAGGTGTGGTGCTCCTCATTTGTAACACACATTCTCACTTGTGTAGCGCATTAGTGGAGAAGAGAAGTAGCTAGAGAAGGAGGAGGATCAGGATTTGATCTCCTTGTTGGTTTTATCTTTTATCTTTTTGGGGCATCAATATTGAGGAAGTTTTTGCTGGGTTTTTCTCTTTAGGGTTTTCCCAGGATAAATCTTTGTGTTCCTTTTGTATGGTTGTGCTTGTCTATCTTTCATTGATCCTGTTTATATGCTTTTGTTATGAAAATGAAATGAAATACTGATGTCTTAGCTAAGCATATGAAAAGTCAACAGTATCAGTACTTTCACCACATGAGGTAGAAGGAGGAGGAGAATAAACTACAGGTAAAGGGGAAACAATTTTTTGATGCCCTTCATATAAGGAGCTTACTTCAGAATCATCAGGAGCAGTTAGGCCAGTTGGAGTGGAAAACAACCACACCAGTAACCCTAGGGTGAATCTAGGTAGATTCAAGGTGGCCATCAAAGGAACACCAACATTCCCTATGAGAGGAATAGTACAAGGAGTTCCCAGGATGGGGATCTCTTGGTTTGTGTTCAAAGGGGTGTTAGCCATAGTTTCAAACTAGGAGACAAAGTGTGAGGTTGACAAGAAACCAAAAGTACAAAGCACACACCTAAAGGAAAACTAAGTACAGACAAACCACACAGTACTCACTAAAAATTCCTAAATCCAAATAGATAAACAAGTATAAGATATGCTTTCCAGAAGAAAGTTGAGAGACAGTTACTTGGAATCCCTGTAGATGTTCTTAGGCATAAGTGGAGGAATCACCCACCTCCCTCCCACACCTTCTATCGACATTACCTTCCAAGGTCAACCAAAAATAGCCTTCCAGTGTACCTGTGTATGAACCCTAAATGTCAAAGAGACTAAATGATACCTTAACTATATTGACAATCTGGGGGGACAGTCGCAAGCCTGGTTTGTAGGCATGGGAAGGGTATCAAAGCCCAAAACCCTATCTAAGACAAAATCCCTAGATGCGCAAAAAACTTGGTCTACACTTTGACAAGGAATTAGAGGGTTATCCCCTTAGTCCAAGCCTCCACGTGGCCTCATGCTTAAATCTCATTTGAGAGGAGCTTCCCAGATATAATCAACATAGAAGAAGATTTACCTAGTGATTGGCCAACTACGTCTAAAATTTAAACACTTGTGAAGAGTTGAAACTCCCTAATCCACAATTCTAGCCTGAGTTAGTTGGTGTATGACCCTATAAAATAAAACTTACTAATAATTTTAAATTATATCATTTATTTTAAGGGCTATTTTTAGTCAGAGGGTAAATGGCATGAAACTTATGTGGTGTTTTGACTCAAAGTTGAAACAAAATGACTAAGAAAAGAGAAATGAAATGCAAAAAGCAAAAACTATTCTCTTTTTCTTTTTCGAATAGAAACATGAAAGCCACAAAAGAACAATTTCTTTTTATTTTTATTTTTTTTAAAACATTGATATGACATGCAATCTAGACTAAAAAACTAATCTACATGCATATAAAGAAAACATGTGTTTTTTTCTTTTTCTTTTATAAATGCAAAAGAAAAACTACCTACAGACAAAAGTATGTAGATAACAAGAACAAAGCAAAAGGAGCTCTGCTATACAACCACCAAACAAACTCTAGAATAAACTAAAGTCAGTATAAACCATACTTGGAAGGATGGATTGCATAAGAGACAAGTCAAATAATTTGGCATGATGAATTTAACCAACAAAAGAAGAAGGAAACCAACACCAACAAGCTTCTAAACTTAGACAAAGATCACAATCAAATGTTGACCAGAAACATAAGCCAAAAATCATGCCAAGCAAAGTTGGTGGGGGAAAAGAGAAAAGAGAAAACCCTAATGCTATAAAAAGGCTTACCACATAGATAAATAACAACCAAAATGGATGACACTAACTCCCTAGAGTCATGCACCTATAGAGGACACCAAAAGACCTACCAAACAACCCACAACAACAGAAAAAACCACAAAAATGAGGAAAAAACACTGTTTTAGGGGGTTGTACTACTGAGAAGTCACGTGTCATATGTGGGTTGACAGTACAGCAAGTCGTGTGTACAAGCACATGGAGTTTGTACCATTTATAAGTCACATATCATACATGGGTTGACAATATAAAAAGTCACATGTACCAAACCAGACACATGACTGTTCAGTCTGCAACTCGTGTAGGGGTGGAAAAAATCCCCCCAAAAAGTCCAAAACGGCCTTAGGAAGGCAGGGGAGGTGTTCTATCAGACTAATAAAGTGTTCCTAAGTGGAAAGAAAGACCTGAAACTTTACAAAAGGCTAAAATAAATATAGAGAAACCCCACATAGACAAGGCTGTCCCCAGTGGAGTCGCCACTTCTGTTGTAAAGGAAAGTTTCCTATGGCTAAGGTTTAACAGGCCATCAACATACTGGGGTTGAAAGGTGGATGTATAATGTTCAGCAAGTATATATAAGCAATATTTAGAGATAAGAAAGGTCCACACCTGATTAACTAAAGGTTGGTCCAAGATTTCTCTAGCCCTTCTCCTGCTCCTCTTCCCCAAGAGACCTTCAAAACAAGTTATACCTTCCTCAAACCAAATAGACTATATGAAAAGAGATTATATTCAATGAAACATAAAAACATAATCTAATATATAACATCATATAAGCAGAATCTGAGATTCAATATATAAGACACATTGATTTGGGAAGAAGAAGGACATCACATCTTTATTAATCTTGAAAAAAAGTACAAATATACCTTCTCTTCAAGTTTGGCACCTCACGAAACCTTGATCTAGTTTTGTTGCTTCTCTTCTCCAAGGAACTCAGCCTCCAAGCTATACAACACAAGGGGAATGCTTCTAGGGAAAAGGTGTGGGCAAAGAGAGTCCCAAATCCTCTGGCATAATGATGCAAATATTCAAGTCCCCTCTCATGGACCTCCCTACCTCTATTTATATGCTTAATGAAGAGTTAGGGTCAAAGACAAAGCAGTTACAACTGAAGGAGTTAGTTGCATAACTACCCAAACTACCCGAATTTCAAAATACGTATTTTTTTGACATTTTCAGGAGGCATACGTGGGTTGCAAAGACAACAGTCACATACACAAGGAGGCATATGTGGTTTTCCATGAAAAATTCACATATTTAAGGTGTACACGAATATTATATATAGCAACTCGTGTACATACATGGGTTTCCTTAATGAAACACGCATACACATTAAAAACTCTAATTTTTGGGGTTCTTCTGGGCATTTTCAGACTTTGGTGTCTTTTGGAAATTTTTAGCTAAATTAAATATATTTCCAATGGTGTAGAGATCATGAAAAAAGGAGTTACATAACTCAATATATGGGTTCTCCAAGTTATGTGTTTTTTCATTGATTTTCAGTGACTTTCATGAAGTGTCGACATGCGGCGGAATCATGGGAAAGTGGTCACATGAAGAGATGTGTCATTTTGAGCTATAACAATGCCATAGTGGATAGTTTCATTCCAAATGTGATAAATTTATTATTGCTTATGTTCATTCTCATCAGTCAGTGTATTTCTGAGTGAGCAGCGGGCATATCATGAAGAGTATATGTGCATTTCTTTCCTCATATTTTTCACTTCTCTCCAATATTGCAGTCATTACATGGATGTTAAATTTTTGCAGTCCCTTATGTGCATTTTAAAAACATAGTTAGATTCTATGAGCATCTCCCATATCTTCAAACATTCATATAGTACATTCATAAAAGTTAAGCATGCATTTTCTTTCATACTTGTCCCCCTATCAACATGCCAACTTCATCACTTATTAAAATTTGTTACTTTTATAATTCAACCACGATCCTTGGACCTAATTTTTCCTTGCAGAGCCATTATTTTGCATTTGAGTTCATTCTCCAGTGATTTACTAATGGTAAACTTAAAGTACTTAGAATAATTCAAGTATGGCTTTCCATATGGCAGTCATCTTCATTTCTACGCTGATCTACTTCATTCAAATTTAGCAAAATATTTTTCTTCACCCATACCTTAAAGCGGTCTTGGCTGAGATCATTTCTCCTTTGTCTTTCAAAACTGTTTGTGTCATCCTTATTCTAGGAATCATTTGTTGAGTTGTATGTTTGTCTTCTCATGAATTTCCTTCTTGAACTTGTGAAAACTTTGGCTTTATGGCCAACACCACCACAAGTGAAGCATCTCAATGTATAACAATTGGAAGCCACATGTTCAAGATGATCACATGCCCAACATCTCATTTGATCACTTCAATTTCGAGTATGTTTCCTTCCTTGGAATGTATAATCCATTTCCCCATGACCAAAATCATTGCAAGAATAACAATAACCATTAAATCTATTTTCATACCTGGGACTTCATTTCCATCTTGGAGATACTTCTCTTCTTAGCTTTCTTTGAATATTGGGCCTACTTTCTTGATGCATACTTGATTTTTCAAATATTTTGTTGTCTTGTGAAGGTGCATTGGGATATTTTCTCTATTCTTTGAGAGATGTAGATCCAACTTCAAGAAATGTGGATCCAACTTCAAGAGTCATCTTGGATGTCATCTACCTTTTTGGACCCAAGGCCATATTTTTCAAATGGAGAAATTTTACAGTTTTTATTTTCATCTAAGATGAATGAGATTTCATTGAACATTACTTTATCTTTTTACTTCTTAATTTTTTTTCAGACAAACTATTTTCATTTCAAGCTTCTGATTTTTCTTTTCGTTTTCTTCCAGTTGAAGCTTCAAAACATCTTCTATTCTATTGGCTTATTTCAATTGAGTCTTCAATCCAACATTAACTCTTCTTATCTCTTCAAGATATGTAGGAATTTTATCAATATTCTCTTGTTCTCTTGCTAAATTAGACTTCAATCTTCCAATTTCATTGTTTTGGTATTCTATCTCATTTTCCAAACCTTTCTTCTTAAGTTTCATTCTCATGAACAAATCTTTTGTCTTCTCTTTGTATTTTTCAAATGATCACAAAATTTTCTTCTTGAGTCTTGGATTGAATTTAAGATCAATATCCAACAATGTTCTTCTAAATGCATTGTTATCTTTCAACATGATTTCTTGTTCATCTTCTGTAAGTATAACTTCATCATCATTACATTCAGAATTTTCATCTAATGAAGAGTGCTTAAAATCACTTGTATCTGAATCTTGTACGTGCTTTTATTCTTTATTTCCATCCTTGATTTTTTTTTCCTTTTCTATGTCTTGACTCCTCCTTTGTCACTAATGGTTTTTCATCAATGACAACCTTTCTCATCAAAATATATGAATGTTAATAAGGGGGAGCAGACAACTCAACTAATCAAGAAACATTGCAGACTATTGAAAACAGTAATGAAAAGACTACCAACATCTTAGAGGGAGAAACTAATATACATGCAAGTGGGAGAGTGTTCAAGCATCCAACTTGTTTGTTCTTAGTAATTGTGAAGTCCTTAGTGGAAATTTATTTGACCCTTTGTCATTAATGTCAAAGGGGGAGAGAAATTGAAGATTGGAATATTGTTTCTATCAATCACAAAGGAGGAGTTTGTTGAATATGGTTGTCATTGATGGAAAGCCATTAATGACAAAGGTCTAAGTGATGACATAGCAATAAAACAAATTACAATGACATGACATGCCATGAAGAACCCTAGATGTGGTAATTGGATCAATTGGAACACCTAACGAGTGTTGGGCCCAGAAATGACCCCTTTTTGACCACCTTTACCTACCTCTTTTTGCCTCATCTTACTCCATTGTGTACACTAAACATATGTTTTTTCTTCACTTGGTCCCTCAATTCATACAGGTATGGTTAATCATTGTCTTATCTTATTAATTCTTAGGATTTTTGTAATCAGGGCTCTATATCTTGAATTATGCTAACATATGATGGTTTTATAAAGATAATTCGAGATGTAAAGGATATAGGTGTAGTAGGTTGAACATGCCAAGAGAGGGACGAACATTCATTGTTGAGATAATCACCATCCATTCCATCATTTCCCAAGGAACGTGGTCAAACGATACTATTCCACGCAAGCTGTACAAAGGTAGTTGCAATGGGCTGCAACAGATTCGGATGCAACAGTGCACCGCTGCTCAAGAATAGCTGCAATCATCAGAGTATCTTCTCGATTGATCATGATTGTCATTTTTGGCTCGAGTAACAACCTTCCTATATTTTCTGCTTCTATCTTCCCATAGTTTTAACAACTTATCATAATTGTGGCAGCCTGAAGATTAGAGATCTTCATGGCTGACCGATATTAGTGGGAAGAAGTTATGATTGTAATTGTATAAATACTAGGAACTATTCCAATCCAAGGGATAGAAATTAATCAAATATATTGTATAAGTTGTGACAGGGGTTGTGTGTTCATCTTTCCATTTAAATACAAGGAGTTTGATTCTTTAGATCTCGAAGTTCTAACATGTGCTACTTCCAGCATCTCTGTGGGAAGGCTGGGCCCGCCTTCCTATAGGGATTGCTGAGTTAATTAGGTTTTTTATTTATTCTATTTTGTGGTTTGAATCGTATGATAAATTCATTTATTTACAGTAAGTTGCATCAGTCATAGATTTGTCATGTGTTCCTTTGAATGATCAATAATTGCATCCCCTGCAAACTGCAATGGTGTGGTTTGACAGTCGACTGTGTAGGTTAACTTTCTCTTATGCAACTGTGTGATACCTGTGACATCCTTGTTCATCCATAGTTCTTTCAAATTTTGTTTTCTTTAGATCTTTATAGTTCATCCCTTTACATTTATAATTGTAGAACTTAACTCCTGCACTTTGAATTCCTAGATTAAGTTGAATTAAGATAGTTGATATGGATATTCAGATGGCTTGGTAATTGAGGATTTAACTTTCTGCAAAATTAATCTAGATGTATATTTTCTGAATCGTTTAATTATAGATTAAGGATTGTAAGAAGGTATTTGTGGTTGCATTCTTAATAAGGTAATCTATATTAAGTAGATCATGGGATGAGTTGGGATGAATAGGAAAGTAGGGTAATTCAATTACAGCATCAGCTACTTAGTGTTTAAATCATATGCAATGTGCATTATCCTTGAAATAAAAGAATTCCTTGGGTTGACAATTTATATTGAACACTCTGTATGTTGGATTTAATTAACTTGCATATAGGGTGCCCAACATTTTGGTGCCGTTGCCGGGGAGGATAATTATTAGACACCGTAGTAGTTGTATCCAGTAATTATATTTATTCATTTTTCTTTAGTTTTTAAGTTTTCATGTTTTGGGTTGCATGAATATGAGAAGGGTACAACATGGCATTCCTGTAAATCCTAGAACCCCACAAAACACTAACATTGCAGGTGGTCAAGGCCATGGGAAGAATCCAACATTGAGAAGAAGGACATTCATTGACGATCTGGTTGATAGGACCAATACTTATACTCAGGCTTGCCATCAGGAAAAACCTATTAGAGGAAGCCTAGTTACCCCTGGAGTGGCAGCATCAGTTTCCACAGTGGAGAACACAAGAGGAGCTGCAATACCCTTGGATATCCCTGTGGAGGAAGACAGAGTTAGTACTGTGGGATCAGCTGATCGAGATTTGATATATCACATTAACGAGAAGGTTGTGACAGAAGAGGAGTGGACATATTTCCATAAAAAAATTATCAATCAGTGGAAGCATGAAGAGGATAAAGCAGAAGAAGACATGAGAAACAGACGCGATCTCGAAGATCACGAAGAAGCAAAGGGTGAAAACCAACATCACTAGGGTAAATCCCCACCTAAAGGGACGGTTGCTACACTCCAGTTCCTAATTCAATATCCAGAGCTGATAGCCCCCATGAAAAATATATCGCCATCGGTAGGGATAATTTTAGGGGCGAATTTTAGCCTAGTGGGCTATTTTTCCATGTTTTTCTCCCAAAAATGATTCACCATTTTGCATTTTTTGAAGCCCTGTTTCACCCAATTTTTATGGGGTAACATTGTTTCACCCTAAAATCACCAAATTATTATATAAACGATATAAAATCCTTGGAAATTAAAATATTTTTTGAAAATATCGCCAATCCTCTTATAGTAGGCATTTTAAGGATTGGTAATATTCGCCAACATTTATACACCTTTAAATAAGTATGGTTCCTTAAAATCATCCTTGGCCATCGGTGTTGCCTCATTTTTATGGAAAAGCAGCAGAGGATATGGATGAATTTCTTTTTGAATTTGACATCCTCTGTCGCAGCTATGACTACACCACCAATGGACAGAAGCTGAAACTTTTTCCTGCCACTTTGAAGGACAATGCATTACGTTGCTTCATGAGCCTAGGTGGGGAAACTGTCACTACCTGGGACCAGATGAAACAAGTGTTCCTAGAGAAATATCAGGAGTATTACAATACCAAGGATAGGAGAGAAGAAATGCTTAAAATGGTACAAAGGGACGATGAAAGTCTAGAATATTTTGTTGAAATGATTTTAAATAATGTGTAGAGAGACGGACAGACTAATATGGGGTTAGATGTGATAAAAATAATCCTACTTCATGGGATTAGGGATGACTTCCTAGACATGTTGAACTTGTTAGGAAAGGGTGATATCTTAAAGGAGTCATGTGAAAAGATCATTGAGCTATGCAAAAGATATTCCAGGGGATCTTCCAGGAACAACAAACAGGACAAATTAGAACGTGATATCTTTGACAAAACACAAAAGTCATCTAATGGAGGATCCACCCGAGAATAAATTGGAAATATCCTTGAAAATTTCAAGACAGAAATTATGAGCTCCATCTTTTTAGAAATAGATGTCCTAAGGACAAAACAGAAACAAGTAGTAGAGGATCTCACTCTTGGTATATTCTGCCCTAAATGTAGGAAGAACCATCCTCTGAAGGAGTGCCCGCTTGAAAAGGTAGAAGTGTGTTAGCTATGTGAGTTGAACCATGACACAAAATAATGCCCTTCACTACCTCAAGTGAAGGTAGTTCTGTAGGCATCAACTCCGGATGTGGAACCAGCCTACTTTATTACACAGAAAAATCCATGGCATCCTCGAAATCAAGGTATGGCTCTAGAGTTGTTTCCATTTTTGAATAACATGAATAATTGGAATAATATGCATCACATGAATACACAATTCCCTTCATCTTATTCTAACCATCAATGGTATCCCTCTCAACCTCCAATGCAAAATTTTAACACCTGGAACCCTTGGACACATCCATCAAACCAACAAAATTATTGGTCTCCTGGATGGAGAAACTTCCAACCAAGGAACTAGTTTACCCATAACCAACCTCCTGAACATCTTCCACATCAAACATTTCCTCATCAACTGTACCCTCTTCAAGAATATCATCAGCCTTATCAGTAGTCACAGCTGCAACTCGAGAATCATGCTATCCCTAATATGTCGATACGACCACAAATGCCTTCTCAACCTAACCCCAACCAAAATAATAAAGTAGTCCATTAGTTTGAGACTGCCAACATGCCCACTTACTCCATTACTCTATTTCCCTACAACGACATCCGCTTACGATCATGGAGGGTAGTGGAGCCTTTGGTCATTGAGGATGTTCCATCCTCTGTGATTGAAGAAAGGATGAACCAACAATATTTATCCAATAGAGTGACCCACATTATTGAGGACGTTGAACATCCTACCAATATTCCGGATGAAACACAAGAAGACACATTTATCGACACACAACTTACACAATTGATTAGGGAGCCACCATACCCTGAAAGATTAATACTACCAAAGTCAGTGGGACAACCTCAATTTATCCTCTTAGGAGAGTTAAAAAATATCTATGTCAAAATTCCACTCCTTCAAGCCCTTCACGATGTACCTATCTATGCCAGAACCATTCAGGATCTATGTGCAAGGAAACCAAGAAGAAAACCCAGGGATCCTCCCAGTGTTCATGTCATATGGAAATTATCTAAATTAATAATGGGAAACCCCTCTTGGACAAATACGATGATCATGGGAATCCCATTGTCACTGTGCAAATTGGGAGCATACAGATACCTAACGTACTGGTAGATTTAGGCACAACAATTAACATCATGACCATTGAAACTATAAGGAAACTTGGGCTCACTAATATCAAGCCAACTCCTACTGTTTTAGAACTGGCATATAGATCCACTATTAAACCTAAAGGAATCTTGGATGAAATCATTATATTAGTTGATTCATGGGAATATCTTGTTGACTTCTTAGTTTTACAACCTAAGTCATAGCTAGGAGGACACCCATTGATCCCGGGAAGGCCTTGGTTAGCTATAGTTGATGCTTGCATCAACTATCAATCTGGGTCTATGACCATATTAGATGGAACCGAGATAAAGAACCTCACTCTCTATTCTCCATCTTGGCCAAGCCTAGAAGCTAAAACTCTGTTATGGATGGAGCCAGAGGAAGAGGAGGGATTTCAACTAGTATTAACAATATGGAAGTCCTTGACTTTTAAAGATGAAACTAAAGACAGTGCCATTAATAATTTCATCAGTGAACCCACTTCTTTCCATAAGAAAATTTATCAGATCCTGAATGCTACTCTAGGTGAAGAAGAATAAGAAAATCTCATCGAGGAGACATTAGTCAGTGATACTCACATAGTTCCAGTGTTCAAAAATTTGAAAATTGTTTCTATCGAGAAGGGATGATTTTAAGGAACCATACTTATTTAAAAGTGTATAAATTTTGGCGAATATTACAAATACTCTGTGCTTTAACCTCCATTATTAGGACTTATAATATGTCGGACTGATAAATAATTATGAAGTCAAACAAACATGGGTGCCCCAGCACGGCATGAACCTCCAAATACGCAAGAACTGAGAAGAAATGCTGATTTTTTTGCTATTTTTGAAGCTGTGAGCTGGACTGAATTCTTCCAATGCCTGAATGGGTTTCATTGAGAGATAGCTCTACAATTTTCCTTAAATATTACAAAAACCCACTCAGAGGTTAGGGGGTTATGTATAGAAGTCTCTAAAGCAATAGTGGCTGAAGTCATCGTCCTTCCTTAAGTGGGAAGAGCATGGTTTTTTCAAAGAACCCCCAATGTTGTTGCAATATAGGATTTTTTGATAGAGGGGGAGAAAATTCATCAGACAAGGAGAGGGATAGCGTTACATTCACTGCCCTGACCATGGGATCAAGTAGCAGTCTTCCTCAAGAAGCATATAACCTATGACAGTATGTATCAAACTACTTATTATTCTCAACTTCCTCTATTATCTCATCTGCGCCATAGGGCCTTACTGAACATTCCATTTTATCTATTTAATGACCTACACCATATGGTGGGGTTTGTTAGAATAGCCAAGCATACAAACTCCTCCCTTACCCACCACGGCCTAGTCAAATTAATAATATTAAGGGCCTTAGCTCAAAGGAACCAAACTTGGGAGAAATTCACAAGTCAAATTCAGATAAACTAGGAACCCACCCTTTTGCTTGGCATTCCAATTGAGGCAGAATTAGAAGTACGTGTACTCTTGGGGGCTATTCAAAACCAAGAGGAGCATGCACATGTACAATTGGGGGGATATGAGGATCAATATGAGGATCAGAGTCCCTCCAATTTATTGGGGGGGGGGGGGAGATGAGACTGTATTGGATGATCAATCAAATGACCAAGCAGAAGAATTGGAGGAAAATGCAAGAGAAAACCCTATGGACAGATTAAATAATATGGAAGCTCTGATAGTAGAGGCTAAAGCTGGAGTAGCATTGGATGTTATGACAGATGAAGCCGAGGATGTTAGATCTAAGATAACAGAAGGAAACATAGAGGTATTGGCCATTGAATCTTCCCTTGAATGGGGGGAAACTCTGATTGAAGAAGAATAGGAAAACGCTGAGATAGAAGATATCCCTTCCACATCAGCTACAAATCTGGAGATTCCTGCACCACAAAATAAAAGAAGGTGATCAAAAGAAGAGATACAGTCATCACCACCAATAAGAAGAAAAAGAACCAGTTCAGTTACAGTAGTTGAAGCAGCACGGGAAAGATGGGCAACCCTAGAAGCACAGATTGAATTCCCCATTCTGATACCCAAAGAAAATGATGCCCCACAGGAACTGGCCATAGATGAACCTCAAATTGAGGGAATTTTGTATGAAAATGGTCTATTAAAAGAAGAAGTATAGTCACTTCAGAAAGAACTAGAAAATTGGAAGGAAGCATGCAGGAAGCAGGTAGAAAGGAAGCTGCACACACTAGTTGAAGCTGTAGACCGATTAGAAGGATCACCTCCTACCGAGGATGGTGAGGAGGAAGAAAGAGTGTTATGCCCTGTGTGTGGAGAAATATTTAACCAGTCAGGATACAAAGTCATAGTTCGTTCCTTTGTGACACAACAAACTGTACCAGCATTTGTGGAAGAATAAGGACAAGAAGCACCTAAGATAGAAGTGAGGGATGCAGAAATGATCCCTGGTACAAAAAAAGGGGAAAATGAAAAATTAAAGCCACAACCAACAAAAGAAGGACAATTTGATTAGAAGGATGGTGAAGCTCCCCAAGAGAAACTTTAGCAAAGGGAAGTAGTAGATAAACAGGGTGCTGATACACAAGAACCAACATTTCTAAATATTCCTATTGAAGTTGCCACCCAAATTGTGGTAGATGAACCAGAGGCTGAAAATATTACTAATTTTAATGAAGAAGTATGTGCTATGACTCCTGAACTGTATCAAGACACAAAATTAACAGAAATGGAACCCTAGCAGCAAGAAAATGAGGAAGTTAACCAGGATGTTGTCACATAAGAACCAACATCCCTAGAAATTTCTATGGATATTCTCAGGCAACAAGAAGAAATCAATCCTGAAATGGATATAATTCCTGTTTTGGATTTAGGAGAGTATGAAAAAATGCAATCACAATCCTTGGGGCACACAAAAATCCTCGAAGAACAGCTCCATATTGCAGAAGATATGGAAGTAACTCTACAACCACATCAACATGAAGAAATAGAAGGGCAGGGCTCTGTTACAAAAGAACCAGTGACCTTGCATCCCCCTGTCAAAGATGTAGCTGATAATCAGGCAGATGGGGAGATCAAAATTTAGGAAGAGGTTTCAACACAAGAACCAACACCTTCACAATCAACTGTTGAGGTTGCTATAGGAGAACTCCAAGGAGAGAATGTTGTTACACAAGAACCAGCATCCTGAGAAGTTGTTACAAAGGAAAATATGGTTGAAGTTGCTATAGGAGAACTCCAAGGAGAGGATGCTATTACAAAAGAACCAACATCCCCATAATTTTTTTTCTGAGGCACTTATGGTTGAAGTTTCTATAGGAGAAATTCAAGGAAGGGATGTTTTTACACAAGAACCAACACCCCTAGAAGTGATTTCAGAAGCATCCATGCAGGCAGTACAAGATGTTCAAATTGGAACATCAGATGATAAGGTATGGACTCAACTTCCTCAAAATTTTGTCAATTTGGATTATGATAATGAAGAACATGTTGAATATGAAGAAATCCAGAGGATGACAAAAGAACTCTCAATCCTAAGAATAGAAGTGAGGAAGTGGAGGAGTCAGGTGGAGAGGTGTCAAGAAGGGATGGTTTCCCTTGCTGAACATAGGAAGACCATCAGGGAATTGAAGGAAAGATGGGCAGAAGAAATCATGTTATAGAAACTCCATTGGGAAGAGATATAGAAGGATCTAAAGGAGCTGAAAATTTTCAAATCCATGCAGATGGAAAAAGATCAGCTGTATACTCTTTCTCAAGAATTGTTAGGTACCAGAATACCATCCTCCTCTTACCCTATGTTTTTATTTGAGCAATTCATTTGGTTTAAATTGAGGGTTGTAAAGGAAGGGAGACTGTATGAAATAGAAACCTCAACTAAATTCCTGGAAACATTTTTGGAAAGTGACTTTGAGGAGAAGAACTTGCTTTGTGAGATTTATTTGCATGAGTTGTCTTGTACCTTGGATCACCATTTGAATCTTACCCCTTTCTTAGGTGATGTTCAGCTGAGGGATTTTGCCTCCTTTGTTTGCAATCATGTTCAATAGGAAATATCCTTCCAAACTTTCTCTCATAATGAGTCCCACTCTAAACTTTAGATTCGAAGCAAACCTCAAAATCCTCGTCTTCTCTTTTCTCATCAGCAGAATGTACTCGCATGTCCCATCCAAACTTAGTGGATGATGGAACTTCAAGAAAAGGTTATCTCTACTTGTGTCATCCATATTTCCAAGCATCAACAATTGGCTTTGTAAGGTAGCTAGCATAGATGGCAGGCTTCCTCTTCAACCTTGAGCAATAGAGGTCCCTACTGTTACAGGAATTTTAAACATGCACTTTCCAAGGTTGAGGGATATGTTGGATGCATGAAGGAATGTGGAGTTAGTTGGCTAGGACTCAAAGTCAAATTCCCTCTCATCTGCTGGCCAGCAAAACCATATAGGGAAGACTTCTCGTTAACAAAGGCAGAAGAGAAGATGTGTTGGAGATATTGGGTTGTCCATAAGGGATTCTTGGCAAAATAGTGAATGCTTGAATTCTTGTATAACTTTTCTTCTCTCCATGAACGAAGTACAATTCCAAATTAAGATGCATACTAATGGAGGTTTTTGCATGGGGACATGCAACAAAACATATGGGGGGAGATGTTGGGCCCAGAAATGACCCCGTTTTGACCACCTTTACCTGCCTCTTTTTGCCTCATCTTACTCCATTATGTACACTAAAAAGATGTTTTTCCTTCACTTGGTCCCTCAATTCATATAGGTATGGTTAATAATTGTCTCATCTTATTAATGCTTAGGATTGTTGTAATTAGGGCTCTATATATTGAATTATGCTAACATATGGTGGTTTTATAAAGATATAAAGGATATAGGTCTAGCAGGTTGAACATGCCAAGAGAGGGATGAACATTCATTGCTGAGATAATTGCCATCCATTCCATCATTTCCCAAAGAACATGCTCAAAGGATATTTTTCCATGCAAGCTATACAAAGGTAGCTGCAACATGTTGCAACAAATTCAGATGCAATGGTGCACCACTGCTCAAGAATAGGTGCAAGCAATGGAGTATTTTTTCTGTTGATCATGATTGTCATTTCTGGCTCGAGTAATAGCCTTCCTATATTTTCTGCTTCTATCTTGCCACAGCTGTAACAACTTATCGTAATTGGGGCAGCCACAACTATAACAACTTATCATAATTGGGGGAGCCTAAAGATTAGAGATCTTCATGGCTGCTTGATATTAGTGGGAAGAAGCTATGATTGTAATTGTAAAAATACTTGGAACTATTCCGATCCAAGGGTTGGAAATTAATCAAATATATTGTATAAGCTGCGACAGGGGTTGTGTGTTGATCTTTCCATTTTAATACAAGGAGTTTGATTCTTCGGATCTTGGCGTTCTAACGTGTGATACTTCCAACATCTCTATGTGAAGGCTGGGCTCACCTTCCCATAGGGATTGTTGAGTTAATTAGGTATTTTATTTATTCTATTGTGTGGTTTGAATCTTATGACAAATTCATTTATTTATAGTAAGTTGCAATTGTCATCGATATATCATGTGTTCCTTTGAATGATCAGTAATTGCATCCCCTATAAACTATAGTGGTGTGGTGTGACAGTCGACTGTGTAGGTTAACTTTCTCTTATGCAACTGTGTGATAGTTGTGATAGCCTTGTTCATCCCTAGTTCTTTCAATTGCTTTTTTTATTTAGATCTTTGCAGTTAATCCCTTTACATTTATAATTGTAGAACTTAATTCCTGCACTTTGAATTCCTAGATTAAGTTGAATTAAGATAGTTGAGATGGATCTTCACATGGCTTGGTAATTGAGGATTTAACTTTCTGCAAAAATAATCTAGATGTCTATTTTCTGAATCTTTTAATTCTATATTAAGGATTGTAAGAAGGTATTTGTGATTGCATTCTTAAGAAGGTAAGATAGATTAAGTAGATCATGGGATGAGTTGGGATGAACAGGAAAGTAGGGTAATTCAATTCCAGCATCAGCTACTTAGTGTTTAAAGCATATACAGTGTGCATTATCCTTGAAATAAAAGACTTCCCCGCGTTGACAATTTATATTGAACACTCTGTATGTTGGCTTTAATTAACTTGAATATAGGGTTCCCAACAATGATCCAAATGACCCATTCTGTGGTCATTTGTGTCTTAGTGGGGTTATGAAGCCTCTTACCTTCGCTTGGGCCTTTTCTTTGAAGAGGAATTTAAAAATACCTTGAAGCTCTTGTATAAAATAAGCCTTTCTTAATGGAGTCCATGGAACCTATGATGCACAATTGAAATCCTTGACGACCATTTTTGTGGCAACATGGCTAGTGGGATGTTGGTGAAGTTGTTCTAGTATACCACTTGATGATATGCTTATTTGAAGCTCCTTACACCTTGCAACATTTTTTTTAGTTAGATCTAAGAAAATACCAACCCGATTTTTGGAATATAAGTAGGTGCTTTTGATTCAGGAGGTGCTAAATTACCTCACCGTTGTATTTGGTTGAACAATTATAAAAGATTATAAAACTATATCTTGTGTCTCTTGCATGGCGTTGTTGATAATGTGTTTTAGTTAGTGTATGAATTTTTTGTAATGTTGGTTTGTTTTAGTGTCTATAGGAATTGTTGTGGTTGTCGCTGTAACAATACTTGGTAAGTGCAGACTATTAAATGTTTTTGGTGAGGATTTGGTTGATGGGGCTGGTTGATGGTATTTTTTTACTAAATATATTATTTATTTATTAATATTGGCTTGTGAGTCCTTTTCTTGCTTAAAATTGGTATTGGTTGGAGGTATTTTTAACATGATGGTATTTTGCTCTTATTTTTCAAGTTTTTTCCGGCTGTGGTGCATGTGGAACCAAACAAGTATTTGTCAGACCTATCTTCCTCAAGCAAGGGGATTTTAGGAATGCTAGAGGAAAGTGAGGCATCTAGTAGGTATACAAGATCTAGATCAACTAGAGGTCAGAAGATTAGAAAAAAATTCAATAAACATAGGGAATGTTTTCTCGCAGAAAGGGGTTCATGTTCCTATGATGATGAGACAATAGGCGACATCGAGGTGCCCTTAAGGTACAAACATATCATGAAATAATGGGTACCTATGGATCTTCCTCAATTCAACATAGATATTTTTGTGAATGAGAGGATATATAGAATTGCACCATTGTCATTACATGGATTGGGTATTTTTTGTATGGATGGAATAAAGGTCGATTATGACAAATGTACAAAATTTATGGACTATGTTGGATCCTCTTACAACTACAAAGATTCGATGCGTTTGGTCCAATATACACGAAGTATGCGTAGATATGGGTTTTTCAACAAATTATTTACAACTAAAGACAAATATCAAAATAAAGGAGCAATGTTGCACATTGACAGAAGGCCAAAGACAACTGGGAATATTGTGGGATTTATAAACAGTACACAACTAGGGTCTAAACTTAAGCAACCCAACTACATATTTGAGGGGCTTGAAGGAAACTATGTATTTATTTGTTCCATTAAATCAATAGCTAGAGGCGAAGAGCTTCTTATTAATTACAATTTGAATTGAGTAGATACAAACACGGTTACTATGGATGTGGTACATCCAACAATTTACCTAACCTTTTATTAATTATTTTAACATATTTAGGATTTTTTGTTAGTATATAGTTATAATTTTTTATTAAATTTTCTAAGTTTACATCACAGGGAGGTGATCAAAGGCGCATCACCCCAACAGCTGGTCATATTAGTACACCATCTTTGAGGAAACATGTATACGAAAAAATGTTATGTTATTAAATTTTTTAGTGAATATTTTGGTTTCGTTAGTTAAATTTTTATATGTTTTTGATGTAGGGTTTTATCAGGGGAACCTCCATCATAGTAGATGTTACAAGATCTGCCTTGAGGCGATAGGTATACATGGATGCCATTGTAAAAATTTAAAATGTACAAACAGTTTTGTTTTTATGTTTTTTCAAGAGTATATTCATTTCGTTTACATAATCTTATCTATATTTGATGTATAATGTTGATCAGGGAAGCCACTCAGCTATTTATCATATGATAGCAACCTCACAGCAACATGTAAACCTGAATGTGATTCTACAATTTAAATACTTTAAAATTATACACATATATAAAATGTATCATAATATTTATTTTTTATGTATTTTTTCGTTTGTATAATTGGTTTCATTATGATAATGTTGTCTACCTCTTTTTTTGCGGGTGGATGATTGGGGAAAGTCCCCAGCCTTTTATTAGACTACACCGTCATCTAGGGATCAGGTAAACCTAGATGTAATTCTAGGAATCAATCATGATAGATATGTTTTGTTAATATATTTTTTTTCTCAGACTATTGCTTCATCACATAAGTAATGTTTTATATATTTTTGTTGCAAACCAATGATTCGGTTTATGAAATAACAACACAACAATCCATATATTTTGATGTGAACAAGCTGTTGAATGATGCTGACATTGGTTTTTCTCTAGACCTGGTTAAGGTGATAGAGACTAACTTGAAAAAAATTAATGCAAATATGCTTCGTCTGCTATTCATTATTCTGCAGATAGGCGAGATTAAAGAAAAGGTTGAAGTGTTGCTAAAGAGAACTAAAAACTTGAAAGTAGTGAAATATTGAATCATAATATCAATTCACTTAGACTTTTATAATTTGTACTTTTATATGATAGTGAAGTTATAATTGATTAGTTTGTATTTACAGTATTTTCTGTGACCACACACGAGTGGTGTAGGCGGTGTTGGGCTTAGTGAGCAAATAAAACCACGTACACCACATACTGCACCCATGTTTTCAACTGGACAGTCGGAAACACATTTCACGACACCCTCAAGGGAAACAAACAGTGCATTTGCTGCTGACCGATGCACACTAGATCTTGCAGAATAAGCAGCGCATGTAGATCCTGATAATAATACTGATGTTGAAGAAGCATTTCCTTGATCTTCCCATGTCACTAGCACAGTTTCAATATAGACAAAAATTTTGGTGAACATTAAAATCATTCCAATAAGGATAGAGAATATTCCAAGTAATTATATAGTGTTAAATTTAGTTTTTAAAATTTGATTCTAATGTACCGATAAAACCTTTTTTTAACTAATGATTCCATGATTGTTTTGCAGGAAATGACGTTTTTTATAAAAATATAAATGATTTGATCTTGGAGATATTCGAGCCCACCATTCACACAAGATGGGACAGTCAAATAAAAAAATTTAAGGATGTGTTGCATAATCAGTTGGTTGGCCTGTTCGGAAATGATACCTTCGATATAGAAAAGGTCCTAAAGAAGGCTGGAGAACATATGAAGATTGTCTGAGACAAATATAGGGTTCACCTAGAAAGGAACCCTGGGTATAAGCACCCTCTGATTATTCCATGAAGGGAATGGACATCCCTTATGGAAGATGGAAAAGAGAGGGCTTTGAGAAAAGAAGGAAAGGTACCACCAGGCACCGGGAGGTATGCAATATTTTCCACAATGTAATGGTAACCCTTATTATTATTAATTTTTGTATCGAATTTGGAACATGTAACATAATTAAACACTTGATTAGGTTGTCAGAGACACCAAAGGACACAAAGGAAAGAATGGAAAATATTAGTCAGCACAAGCTTGGGCATGGTGGTTATTCAAATTTGGCGGTATGAATTGTAAGTATCGAAAAACTGATAATGTATCAAAATAATAAATTGAAAGTTATTTTCGTTTTAATCTGGTGTAAAATGTAAAATTAATGAAGGTATGAAAATATGAAGGCTGAACGATTCATAGAAGTGCCCACTCAGGAAGACTTGAAGCTTGGCTTCCAACATGAATTTAAAGCTATTGTTGAACATCGAAAAAACTTGTTTGGGCATACACGGTCTTCTGGTGATCCATCTGGTGCACAGGTATATAAAATATATATAGTTTGATGAAAATTTATTAGTTGTCATGCAATATATTCATTATAAATAATTAACATAAAATATTTATTTAGTTTTTAGCAGGAAATCAATGATCCCCTTAATGTCGATGATGGATAACACCCAATCGAAGATCATGCTTCGATTCTTGGTAATGAATTTATTCATATGCTACAGTTTTGTATAGATAATTCCATATGGTGAACATTAATTGTACTTCTCCATATTTCAAATGCAAAGCATGTAGATGGTCACACTGTACAGGTTGAGCCTATATAGGAAAATGAAGAACATGATGTGCCCACATTAGGTAAAAAAACACCTTTGTAATGTTTTTTTAAACGAAATACTTGTAATTATAAAAACAAAAATAAATTAATGCAACATTTTCACATTATTGAAGCAATTCCAAGCCCCTTGCTGTAATATCAACGTGGCGACTAGTCTACTAGGGAAACATTAGGACAGGTTGATGAAGCACCAGGAACCGAACGACAAATACCCAAAGATTCACTTCTTGCTCATTTTGTAAAGATAGGAAAAGTAAAAAAGAAGTGTCTAAATAAATTTTGACAAATTATTTTTTATAATACAATGTCGTGCATGGTTTTTTCCGTTATTTAATGAATGAATTCCTTAATAAATGGTTTTATCATCTATTGAATGAATGAATGGTTTAATGAATGCTTTTTTCATCTACTGAATGAATGAATTTGCACTAAATTTTTATTTGCAAGTAGATGCATTGGGCTTGGGGAAGTGAGAGTGATGTGAGGGGGGGAGGGGCCATAAGAGCTTCCACCTTCATGTGGTTGGACCTGTTTAGTAGAAAATATTAAATTATTCTTGAAACAAAGAGGAGTTCAACGAATGGAAAGGAGTTATACACTTCCCACAGTTATTTCTATAATTGTAGTGTTTAAATTTTACTATTTCTATTTCACTCATCCATTGGAACTTGTTACATATATACTCGGGAAATATTTTCATATTTCAGAGGAAAAAATGGTGTTTTGATGTGATCAATGGCCTTATATACTTAGTGTCATGGTTCTCCATGTTTCCTCGGGTGATCTCTTATTATCAGCTATTTTACTTGAATATTATTGTAATTTACATTGTTAAATTGAAAATGTTCATCAAATGTAAAATGTTCATTATTAATGTTTTTTTTATTCATTGAGAAAAACTAATCAAACTGTATTTTTTTAGATTCATTTTGTTATTTTCATAAAAATGCAAATATTTATTTGGTGGGTCCTAACATGAAATTATTGCAACAGGAAAATATTTGTAGTATGTTGAAAGATGTTTTGAAAGGTAAAGAAAAAGAAGACAATGTCAAGCTCCACAAATCAAGGTAAGTTGTACCAAGAAATTGTAAGTATCAGCAACATATTCCTAATTCTCGTACATTTTTTTCTTCTATTAATATGATTTGTATTCCATACTTGGTCAATTTGGAGCATTCTTTGTTCCCTATTGTTTTTCCTTTCTTGAAATGCTCATAGAAATGATCAAATATGCTTAGAAGTCCAAAAACATGGACAACATGTTTTGTTGGTTGAAAATGTTAGGTTTCTTGTTGTTGGTTTTGAATGATTTTCATTGTAACACAATTGTTGTCTACACAATAGAAACATTTTTCACATCTAATTAGATTGTAGATACAAACCTAGTGTTTCCCAAGATCATAAATCACTTGTGATATTACATCATATTTTAAAAACTCTATGCACAAGTTAGGAAATATTTAGATGATGTTCGAGATGACTTGGAACACTCATGTGGTTATTTTTGTTGTCAAGGTTATTTGTGTTTAAACCCACCTAAAATCTTACCACTCAATCATAAATCCATTAGGCACCCAAGTTCCATATTATAGGAAAAATGTGCCAAGGGGAATTAAATAATTAGAAAAACAAAGATGACAGAGGACAAGAGAAAATATAAGAGAAATGAAGGGAAAACAAACAAGAGAAATTAAGAAGGATATACTTCTAGGATGATAAAGAACTTATATACTCTCTGATCAATTCTATGATTACATGGGAAAAGATATTTTTGAAAATTGTTCTATTGATATTGACACAATTGTTGTACTGAATTCATAAGTCCCCTATTAGATAAACATAAATGATATGAACATAAAATAAAACATCCTAGATCTATATTCTTGTAGAAACTTGAAATCACTTTAGTAATGGCTCGCACTGACCTCTTTCATGGTTAATGACTAAAGGCTCAAGATATAAATATTAGATGAAATATTGTAGTGTTGCATTGTGAATGAAACTGAATATATGAGACCACGCAAACCCCCAAATGGGCCATATAGACATTACCAACTTCCTAATTGAGCCAACCTTTATGAGGCAAATAACCTTGACCAATCATACAGGGCCATTTAGTTTAGAAAACCCTAACTTTACGTTCAGGCATCATGATTCCAGTGTCACGACTTGTGTCAATTGCATTCCCTTCACCTTCCTACTGCTAAATTTGTCTGCATTACCTTCTATATGATAAGTTGAAGGTGAATAAATGTCCAAACAAGTAATTATAAATAATATTTACTTACATAATCATGGATCTTCTTCCTTAGATATTCGAATCTGCTCCATTACTTTCCACATGCTTTGCTTCACCTATTATGTTATTTACCATGTGGAAATTTCTAGTAGGTGGCTACAGAAAGTTCCCCCCAACAACCACCTCATTCCATGTACTATCAGTGTTTCCAAACTATAATTGTCTATTGACATGAAAATTAATAAAAATGGCATGAATATACTAAGGGCCATAAATGCATGGACACCAACCATTGTATTGAAATATGATTAATTGGTAGTGAAAATTAAAGTGAAACCATCCAACAATGAGCAGTCATATTACTTGAAGTGATACAGTCATTCACCACACATCATGGTTCTTGGAAAAAGTTCAATGCATAGGGAACACAAAGGATAAATAATGTTTGTGTCAGATAGGGGAAAATAGTGTACTTGTTGATGTCAAATAAAGTAATGTTTTTATCAAACCTATATTAAAGTTATGTATTGAAGGAGATAAAGATGTAGTATAATACAATAATTCTTGACTCTCAAGCTTTCGGCTATAGTCTTACAGAAAAAATATGATCTTTTTGCAGTTAAAATTTCTGAATGTGCTCTTAATACCTCCTTGTTGTTTGAGATCTGTTAGTTTAAGGAAGTTTTTTGCAGAATTTTACATTTGAGACTTGCATTGTTAAGACAAACTCAGCCAAAAAAATTAGTTGACAAGGGTTACCACTCTGTCAACACCCAAACCACCGCAATCTACCTGAACACTAGCCTAGACAGGTTTTACCCCATCCGAAAACACCCACAGAGCAAACGAAGTCTCGCCAAAGATGTTCGAGGGAGAGCTGATGGAACCAATTATTTGTAGAATGAGAGAGGACCATGTGCATTTGCTTAGCAGCTTAGAGTAACAGTAACAAATTCTGAACATTCAACTTATTATTTAACAAAAACATATCATCATTCAATTGATCGAACTATTATACTAGAACTGCAAATAAAACATTGATGCATAAACACATCTAGAAGAATAACATTATTTAAAGAAAGGAAACATCGCATCATTTACATATCCATGTCATAGATATATATTGCAATCATGATTTCCTCACAGAAGACATTTTAACAGGAAAACTAAAAAGGATGTTAGAATAATCAACCCATAGTTAGCTACCTTAGACATTAATTAATCCATTTTTGTCTTATTTGCCTAGTTTCCAATATTCCACTCTATGCAAGTTGTCTTCCACATGTCCTAGAAGTCAAACTCGATAAAAATGAGTCATGGAGTGCTTGGAAAACCTCTTGTAATCCATATTTATCATATTTTCTTTATTCCAGATCCTCTCTAGCGCATATTTGTTTTTTCTTCTTTATTCCCCGCTTTACTGAGATTTATGGCAAAAGGGAAAGTATGACTAGGTAAAGTTGACTTGTTTTTTGCCCTCATCATCCTCCACTCTTTTATCCTAATAAAAGAGTGTATGAGTTGTCTTTCCATCACCTATTATCTTGGCTACTTTACTTTTCCAATTCGTGAGCTCCTAGGTAGATTTGGAAACTACTTTATGCACCTATGGGGGATTTGACTAGATTTAGTAAGCCTACTTTTGAATATTTAGAATGGAATCCATATACATTTGAATATATCATGTAATTATTTATTTCAGCAGCCTATGGCTTCACAAGGTTGGAAATTGTACACTTATTCAATACAAATTAGTGTTTTGCTAAAATTTTAATCTCCTTTATGTGTAAATTTGCATGTTTGATTAGCAATTTTGTGAGTGCAATTTTTCTATCAAATAGGTTCAATTCCCACATGGTATCAGAGCCTTTGTAGATTTATTTCTCTCCTTCCATATTTCTATTGTGGGTTTGACATCTTGACTAGGAGCATTCTTTTGACTGAAGGGACAATTTTTGAGCTATGGATCATTCTCAGAAGATCATCTTGACTCCATTTAATTTCTTTGAATGGAAAGCAGAGATGGGGATACTGTTGAGAGAGAAACGTATCTACATGGTGACTATGGAAATTTAAGTATATTCCAATGCAACTGTAGATAAAATTAAATGGCACAACAGGAGGGATGAGGCCTATGGTCTCCTATGTTTGAGCATATCCAGAGACCTCCTTTTCCATCTTGATGGATTGACATCACCTAAAGAAGTGTGGTAGAATCTTGTAGAGATTTTTTTAAGATATATGAGATGAGAGGACATAAAATTGAGAATGAATTGATCTCCTTGAGTCCCAGCAGCTTCGAATCCCTGCAAATCTACTTTTCCAAGTTGAAAGCCCTTGTTTTGCAGCTAAAACAGTGTGGAATTGAAAAGAAGGAGGAGAAATTAGTTTTGGCCATAATCTCAAAGCTTGGCCCTGACTATTCAATGTTTGTTTCAACCTTCCATGCCACCAAGTTGACAGCTCGAGCCTGGAAGATGCCTAAGCTTGCAGAGTTCATGGAATCCCTCACATAAGAACAAGAGAAATTGGTGATGATGGGCACCATCAAACCTTCCAAATACCAAGCTATGGTTGTTGGAGATTTGAGGGTGGATTCAAAAGGAAAGAAGAAATCTAAGAAGCCACCTGAGCAAAAGAGAGACAAGAACAAGTCTCCGGAGGAGCCCCAAGGCTCTAAGAAGAACTCCCAAAAGAAGAAGAACAAAGGAGAAATGAGCAAGTGTGCATACTGCAGTAAGGGAAATCATCCTGAAATCTGTTGCATGAAGAAACACATTGACATGCTAACCCAACTCCTGGAGAAGAATAAAATCTCCCTTATTGATAGCTCAAAGAAGAGGGAAGGAGGATCAAATTCAGAAAACAGAGAGAGAGTTCATGCATTGGTTGTTGGCACATCAAGCTCACCTAGCTTCATCATAGAATCTCTAGCTTCAAGACATATGGTTTTGACCAAGGAGGCATTCACCTCTCTTGACATGTCGAAAGGTACACCAATAGTGCTAGGAGATGACTCTCTCACTAACAGTTTGGGCAAAGGAAGGATTGATCCTGACCATGGTAAGTTCAACAATTTATTGTATGTTCCAGGTCTTGCCTCTAACCTCTTGTCAGTGTATCAGATGACCCACATAGGGTCTCCAAAGAAGGTCCTATTCTCTCCTGATGATGTTGAGATCATAGAGATCTTGAGTGGTAAAGTCATTGCAAAAGGAGTTGTAAATCACACTTCAAAGGTATACATGTTTTCACATTTTCTACCTTACTCAAACCCCTCTGCTCTTTTGATTCATGCCAATGAGGCAAGAAAGATTTGGCATGAATTATTTGGCCATATTAACTATAAGTATCTTTCTGATCTAAGTGAAAAATAAATGGTCATAGGGTTACCAAATATTAAGTTTTCCAAGGGATTCTATCAAGGTTGTATCTTAGGAAAACACCCAGAGCATAAATTTGAGAGAGCTAGTCATGAGAGAATCTCTGCACCTCTTGAGTTGATCCACAATGATGTTGCTATCCCATTTCCTCATATTTCAATGAGTCAAGACAAATATGCATTGCCATTCATAGATGAATTTTCCAGGTACTGCTTGGTTTACTTCCTAAAGCATAAGTCTGAAGTTTTTGGCCTTTTCAAAGTCTTTAAAGCTTTGGTTGAAAACCAGTCTAGGAGGAAACTCAAGATCCTAAGATTTGACAATGGTGGTGAGTATGTCAAGTCTAATTTAATTAAATATTGTGAATATGTAGGTATTTATATGCAACATTCAATTCCTTACTCACCACAGCAAAATGGTGTTGCTGAGAGAAAGAACAGATCACTGAAAGAGATGCCAACATGTATGATGGAGGCTAAGACTTTGCCACCAAAGTCTTGGGCCGAGGAAATAAAATATGAATCCTATATACATAATAGGGTGCCTCATAAACATCTTTATGTTATGACTCCTTTTGAAGCATGGAGTGGACGCAAGCTAGATGTGACCCATTTCAGGATTTTTGGCTCAAGGGCTTGGGCTAGAATTCCAACAAAAAAGAGGAAGGCTTTACAGCCCCAATTCCAAGAGTGTCTATTTGTTGGGTACTATTAATATTAAAAAGGGTACAAGCTGATCAACTTGAGCACAAGTAAATCCTTCATTGAAAGGAGTGTTCAGTTCCAAGAAGAGCCCTTAGCAGCAGTTGAAGTTGGAGAGTCTTCTTCATCACCAGAACCATTGAATGTAAGTGAAGAGATAAATGAGTTTGATGATTCTGATATGTATAATAATGACGATTTAATTTCAGATTCCGATATTCCTACAAGAACAAATTGGGCAGCAAAGACCATTCATGCAGTTGGGGAACTAGCTGGAAATCCTAGTGATCCTAGGAGGACTAGATCTCAGTTTGAGAGTGCCCTGTGTATGAAAGGCCCTTTGTTTGTAGATAAATTTGAATTATACCCACATACATATGAATATGCAGCACATGATCCAAGATGGAAAACAACCATGAAAGAATAATTCATCTCACTCCATAAGAACAACACTTGGGAACTGGTTGATCTTCCCCCAGGGAGGAAGCTAGTTCAATGTAAGTGGGTTTTCAAAAATAATTTTGCTGCTGATGGTTCACCTTTGAAATATAAGGCAAGATTGGTAGCCAAGGTATACTCATAGGTACATGTTATTGACTACAATGATACCTTTGCACCAGTGGCAAAGATGGACTCCATCAGGCTAGCCTTAGCCATTGCAGCTTCGAAGCAGTGGGAGGTACATCACATNTTTAGAATGGAGATATTAATAAATAGATTTACATGTAGCAGCCTCAAGGGTTTTTTACTAATCCATCTCTTGTGTTCAGGCTAAAGAAATCATTGTATGGGCTTAAGCAAGCCCCCAGGGATTGATATGCCAAGATTGATGGCTTTCTACTGTCATTGAGTTTTGTTCGATGCAAATCTGATCCTAATGTTTATTTTAAGCTGATTCATGGTTCTTTGATTATTATTATCTTGTATGTGGATGACCTTCTAATTACAGGAAGTTCAAAGAATGAGATTGCCTCCTTGAAGGATGCAATGAACCATGCATTTTATATGACTGATTTGGGGTTGTTGAGCCAATTATTGGGTCTCGAAATTGCTCAATCCCAACATGGAATAAAATTACATCAGTCCAAGTGTTCTTTGGATTCACTAAACAAGTTCAACATGAAATATTACAAGCCAATCAAGACTCCCTTCCTTTCAGGAGTTAAGCTTGAAGAAGCAGGTTCTTCTCCTATGGTAAATAATACACTGTATAGGAAATTGATTGGGTGTTTTCTGTACCTTACACATACTCGGACTGATATTTATTATGCATTAAGTGTGGCTTCAAGATACATGGATCAGCCTAATGAGATCCATTGGAGAGAAACCAAAAGGATCCTTAACTTTGTTTAGGGAACAAGGACTCATGGGATCTTCTACAAAGCTAAATCTGATCTCGATTTGATTGGGTTTACTGACAGTGATTGGGCAGGTGACAACATAGATCGAAACTCAACATCAGGATATGTGTTCATGCTTGTTGAAGGACCAATAAGCTGGTCAAGGAAGAAATAGAGTGCCATTGCACTCTCATCTACAGAAGCAGAGTACAGAGGAGTTGTAAATGCAAAAAATCAATGTTTATGGTTGCAGGGGTTACTTGGTGAGTGTGGATTCGAATTAGAGTTTTCAACTATTATCTTTTGTGATAATCAAAGTACCATTAAAATATACAATGATCAAATTCAGAGACAGAGAATCAAACACATTGAGATCCATATGCACTACATCAGACATCTGGTGCATGATGGCACCATTCACCTACTCTTCTGTGCATCTTCAGAACAAGTAGCAGGCATCTATACCAAATTTTTTTGTGAGAAGACATTCAGCAATCTCAAATCACTTCTGGGAATTTCTGATCATGCTGTGAAGCATGATTGATGACAAGATTTTCAAATTTTGTTTTATTGTCCATGTTTAAGGGAGGATTTTCCCACTGGGTTTGTGCCTCTTTCCTTGGTTAAATGGACATGCAGTATGTAAAGGGTGACTAAGCCTTGTTTCTAGGCCCTATAGTTTTCTGATATTTACTCATAATTTAGGATTAAGGGGGGGTGTTAGAATAATCAACCCATAGTTAGCTACCTTAGAAATTAATTAATCCATTTTTGTCTTATTTGCCTAGTTTCCAATATTCCACTCTATGCAAGTTGTATTCCACATGTCCTAGAAGTTAAAATTGCTAAAACTGAGTCATGGAGTTCTTGGGAAACCTCTTGGAAACAATATTTAGCATATCTACTTTATTCTAGATCCTCCCTAGCACATATCTACTTTTTTTTATTTATTGCCTGCTTTACTGAGATTTATGGCAAAAGGGAAAGTATGACTAGGTGAAGTTGACTTGTTTTTTCCCTCATCTTCCTCTACTCTTTTATACTAATAAAATCATGTATGAGTTGTCTTTCAATCACCTATTATCTTGCCTACTTGAATTTTCCAATTCGTGAGCTCCTAGGTAGATTTGGAAATTGCTTTATGCACCTATGGGGGATTTGACTAGATTTAGTAAGCCTGCTTTTGACTATTTAGAATGGAATCCCTATGTATTTAAATCTCTCATATAATTATTTATTGTAGCAGCATATGAATTCACAAGGTTGGCTATTGTACACTTATTCAATACAGATTAGTGTTTTGCTAAAATTTCAGTCTCCTTTGTGTGTAAATTTGCATGTTTGATTAGCAATTTTGTGAGTGCAATTGTTCTATCACATGGGTTCAATTTCCACAAAGGACACAATAGGTATGCTCGAAATCTGTCATGTCATATTAAATTCCACACAAAACATAGTTTCTCAAGAGTTATTCAGTCTTGTTTCATAACCAAGCACAATAATATCGCTCAGTTATCCACAATCATACTTAACATTTGCAATTCTACATCTACTTATAGGATTGTGCCTTTACATCAAGGTTCCACTGAACTAACTATCTAACTATTTCTTACCAAAATTTACAAAACATGACTACAACCTACATAATTCCATCCAAAATGACCAAAATACATAAAGTAATACAACTCTGACTTGTGTGATATCTTTGAGCTTGTGTAACATTCGCGATGTTGTGAAGCTAGCTTATCCCAAAACCACCTTCCAACAAGAATCCAACACAATATTGTGGATATCCATCGAGCCACATTAGCTAGGCATGGATTACTCATTGATATTCATCCTGAATTCATCATACTGCTGACCGATCTCCTTAACTTTCTCCTTCACCTTCTAAGCAATCTCTTGGATCCCTGTCAAGTCCTACTTCAGCGGATGTTCAGTGAGCTTCTTAGTAACCTCCTTCTTTCCTTCTGGCATGGCCTACAGTGAAACAACTTCCTTAGTATGAATTTGTGCACCAATATCTTGAAACTCATCTAACTATTCACTGTGCTTCTGCTTTCTTTCCCTTGCCTTCCCAACATGCTGTCGCAACTCCTTCAGCTCCATATACCTTCCGATCTGAACAACCGATGGCATTTCTCTTAGTGTCTTCTTCAATGTCTCAAGATGCACTTCTACCTCCTGCAACTTCTTGGTCAATTGCTCTAGCTTCTCATGCTAGACTATGCTACCCCAAAATTGCGTAATCTCCTTCGTCACTTTCTTTTCTTACTGATCCCTTTCTTCTAATTGCACCGCCAACTCCTCCATTGTGCTTTTCCTCTCTTCTATTTTCTTTGGTGGTGTTTCTATATGCAATAGAGCATTCAAATACGCATTATCTTTCTGTAATTGTGCAATGACCACTCCAAGCCCTTTTTCTCTCTCTACTGCATCCAGTTCTACGATGCTCTCATGTACATGATGACATGCATCTGAAACTACCTCTTCCAACTATACTCTCCTATCCAAGAGTTGTGCCTTCTTGACTACTAGTCAGTCTTGTTCCTTTTTCAGCTATGTAATCTCTGTTGCGATCTTCATTCCCAAATCCTCTTGTGTTTGCTTCATCACTTCAATCTCTCTTCGTTCTTTTGTCTCCTTCTCTTCTGATCACAAAAACTGACTGTTGATGTTATGTTCTATATATTCCAACTCCTGATTGGAAACTCTTTGTATATGCATCAATATCTATGTGAAAAAAACATTGATGTCGATAGCTAAGTCCCATAATTGCTGCAGGAAGGCATTTAAATCCTTTTTTTGTCTCAATTGCAGTGGGGGGAATTTGAACATTCTGAATTTGTGTCCCAGTTCTAATTGATTCAACATCCTGCATAGTCGCTACCTCTGTCGCTTTCTTCAAAACTACATCACATAAGGAATAAATTCATCTTCTTACCTCAACAAACCCCTCTTGCATTGATTTATTCATCTCTTTGGCAGCTGCATCTATCGCATCTATGATCGCCTTAATGAGTTGATTTAGTTCTGTCTCCATCCATGGTGTTGTGCAACTAGTCATGCTCTGTTCCTGGCATCTATTTGTCCTTATCCCATTAAATGTGTGATATGATTCCAAGTCTATAGGTGTCTTCGATGATTCTTCATCTAATTCATGGTGACTCTGCTCGTCATCCTTATGCATGAGATCAACAGGTGCATCTGCTGAGGGTCCTTTTGATACTTCTTCCAAACTAACCTATTCTCTCCAAGCTGCAGGACAATCATTAACAATCGTCTCCAACTCTACATCACAAAAGTTATATGGTGTCAGTATTCATTTCTTATCTAGTTCATGTCATGCTTGTATCTCAATGGTGTGTGGGATGATCATAAACTAATTAATCCTTTGATACTTCATCATAGCTTCCTTGGATAACCTTGGAACTTTCACAGCTTTTTCCTACAGTGCTTCCCAATAGATCCAAAATTGAATAGTGCAGTCCTTCAATATGTATGCTTCCTTCACCCACTAGAGGTTCTGGTAGCATGCACCCTTGAAAACTTTCAATGCCTCTATCGCCATACCTTGATAGTCATCTAGCTCCATCCAAGCCATGAGCGCGATCAATATCAACAACCAACTGTATGTAAATGATTTTTTTCTGCTTGTAATACCACTACATCCTCAACCATCTATTTCATTGGAAAGAGATACCAATTTATCTATATGCCTTTCGCACATTTCTTTATGCACATAATAACCCCCAAGTTACATTTGATGGGGTGGTTCTTCCTGACCACTTTGCTGGCTAAAAATACTTGCTCTGATGCACATCACCTGTTCATTGATACTATCGATGTGGTAAGCATGACCATCATGCTGCAACCCATATCTCTTCTTTAACCTCACTGCAAGCCTCTTGTCATCATCCCTTACATTAAAATATTTCGAGGGGTTTGTCCCATCCTTCGGTAGCCCTGTGATGTCTGAGATCAAATCTAATGTGATTTCAACTAGTTTTTCCAACCACAACATCTTGCCATGTAAACATGCCAAAAGATACTTTACACAGGCATTTGCCTCATTCAACTACCTAAAATGCCGCATGTTAATCAATGCCAACAATCCTGCTCTATTCATCCCACGTGCCCAGTCCTACGAAATGTGTTCTATTAGGTCACCTCATACTGCTACCATCAACACATATGGTTCCTTCATAACATATTCCAATGTGAGCAGGTCATGGTCTTCATACCTCATCTGCATCATTACAGGCACAATGTCGGTAGTGAATAACATCCCATGTAGTATCGCCAGCATCCTTACTTGGTATTTTTTATTCTTGGTGAGCTTCCTGGGTTCTGCACCGAGCCAAATGGGAGGTATATACCTAGGTATATCCTTAACAAACACCCTTGATTTAGCTATTGATTCCACAAATCCTAATCTTGATGGCCCCTTCTACGCAATTTCCTCCTCTTGTTCCCTCGCAGCCCTTCTAGTATGCCTCTTCTTCGGTGACGGGGAGATGGGATTTTGTCCCTTCCTCTTCTTCTTCAACACTAATGATGATCCTATCGACATATTTGTGACTTCCTCCTCAATTGTTAGTAGGACAACTAGTGAATCCCTTTCACTTGAAATATCAACCGTGATAGGTTCACTCGGCATGTTGCACCAGTGCCCCGCAATGGTCAACAAGCACTCAACTTCACTTTACTTATAAATTCACTCTGATGTGATTGAAATCACTTTAATACTTCTCTACAACTCAACTCACCAGTTCACACTTTACACAATAGCATCTTTTGACTACATCCATCCTCTTTTTATAGCATCAAGTGGATCCCAAAACTATCATCACCAAATCAATGCGATTTTCTTTACCCCATCATGACCAAGTCATGCATTAACTAATCGAATCTATCGTCGATCATGTCAATACAATGGTGAGATTTTCCATAAATATGTGTCGCTTAACCGGGCATTGTCAGTTAACTTCTTTAACTGTCTGCATTTATTACTAATTTGACTATTCTACAGCCATGCGGCTATCACAGCATGGATCCCTAACTGTGATACCAAATCTCCTACTTTATCATCCACTTCCTCTTAGTGTGCCATCCTTCTATCTATACATCCTATTTATTTATTTATTTATTTAATTTATTTTTATTGTGCAATGCTTCAAGCATCACGCGGTTTCGGGACCATCCTATATGGCTTTAGCCTGCTACCATTTACTATCTTTGGTAGCATCACTCCATCTAACTGCTATAGTTGAACTACTCCTCTTCAAGTAATGGAACTAACAAGATATGGACCTAACCAATACAACTGCAGCTTACCTAGATGCTTCATGAACTTGTTTTCGTACAACAGCACCGAGTCTCCTTGCTTAAACTGCTTGTGTTTATATATCGATCATGACAATATTTTTTGTGATCCTTCTCAACACCCTAGTGAAAACATGTGACAAAGTAATCCTCATCAAGCTACAATATCTGTGCCAAGAATTCTTCTAACAATGCTTCATCATCCATGCCCATCATTGTTGCTATGCACAAACTTGGAAAAATGTACTCCATTGGCATGACTTCCTCTTACCCATAAACCAATTTGCACGGTGTTTGTCATGTTAAAATTTTACAAGCGATGCGATATGCCCACAATAGTATTGGAATTTTTAAATCCAAGTCATCACAATTTACATTGCATGCCTTTGTAAGTGCATGCTCCAAAACATTGTTGAATGCCTCCATTGTCCCATTCTCTTGTGGATGATACAGGGTACTCTTCTTGTGTTGTACCTGAATCTCGTATGTCAATGCATTGACTGTGTGATTGATGAAGTGACTCACTTGGTCACTCATTAAAATCCATGGACATATGAACCAAGTAACAATGTTTTCAAAAAAGAACTTTGCTATTGTCGCAACAATGCAATCCACAATAGGTGTAGTCTCCACCCATCTTGTCAAATAGTTTGTTGTTGTAATTATATACCGTGCACCAGTTCTCTTCCTAGGTGGATTGATTGGTCTCACAAAATCCACAGTCCATTTACCAAATGGATGCAACATCACTTGAGGTACCAATGGCATCTCTTCCCTCCTTGATGGTTTCCCTGTTCTGTGACAGATGTTGCAAGTCTGTGCATAGTCTATCACATCATCATGAAGGGTGGGCCACTAAATCCCTAGGAAGAGCACCTTCCTAGTGGTAACATGACCTCCATAGTGTCCACTAGAAACTCCCACATGTGCTTCTGCTAAGATTTTCACTTGTTCATGTGGTAGGACGCATCACCGTAAAATATCATTTGGTCGTAACTAAAAAAGTTTTCTAGCTATCAACTGGAAGTCTGCGGTCTTAACCATCGGCTGCTTCTTTTGACTTGTAGTCATCTCCTCTGGTGCAGTTCTCATTGCTAAGAACTGAATTATTTTCTCATAATAATCATCTACCATGTCAACTCTGAATAGTTGAGCATCTGGTAACCCGTCCTCAATGTTTTTCGGTACTTCACCTATCTCAATTCAGGATAAATGATCTAGGCCCGCATTCAAGCGACATGGCTTCACAACTATCTCAAAATTAAACTCCTGAAAAATAAGTAGCCACTGGCATATATTCCCCCCCAACACAGGCTTATTAACCAACTATTTCAAACCAAAGTGGTCCGTGAACATCTTAAAATGACCTCCCAACAGGTAATGCCTAAAATTTTGAGCGCATATACCATCGCCAGTCATTCCCTCTTTGTAGTTGTATAATTCTTCTCTACAGATGCCAACTTATAACTAGCAAAAACAATTGGGTTATCAAGATCCCCTTCTCTTGGTTGCATGATCACCACTCCTAGCGCAATAGATGATGCATCAACATGTACATGGAAATTATTATTCCAATCTGAAAAAACTAGTATCGGTGGGGAAGCCATCTTGGATTTCATCATATCAAAAATTCCTTGATACTATTGACTCCATACAAATACTACATCGTTCTTCAACAACCTCTCCATAGGATCTGTGATCATAGCATAACCCCCTATGAACTTACGATAATATATTGTGTGCCCCAGCATCCCTCTAATCATCTTCACATTCGTAGGCAGTGGCAAGCTCAAAATCAATGCAATCTTTGTTGGGTCAACCAAAATTCCTTTCTTGCAAACAATGTTTTCTAACAACATGCCAAAAGGTGCATAGAAAATACACTTATTCAAGTTTAGTGCAATTTGATGTTGTCAACATTGCTCCAGCATCATTCATAGGTTCTCCAAATGATATCTAATCAATCCATAAACTGTCCAGTCATCCATATAAACTTGTAGGAACTTCTGAATAAAATCCTTGAATGCAGCGACAACAACCTAGGAAAATATCGTTAGCACATTCTTCAACCCAAAAGGCATCACGGTGTATTGAAAATAGATCCACTCAGTAACAAATGTTGTCTTGTGGCAATCCACTTTTGCAATCCTGATCTAGTGATAGCCAGAAAACCCTTCTGTGAAGGAATACATTTCTTCACCGCCCACTCCTTCTAGTACCTCATCCATGAATGGTGTCAGAAATGGATCATGCATACTTGCATCATTCAATTTTCTCATGTTGACACAAATCCAAACCTAACCCATATTCTTATCCTGGACTACCATAGGATGGACCCATTCTGATTCTTCAACCAGTTCAATTATTCCAGCATCCATCATTTTTTCAAGCTCATCTTTGACCCTCTCCTTGTATCGCAGATTCAAGTGACACAGAATCTGCCTTATAGGTTTCACATATGGCTTCAACGAGATCTTCATCTCTCCCAAATATCCCAGGATTCCCTTCATCTCATAAAAATTCATAGGGAACAAATCTTGAAATTCATGCAATAGATCTATGATCTTTTCCATCATTTATTCATCCCAGTAGTCCCCGACATTTGCAAACTTTGGGTTCTCTTCTATCCCAATGTTGAACTTCCTAATATTCAACAGTTGATTCATCAGATCTTTTGGTACATCAGGTGATGTGACATTGTGACTCCCTTCTGTTTCTAGAATATTGATGTTCTACAGATCATCATTATCATTTGGCCCTCCTGTCACATTGTAGCATTCCCTCATTGACTGCACCAAACACTTCACATGCAGATCCATTGGATATGCAATTGGAACTACCTTCAGAACAACATCGTGGATGAGTTGTAGTGCATTCTAAACATTTGTATTGGTATCTATGAAACTAAATGTGTGAGCGAAGGAAACTGTCAATTCCTCCCAAGTGGCAATCTCCCTGCGTAACTCAGCTGGTATGTACCAATATTGCAAAATTTCATCCAAAGTGTGGAAAAATTCATGGACCCACTCATCCTTTGGTCGTGATTCCCACAATTTCTGACCTTCCATCAGATGAACTCCAGGGTCGTTTCTCCCATCATACCTTCCAATGTGGTATACTTCTATTTCACTAAAGAGAAATGTCATCAATATTTGACACTGCAACCATTAAGTGATCGACTTCTTATGGGCCGCCCACCAACATGCTGGAGTATCCTTCAGCTCCTCCTCCAATGCCATCAATTGTTGAGGTTCTAATACCATATTTTCAAACTCCACTAGAAATGCAGACAACTCGGGCAGGCCCTCATATATTGGTAATTCAGTAGTCTTTGTCGCAACATGACATAGAGACTATGTAATCAAACCACACATCCTCAGTGACACCTCATGCATGTGATTCTTCTATTTATCTAAAGCATCGTCAGAGTCATAAGATGCAAAGCTAGAGCTACGCCAACCAAGTTCCCCATCGACAGTCCGATGGATGTAATCTTATTAAATATTATATGCATGATCCCATCCTCTGACAACTTCATCCTTCACTGGTTCAACATACCTTCTCCCTTCATTTGGATCCATCAGGGCGATGACTCTTGTTAATCCAAAAAATACCTCACTCAGCTCTACATGGCTTACACCACCCAAGGACACCCATGCATGACCCTCATTTGACCCCATTTGACCCCCACACCCTCAAGAAGGCTTAAAAACAGGAAAAGGGCTTAAAACGCCCTAAAAAGAGCCTAAATAGCTCTCATAGGGGCTAAAGCCTCCAAAAAGGAGCTAAAACCCCTCAAAGGAGCCTAAAACCCTAAAAGGAGCTAAAGATTGAGTGAAAGAGGCTAAAAGCCCAAAAAAGGGGCTAAATCCCTAACCATGGGCTTAAAACCCTAAAAAAGCTATAAATATAGGGCTGGGGGTCACTCTCAAAACACTTCTCTCTTGCATATTGTTAGTGCCAAAAATTGTTCTCAGACTACAAGAGAACAAGCCAACACAATCTCAATAATCTCAATAAAATAAAATAGGGTTTTCAAGGTTTTTTGGTTGAGCAATTTGAAGACAAGAGGGCATACATTCATAAAACCAAATTAAACACTAAATCATGAGCATTGAATAGCTGGGATGCATAACATATAAAGCATAATCCAAAAGAAAACACAATACTGAATTTCACCCATAGATTGCAAGTATTCCAAGCATAAAAATATTAAACAAGTAATGAATTTACCAACTGAGTAACTAAAACAACTTATAAATGAAACCAAACAATAAAATGAAGGGCATATAGAGCATATATTTCATAATTCAGTCTGCAAAATACACATAAGAGTCTTTACTTAGCTCATAAACAAGTATGATGACCTCCCCTTGTCAGCAAAAAATCGAACCATTTGTGTTCTTTGAGACTTACATTTATCTTGCTTTCAAAATCAATTAGATAACTGAATTATAACTGTTTTTAAGGCTACATATCGAATAGTTCAATAACACCTTTTTACAAAAAATAACATAACTTTAAAAGTTAACTAAAAACTAACTTTCTTGACTAACTTTCACAAATCTTTAGCTACCTCAGCCAATAAAGCTATTCCTTCCAAGGCTTGAGCTTTTCTTCTTGCCTTTAATTGATCTGTCTCCATATCTGCAATCTTCCCTATTAGCTCTTCATTATGCTGTTGCAAGTCTTGGATGGTTTGCTTTAACATTGTGAATTGACTTTTTGTTTTCCTTTTCCTTTTCAGTGCTTCTCTTTAAACTGTGATCGGCTCTTGATAATGGCTGTTTACTTCCTCCAAATCTTCCCTAAGCTTCTTGTTTGCTATAACTAGCCCATCATTTGCTTCTTGCATATACTCAATCTGGTACATGTATTGCTTTATACTTCTCTAAAGATTTTCTTTTTTTGAATCAATACTTTTGTCTCCTGCTATTGTTTGCATCTCATTTGGTAGCCATGGGATGTTCAATCTCCTATAAATTTCCTCATCTTCTTCCATTAATTCTGTGGATGTTCCAAGAAATCCAAGGTGTTCTTCACTCTTAGCTTTGCATGGAACTTTTTCTTCAACCATCACCTTCTTTTCTAAGTAAGAATTCTTCACTTCACTTTGTTGTTGCTCCTGCAATATCTGACTTTGAACCTCCAGAAACATATCAGATATTTTAATATCAGTCATGACAGACTCTCTTTTTTATTCAATTGGCTTTTTACCCTTACTGTCATCTTTATCATCATTCATTTTATCTTTAGATGAAGAATCATCTATTACTGCCACTCTTTCTTTGTTCAATTTAGGATTCAACAACTTTTTCATGTTGTTATGGAGAGAAATTCCTATGGCTTAGAGTACCACAACAGACAGCTTGACTCCAGAAATCAATCATTTCCAATATGCAATAGAAATTAAATATCTAACTCTAAAGGATCAGACCTCGTACCTTATTTTGGACGGTTGAAGTAGATCCCCACTGAGCTTTCCAACTTCAGCTTGAATTGATAGATTACTTCCTCAACAACAAGTAAACAATACAAGCATACTATATATCTTGGTGTTAGATCTATTTTAACATATATAATCAACAATGTATAAGCATTTGAAAACATCCATGGATAAAATATTCATTCAAACATATATTATTTGACAGGAAAAGATACTTCTATTAATTAAAATCAGAGATTACAATGGATACAACCTCTGTTGGCACGTCTGCGAATCTAAGAAATTGAATCCCCCACTTGGGACTCCACCACCTCAATCCTCCATCTCTTGATAACAAGCTAACAAGCAAAAGGAAAGCTTGGGAAGAACACAAAAGTGGTCCAAGGGACAAAGAGATGCAGACTCAATTATAAGTCCTGGCAACAATGGACTATAGTTTCTTTGCTCTCAATTCTCTCATATGCCTTCAATGTACCATAGATTTCCTTATAAATCTTTTCAAAGGGGTAATGAAAGGTCGAATATGAGCGATCTCAAGGCATAGGGAAGGCTAGGAGTCAAGTGATTCGGATCGATGTCAATGAAAACTCCAAAATGATTTTGACTATGCACACATACTGATGTACATGGTTTTAGGGGTCAAACCCATGTATACACGCAATTAAGGGTTTAAAAGTCACGTATAGCAATTTTCACATGTTTTTAGGGATGGTCTAGGAAACATCGAAGGACAAAAAATGGTCCAAGGGGTCTAAGGAGTCTACAGAGGGACAGGGGAAGGCCATACAAGTGTGATTCACTTGGAGTGGTAAAATCAGCTATAATAGATGCCCCCTAATGTGTGAGGTTAGAGAGGTAATACGATGGCTGAAATACATTATAAGTCCATCCCATAAGTGGAGTGATGAAGAATCCCAAATGGAAGACCAGCCACCCAATCAGCATAGTATATTGATACAACTCTGCACATACTGCAAATACATATAGTAGTCCCAGATACATAAGAGTATAATGGCCATGAAAAGGCATGATACAAGATATCACATAAGTGGTCATTGCCATGTACAATATACATAGATCAGAATATCCATGATGAATATATACAAAGGACCATGATATCCATAATGAATGAATATATACAATAGATCGAGATCTCCATAATGGATGAAAATGTCTAACATATACTGGACTCAAGTCACGAGAGCTGAAATATCATGAACAATGGCATGATCAAGGAGGTAGCACCACTAAATTTCGATCCAAAATCCGACGGAAAAATCCGACGGCGCATGGATTTATTTTTTTAAACTTACCAAAAATCACAAGGATAATTTTTTTTTTGTAAATGTGGCCATAAGCGTCGCTTAAGCGACAGCTAGTCTCATAAGCATCGCTTAAGCGATGGCTAGTCTCATAAGCGGTGCTTAAGAGACAATGCCTCAAATTGGTCAAACAAGTTTAAAATCATCAAGAGATTCCAAAATCCTTTATATGATTTGTCTTTTCTCTCCTTCAAGGGGTTGTCAAGAAATATAAACATTTAATTTCAATTTTCATGGTCATCTTCATCTTCATCAAATAGGGTCATATCATGTTTGTTGGCAAGTATGGTTTTTCCCCTTCTCTTTTCCTTTTGACTGGATATATATCTTTTTCTTATTTAGTATGAACTGCAATTCTGGTATGTTGACTTTTACATCATTTTTTATTTTAGCATGGGGATCTTCAAGCATTCAAAGTTTAATTTGCTTCATTTCCATCCTTTGTAAATAATAGGCCCAACTTGTCATATGGTAATCTATGACTAGTCCAATTGTCCAATTTTACGTTACTAATAGTGTTTTCCATGAAGATACCATGTATATCCACTAAATATGTTATCATGGTCTCGTTATAATACATTTGATACAAGGTCTCTAGTCTAAATTCCTTTATCAATACAATTATGGTGGCATATTTATACAATTTTAGAAAGTGTTGCTTATCATTTTGTAAAGTGTCAAATTCCCTTCATTGTTCACTAAGTCAAGATTGATGATGATTATGATGATGACGATATGTTCCCTATCACCTTATTTGTCTAATATGGGGCTTAGTATCATATATCTGGTTCATATTAGGGTCATATGTGTACCCTAATACTAAATGTGTAGTAACTAATTTGGGATTGAGAGCATAACTTAGCTTAAATACAATGTAATATTGATCCCTAAGGATATATCACCTCAGATAGTACTTTTATTGCAATAGTTTACTAACATGAATTGATCTAGCATCCTCTATTTGAAGAAGAATGGGGTCCTTATTTAGAAATATAATGGTGAAAGTGGTTTTTTTTAACTCAAGGATTTTTGTGTTGTACACATTAACTCAAGGTCTTTTCAAATTAACGTCAATGCATTAACATTATAATATTATAAAAACTTAGTATAGATATAAATTTGTACCATATATTATTTTCCCTAGCACCAAAATAAATATTATTTGGGCCTTAGGACCACTTCTAGGTGAAATTCATTCTTCTTTCCCTCCCGCACTCGCACAGTTTGCAATTGTTGATCACCTGCACGCTCAAAGCCTGAAGTTGGAGCAAGGGGTTGAAGCCCGACTATGCAAAGGAGAGGGGTAGTAGAGGAGAGGGGCCATAGAGGAGACGATACAATGATATTTATCTTTCCCCTTTGTCCTCTGCGATGATATTTTCCTGGGTGTGGGTACGGGTTTGGTTAGAAACAGTTTCCCAAGAGCGCGCAGGTAAGAAGAAGAGCAACTATAGTTTCCCAAGAGCGCGCAGGTAAGTTCTTCCATGAGAGCTTTAACCATGTTCTATATATACAAGAGTCCTTTGCTAACATTTGGAAGCTTCTTGAGTATTCTGAACATCATTGTTCCTCGAGGGTATGGATCCTCATTCTACCAAGGGCCTACTTTTTATAACCAATCTAGGTTTAAAACCACATGAGTGCAAATGCGAAAGGGATTTTGGGGGTTTCTCACAATTTCTGATATTGATGCTGATGAGGCAATGGTCCAATAAGGCCCATTCTGTAACAGTGCTCTCTGCTTCAAAGCCCTGGGTTATCCTAGCCTTAACTTAACAAGAAACTGTCAAATCTATCCATAACAAAATTCTTCACTTTTCTTCGGTTATTCCAGGAGAACAATCAATTACTTTTTTTTCTTCTTCAGGAAGTCAGAGAGAGTTTGGCATAATTATCCTTTAGTGCAACCTTTCTTTCATGAGCTCCTAGCAATAGTTTAAGAACTCCTCCAACTATCCAAGCAAAACCTTTTCAAGACTCCTTTTCCTTACAGAGTTTACTCTAGAATGATGTCTTGTGCATGACCAATACTGTGCCTTAAATGATTGTTTTGAACAGGTTTTGATCCCAGGACATTGAGAAAATATCTAGAGTGAACCAATGGTCTCCAAAATGTTTGCCCTCAATTTTGATTATATTGATATATGGTTAATCAAAATAGAGACTCCCCTGATTGCTGTTGGCTGGTTCCGGATATTGCTATTTACTTACTCTATTGTAGCTGCTTCTGTTTTTGTTTTTTAAATGAACACAATGCCCCCTTTTTTTCTGATTGAATCTACCCTTTCAGAATCCTTCTTTTTGAATTTGAGTCTATGCATCTGATATTCAAGGATAAGAATTTAATTTTGAACTTACTTTAGAGACAAAACTCCCTTTTAACATTGGTAGGCCCAGGTGAAAACTCTAATTAGTGTTTTTCAGGATGAATTTTCAGTTTTTTTGGAAATTTTGAAGCTGATTGTGTTGTTCAATGTTCAAAAGAACTTCCTGTTGCCTTCTGTTTGTGGGAGGATTATTGCATACATCTTATTTAGGATGTCCACAGTTAGCAATTTTTTTGGACGTAGTGTTTATTGGGAGGTGTTTATCACACCGGATTTCTTGCCACCAGAATGGAAGATGAGGATTTGAGAAAATGCTCTAGAAGGGGGAAAGAAGCACCTGTGCTTTTCACCTAGGAGGATTTCCCCTGAGGATCCTAGATTTTACTTTCAGAGACTTTTGCAAAGGCTTATATGGATATGTACCTTGCTCTTCATCTGGGGAATGTTATTCCGGCTGGATTGGTACATCTGCCTGCTGGCCAGCATCAACCATCTCTTAAAATCTATTTTGCGTTTTGGTTGTCTTTTTCGGTGGTTGAGAAGCTTTCTTGGAGTCTGATGGATTCTTGAACCCATTGTTGTAGCTTTTCAGAGCTAGTTTCTTTGGGCAGTTGCTTTTAATATGTTCGTATTCATTGTGTGTTCCACATTCGAAAGGAATATTTTCATGAATCATAGTCCAGTTCCTGGGAATGCCTTTTACCCAATGCTGATCATTATTCTTTTTGGGATGTGCTTCCTGAGATCTATGTTGCAATATATCCTGGCATATGTTGCCAATCCCTCGTCCTTCACCTGAAGTAATTTATGTCAATTCAACGAAGTTCCCTAGCCCATTTCCGATTAATTTAAGTCATTGGGCTTTCTAGAACTTCAAAATAGAGATAAGGTAGTCTTTCCGAAAACGAGGGAATTGTGGGCAGATGGAATATTTGGTTGAAGTTTGTTCAGTGTGGGCCAGTACTTTATAAAATTCTCGATATCCCTAGAATCAACAGTTACTTTCAAATATTAGCTTCTGCAGCTTCTCAGAGGGAAATACTTCTAGAAAGTATCCTCGTCCAAGAAGGAATATTTGACATTTCATATTCACCTAGGACCTTCAAATTCACCATTACCCATTAGTACCTGGAAGATTTCAAGGAATCGGTACTGTGTTCTACTCAATAGCTTCACTCTATTCATCAAATGTTACATAAATATTAAATATGTTTAATATTAAATAACAGGATAATGTTAGTGGAATGCATATACTTAATTTCTTTCCAAATTTACAAAACGTTGCTGAACTTACAATTATAATATCAAATTTGATACTTAATATTGACAAATTCTACATCAAACTCCGAATTATCAGGTATGGCAACCAAATCTTGACTTGTATTTTCTAAATTTGACAGTGTACAGTTAGCTTTAGATTGTAGATAATCTTTAACAATGTTTTATTTGGAGACATGGAAATTTGTTTAAGGGTTGAATAGCACCGAAGATTCACTTTGCATGTTTATTTTCTATTTGAAGCTTTACCATGTATTTATATTCTAGTAACCACTTGTGCATGTCAGCAGGGAGTTCACTCACTTTCTCCAGTTTAGGCAGTATGTTCTCTACATCAACCACTGCTACTGTAACTTCTGTGGGCTTCCCATTATTTGGTGGTTCTATCTCTGAGACAAATGGTATGAATTCAGTTCCATTTTCATTTTCTGGAAGAGCAGTGCTGCATCTGCTATTGCAAAGATGGATTCCAAATTGAGAAGCCCTGAAACAATTCCACAGGTTGAACCATCATCTGTTATAGGTGAAGACCATTCATTTAAAAGCTCTACCAGTGGTACAAATTTCACAGTAAAATCCAAAAATGAACTGAAAACTAGTGCTGTCTCTCCTTCCCCATCTCTTTTAGGAGTAACTGATGGTACTTCAAGTACTCTATCCAGCACAGCTTCAATTTCAACTTATACAAGCAGTCTCTTTCCCAATACTCAGTCTGCTTTTGCAGGATCTTTGTTTGGGCAGGCATCAAGTTCTGCTACGGCTACCACCTCAGCTCCATTTGCATTTGGGAGTTCTGCAAACATGCCTTCTCTTTCTAGTTCACTGCCATCAACATCTTTATTTTCAAGTAGTACTTTATGTGGGAACACAAGCCCTTCTCTGTTTGGGTCAACTCTGTCTGCTTCAGCTTCTAGTGCTTTAGGTAGCTTGTTTGGCTTAACTGCACCCAGTTCATCAGGCTCCTTCAGTGTACCTTCTTTTGGCCTCAGAAATAGTAGCACATCTCAATTTGCTTCTACTAGTACTCCTGCATCTGGGTCTGGCACCACAACTACATTTGGTGCTGCCAGTAGCCCTTTGGTAGGTTCTACTGGTACCTCTAGCTTCTCTTCTAGCAGTAGTACTTTATTTGGATTGGGCAGTAGCTCTCAGTTTGGTTCAAACACCTCTCCTTCATTTGGGTTGAGCACAACTCCACAATTTGGTTCCAGCACCTCTCCTTCATTTGGGTTGAGCACAACTCCACAATTTGGTTCCAGCACCTCTCCTTCATTTGGGTTGAGCACCACTCCGCAGTTTAATTCTAGTACATCTCCCTCATTTGTTATAACCAGCATTCCTCAATCTAGCTCAAGCATTGCACCTTCATTTGGCTTAGGTGTAACATTTGGTTCAAATACTACATCTTCATTTGCCACCGGGAGTACCCCTTCATTTGGTTCTGGCAGCACTCCTGCATTCTCTTCTGGAAGCATTTCTCCATTTGTTTCTGGTAGCACTCCTTCATTTGTTTCTGGGAGTACATTTGGATCCAGTAGTTCTCCCTCATTTGGTGCAAGCAGCTCCTTATTTGGTTCAGCTAGTGCTCCATCATTTGGGGGAAGCAGTGTGTCATTTGCTACTTCAAATACTCCAGCATTTGGTGGAAGTAGTGCCTCGTATGGTTCTGCTAGCACTTCATTCTATCGTTCAAGTAGTACTCCATCATTTGGCGTGTGACAGTCTTTTGGAGCTTCCAGTGCAACATCTTCACAGTCAACATTACCCTCATTTGGATCTGGGTTTGGGGGCACTGCATCCTTTCCCTCTGCAGGTTTTTCTTTTGGTGGATCTACAGCTGCAGGCAGCAACTCATTTACTTTTGGAGGGGCAGGAAACACTCCATCTAGATCCAAATGTTCATTTGGATCAGCTAGTACCACCCCTAGAACATTTACATTTGCTTCAAAAGACATTTCTTCTATGCCTTAGCCACCAATTTTTGGATTGACAAACTCAAATTCTGCTTTTGGGGCTACACCATCACCAACACAACAAGCTAATTAGATGGAAGATAGTATGTCAGAGGACCCTACCCATGACCATATGGAAATTAAATTTTGGCATTTTTTTCATACTTGGGCAGACCCTTAGTCATCTCCTTCGAAATTATTTTAACAGTATTTTGATGTTAGATAAATACCTTAAAGTTCTAAAGAATAGGCATTTGTATTTTTTTTTAAGGAGCAGCAAGAACCCTAGAAGTCAAGCCAAAGCAGTAGTAAACCCTTAGAACATTCACTTAATCAGATCTCGAATTTTATCTTGTCAAGACACACACTAAATGAAGTTTAAGACTTGAATTCATAATCTTAACATGTCTTCTAAAATGGGTCTTGTAGTTGCATTATCTTTAACAAGTTTGACAGCCCTTTATCATTTAATTTTATATATTTTTTTGTCAAAAACATTAAAGGAAACGCGAGGACCCTCAATGACAAAAGTATGCTCAAGTGTTATTATGATGCTGTATGTAATGGTGATGTGCCTTTACATGACTTATAGCAATCTGCCTATTCCTTTAATAATTTAATTTGTTTGAGAGACCATTTTTTGTTATACCACAATCTGAGTTTTGCATCAGTGAACAGTGCTAATAGGACATTGATTCATTATGCCTTTTCCCTTAAGACAGCTCAAGTATGTAATCTTTATGTTTCAAGCTTATTTAGAATTTTTAATTTGAGTGGAATATTTTACATATCAGACATTCAAGTTGTTCTTTCTGTGGGATATTATCAAAGATAAGTCAGTTGTGTCCAACTTATATTTGTAGTTTCATATGCAAGAATGTACTTTTTGACATTTCTTCTAGATATAAAATTGGTAATAATTTTGTTTCCATTGAATTGTTTGGGATTCAAAGCAATAATTTCTTTGAAGGAAACTGTTGAGGGTTTGAGTGATCTTGGAGTTTTTACTTTGAGTGGAATATTTTACATACGAGACATTGAAGTTGGTATTTCTGTGGGTTATTTTCAGTCCGTTGTGTCCAACTTATATTTTCAATCCGTTGTGTCTTCTAAGATATAAAATTGGTAATGATTTTGTTTCCCATGAATTGTTTTGGATTCACAGCAATAAATTCTTTGAAGGAAACAGTTGAGGGTTTGAGTGCTCTTGAACCAAAGGCTGAAATTTTGGTCCACTTATTATGTGCACTTCCTGGATGGGGTGAAAAAAATGTCCAGGTATATTTTGAAACATTGACTGAGATATTTGTGTTAGAACAACATTTTTTTATGATGGTAATGTTTGTGAAATATCTGAATTGCAGGTTCAGCAGAAGGTTATTGAGGTTATTACACACATTGTTTCGACTGTGTCAAAGTTTCCAAAAAGATGTGTTATTTTATGTATTTTAGGTATGCTTTTATATTCGAATGTTACTAGCTAATATATTTGGCAAGATAACTGTTTCATTCTACCATAGAAGTTGCTTATAAGATGATCACACTGGTATGCTTTTAAGTTTTAACAAGTTGTTGTTTTCAGGGGTTTCCGAAAGAGTGTCGGATTATAAGACTCGTGGACATGCCATGAAGTGTCTTACAGCATTTTGTGAGGTTGTTGGTCCCAGCTTTGTCTTTGATAGAGTAAGCCAAGATCTACATTTTCCTCATTTGTTATATATTTGCAAATATATTGAACTTACAACACATTATGCCCATTGCTATTTATATGTATAACTGGATTTTTTTATGCTATTAATTGTTGTATGCTGGCTTGTATGCTTGTTTAAATTGATGAACTATTTTCATCCCAAAAATTTCAGCTTTTTAAGATCATGAAAGAGCACAAAAATCCCAAGGTTCTCAGTGAAGGTTTACTTTGGATGGTCACTGCTGTGGAAGATTTTGGAGTATCACACATAAAACTGAAGGTGATCCGTCTTGCTAGAATATATATTAATGTCCTGCTCTTTGTATGATTTAGATTATGATATAGCTGTGCTTCTGTAAATTATGTGCTTGAGCCTTTTTTCCGGTAGTGTTTGACATTTGATAATGCATGATGAATGTCAGGATGTAATTGATTTTTGCAAGGATGTTGGATTACAATCTAGTACTGCAGCAACAAGAAATTCAACGATCAAGCTTATTGGCATCTTACATAAGTTTGTTGGTCCAAGTACTGTGGTCATGAGATCTTAATTTTTTAAGGATGTGTCAGAATCTCTCATTTTGTTGTCATGAGATCTTCATTTTTAAAGGGCATGTCAGAATCTCTCATTTTGTTGTCATGAGATCTTCATTTTTAAAGGGCATGTCAGAATCTCTCATTTTTAGATAAGTTAGACATTTCACTAAAAAAAACCTTTGCATTGATAGACATTAAGGGATTTCTGGTAGATGTAAAGCCAGCACTCCTAAGTACCCCTGATGCAGAGTACGAGAAAAATCCCTATGAGGTGGGTTAATTCTGGATGATGATATTTACTTTAGTTGATTCTAATGCTCTGATTTTAAAATAGTGGTGTTCATTTTTTTGTGTTTTTCAATGTTACTATTAACAGGGTCCAGTGGCAGCTCCTAAAAAGACCATAAAAGGTTTAGATTCTGCTTTAGTTTTAAGTGGATCTGGCTCTGATTGTTTTCCACGTGAAGATATAAGTGGAACGATTACGCCAAATTTAATAAAAAAATTAGGCAGTCTTGATTGGAAGGTGTGGAAGTCCTTGCTATAATTTTGTAGAAAATTTCAGGATTATCTTCAGACTTTAAAAAGAGAGTCTAAAAATGTTTTCTACTATTTTTTTATCAAGTTCGGCTTGAATCAATAGAGTGTGATCCAACAAGAAAAATCTAGAAATGCAGATCACTGGTGAAAAGCTCTTGGTTGATTCATTCACAAGAAGATACATAGGCATTTTCCAACTGAACTACAAAATTGAAGTATGCTTTCGCAGCAGGAACATCAAATGACAGGAATGCCTTCTCTAGACCCACAAGCAATGCATCAAGAATGTGATCACAAAGTTCTCTTGATTTTTTCAAATGCATTTGAAGAATGAAAAGCCATGAGAAGAACTTCCAAATGAAATAGGGATGTCTCTCTCTAACATCTACCTGACTTGCTCAACAAGACGAACCCATCATAGTCACCATACCAATGTTGCATCCTTAGTTCGATCATGAAGAGATGCTATAGGAGTCATTCATCCAACTGATTGGCACACATAAAACTATCTTTTAGAGTTGCCACCATAGGAAATCACTACATGATATGCTCAGAATATGCCCAGATTTGGAGACAAGCCTTCTTAGTGCTGTCTTTATGCCCAGATCATTGAAATTTACTGCCACTTGGAGGTGAATGTATGCACAGTTCTGATAGGCTGGGTGTTTTAGGCAAAACTATGGTCAGAAATTACTCTCCAGGTCTTGAAAAATACCCTATATGCTGCTGCAAGCAAACAATCTTGCCAAAACAAGTTCTGGAAAAGCCTGCTGAAGTGATTCCATTAGGTATTGATTTCTATCTTGATCACCTCATGTAATTGGGTGATCTGCATCTTGAAAGTAACATCTGAGCATTCTCCATGTGTATTTGATCCTCAAATTTTAACCATAAAGCATCCTAAGGTGAGAATAACACAGTGCTGTTCATTCTCTCTAGATCTTGCCAGAAAACAACGAGGACCCTGCCTTGAGATTTTCATGACATGGCTTGCTGTCAGATCAACAAATAGGCCTCTAAAATGATTTTGCTGGAAACATAGAAACAAAACTCTGAGAATCCACATTAGCACCAAGTTCAAACCACACACCCAGTTGCTAACTCTGTTATGATTTCGCAATGATTTGGAAAAATTCATCATAAGTTTCATGTCACTGCAAATGGATCAGAAAGGGAACAGTACTTTGCTGTCTGTGTAAGTACAGTAATCTTGGAAAAGAAAATAGTCTTCAAAGATGTTTGCAGCTGGCAAACCAACTCAAAACACTAGGGTGTTCACGAGGAAATGACCTGTGTATTCATCATCAAAACCCTTAACAATGCCTAGAAATTCTGTAACCCTTAGTGAAGTTGCCTGGAATGATCTTATCCATCCCATGAAGTATACTATCAAGGAGCCCAGGATATTCATGGACTCATAAACCTGTCATCTTCACTGAATTTGTAATAAAGTTTACCATTGGACACCCATGCAATATGGGGGGTAACATAGAGCACTTAACAGTCTTGGGGATAGAGGTATGGTGCTAGATATTCAATAGTTGTTCCTGTATTTGTCCTCTTCTGGTATTACTTTCATGGAGGAACGATAATATTCAAAAACTATTTGTAAACAGCAGTGTTCTATGCAATTATGATGTTCCTTTCCATATGTGACATGGTCGAAAATTTATCATTTTGACATATTTATGTAGCATTTTCCTATTGCATTGCAGTGATCTGCATTTCTAGATTTTTCTTGTTGGATACTACATCTTCTGTATGCTGTGACTGTTGTATTGTTCCATCTTTTGTTGTCTAGTTTATTAAGAAATCTAAGGCATATACTATTTCTTGTTAAATACTAAAGGATTACTGAATTAGTAATGTTGATTTATTTTCAGTCTTGACAAGGAATGTTAGCATGCAATGCAAATGTATCCTACTCAGACTTGATGGTTATTTTGTGTCTCATCCATCCCAATGGGTACATTGAGGGATACATTATGGTCATCTTCAAACCCTCCCATTTGTATGAAACTGATGAGGTCTTAATTTACTAATTGTAGCTCCACTGCTTGAGATATCTGTTACTACTAATATGAAATGATGAATTAGGAAATGTTCTTGACACCCTAATATTGGCATGAATTTTTTTTTTTTTTAAAATTGACTACCGTCGCTTAATCGACGGCTATAACTGTCGCTTTACCGATGATTACATTTTATAGCCATCGCATAACCGACAGCATGAAGGTTATTTTTTTTTTTAAATTTACTACCGTCGCTTAGCCGACGGCCATTCTATCACTTAACCGACGGCATGAAGGTTATTTTCTTAAAAAAATTTCACTACTGTCGAAGAAATTCCGTCACTTAACTGACGCTATACATTTAACCGACAGTAAGTGGGCTGTCGCTTAACCGACGGATTTTAAAGCTGTCGGATAACCGACGAAAACCGACTGATGCTTAAAAAAAATCATAGCGCCGTACATGCCACCAATATGGAAGGTCTTCTACACAAACCGCTATGAGTACATGTCCTACTATGTGAATAAAGGTGTTGAGGTCGAACATAGTAGTCCATCATCTGATTACCGATCATTGATGTATACCACTAACAAATACGAGATCACCCACTGATAATAAAAATGGGAATCAAGGTACTAGAGTGCAAACTAACAAGTGTGAATAAATGTGTTGAGGTTAAACACTTGAGAGGATCCATCGATAAAGGGAAATTGATGTATTCCCATATACTGTCGATGGCAAGAGAACCTGCCACTGATGACTGCAAGTCTGAAGGAACTCAAAATGACTTTAGATTCCAGTCCCAGAATAAATGATCTGAAGACGATGGGATGAAATCCAATGGAAGGAGGGCATTAAGGAATCCCCCATCATCCAACACGAGGTACTTAGCAAAGTTGTATAATGTGGAAGGACTTGATCATAAGGTGCACAAACTAGTATCTATACCGGGAATGGCTGATATGCAAAGTCAAGATAATTGAGGAATGGTCGACATGCAAAGTCAAGATAACTGAGGAATGGTCGACTCAGGTTTCAAATTCCTTCAAACAAGAGCATAACAGGGAATGGTGACTGAATAAAGGTAGCATAGACTCGATATACAAACTGGGACATCTCTGCGACACAGGAGGCATCGACAGAGGCTCCATGGGGACTGGAAGCTTAACCAGTAGGTGGAGATAAAATCAGATAAACAAGTATAGCTCCTAGAGTCAAACTATAAACCCAACCAATGGATGTGATATATAGTGCTCTGTTTAAAGGAAACATGACTCAACAGCTACCAAAGATAACATCATTCCTTGTCCAGGTTTTTGGTTTTTTGATTTTTTTTGGACTTTTTCAAATATTTAAAAAGAATGAAAAAGAATAAAATTGCTATATAGTTATAGACTAGGAGGAGACGAGTGTCATAAGGGAAAAAAAACTAGTTCCAAGAAGTGGAGCATACCTATGCTCAATGCAAGGATACATGTGTAGGATATCAACACTCGGGGGAAAATCCCCTCCCGATAAAAAGGGAATCAAGCTACAAAGGATATATAAAATGGCTCTGCATGGCTAGACATGAAATAAGTTGGGCTATATGGCTGAAGTGCAATGTCAGGGAAGCCAACATAAAGCTCAAAATAAGGCAGGAAAAGCTCATGATAATGGAATTACAACTTGACATAAGGGATTCCTGAGGGAAATAGGCCAGAAAAATATCAAGAGGAGTATGAGGCTCTTGTGAAATGTCATGGCAGTACTATACAATGGACTCCCACACCCTAAAGGATAGAACATCAGCATGGGCACCAAATGCAAATAAGGAGGTAACTAGGGTACCCATGTAAGGTCAAGCTCTACCACTCATACCATGCCATTTCTAAAACAACAACAAGGTTCTGTGACATAGTAGAGCAGGTTCGTACCTAAGGCTATGATGAAATGGTCATAAGGTCATGCAAAATGCAAATGGTGATGAAATCTAACATATATGCCAGTTTAGACATGATACCTAAGATCGGTACGAACGGGTCAATCTAATGGCTGAAATGGCACTGAAAAAGGTCCCCTACACCATGGATTAGGTAAAAAACGGTCCAAAATGATTAGAAATTGTCGAAACTATAGGAAAGGGGGTAAAAATTTTCAAAAATTTGAAAAATTTCTATAAATAGTAAAAAATTCAAAACATTATAAAACATTTGAAAATTTTACCCAATTGAGCTCAGATTTTCAACAGCGAATTCCAGGAGATCCAGCCGGCGGAATCCACTACCGTTTCTTCCAAGTACTTACCCATGCTCTTCTCTTCCATTTTAATGCAATTTTTGTCAAATTCCATGGTCATTTGAGGTTTCTATGCCAAACTAAAAGGGGCGCTATAGCCCACACAAAAATCGAGTGTTTTTTCGCGTATAGGGATGGATATACGTGGAAAATGCCCCCACAGTTGCATACATATGCAGGTGTTTGGAGAAAAGTCATGTATGAGGTCGTGCATAAGGTTTTTCAAGTAATCTAATGTGCAAACTTGCAATTGTTTGTGCAAGATGGTCCTAGAGTGGAGAGAGCATGAACATGGTGAGGTAGAGGAGGCATTAAGGGCCAATCTAATGTCTCAGCAAGCTCTATGTGCATGTGGACTCTATAAGTTTTGGTGTCTTTGTGGTTTGAGGGCCAAACCAAGACTATTGCAGATGCTGGTGGATTACTGGGATCTAGACTCTGAGTCCTTCCAGATAGATGGGATGTCCCTCACTATAGAGGTAGAGGACATATACTTCATTAATGGTATTTCCAAACAGGGAGAAGTAGTGAACCTTCATTCTTGTGGTGGGCTAGGAGGTGGCTTGACTATCAATGAGTACATTGTGGTGTACTGCTATCCAGACACAGAGAAGGTGGGGAGTCAGGTCCCTACCAATGCTATATAGGTGCTAGGTATAAAGGCCATACTATTGACATTGGGAAAGATAGCAGGCTTGGCATCACTCCACCAGGTCTCATGACCTTTGATGTTCTATGCAGTGGAGTGCATGAGACCCATGGTTTATGACTGGAACACTACACTACTGAGCAACATGAAACATCAGCTCAATGAGTGTAAGGCAGGCAGAGTGTGGAACTTCAGGTTCAGTAGTATATTGAGCATGTTTTTCTTCGAGCGTGTTCTAGGATTGAGCCCCAGAGTTGACGTTCCTCTTCATGGGGTTCAAGATCTAGCCCAATGGTGTTGGGCAGATGTGATGCACAAACTAGAGGGAGGTAGGGTGTCTAACCCCTATCCAGTTGAGATCTTTCCGTGGTGGTGACGATAGATAGTTGCCATCGATGACTACCCCTATGAGGGGATTGATTTATGGGGGGGACCCGGACATGCCGCTACCACCAGGATCGTCATATGGTGATATAGGTAATGAATCTTTACCCTCTCTTTAAATTTTTGTGTTATTTAATTTTTTTGTGTTTTCTGATTATATGGAATCAAAAGACATATTTTTGCATGACAATACATAGTGACATCTACCATTTGTATGTAAATGTGGGACCACGGCGGTCGAAAGGCTTCCCTCGTCACAGACAAAGGGGAAGAGGAGATGATATCACGGGTGTGGATGCAGAGCGGACACTCCAGAGCATTCATACCAATTTTGTGAGGTTGACACATAGGGTTCCCATGGCGCAAGTCGAGGACTTGCTTGAGGCTATGTAGCACCAGGTGGTGGGGGTACCATGAGCATGGGTGCGATTATTTCGACGTGCAGCTAGAGCCGTAGTGACCTTCCATGATCACAACCCCCATCCTCCTCCACAGGATTAGATACCTGGGAGTTTCTACATTTTGTACTACCGTGTATTATATGTTGGTGGCTAGAAAGCCCCAATTTTGTATCATGACACTATGTATTACCACATATTGGATGTTATATAAATTTTTTTATGGTGATCGGTTTATTTATTTACATGTGTAAAAATTGTGTATGTGATGAATTTATTGTGTATGAAACAAATGCCAATCTAACACGTAGTTAGCATATGAGTCAGCAACTTGATTATTAATTCTTGGAATGTGTATGTATGTTATATTGTCAAATTGCCATTCTAATAATCTCACATGTAAGAATCTTCTTAATAACATCGGATCTCTAACATGGTACAAACCATTAAGCTGTGACACTACTAACTCTGAATCAAGACGTACCTCAAGAGAGAGAATGCCATGTGAAATGGCATCCCGTAGAAGCTCAATAATGGCACTATATTCGGCAACATTGTTCGAAGATGGCCGTAGACATACACCTCCTGAAGATAGTACCTGACCCATAGGAGTATAAATCACCCAAGCAGCAGAGGCTGAGTGTTGGGTGTGATGGCTTGCACCATCCGCGAATCCTATGTAGGTGAAAGATTCCCTTGAAATTTGCCAAAATAAACAGAAACTAATCACAAACCCGATCACTATAAGAAAAAGATGTAACTATGAAAAACTGTACAACAATATACAATAACTAGCCTTGGCTGAAAATCATGCATAGTACTTCTTGAGATAGAGCCCATTTCTAGGCTCCGCCAAGGCCATTCCCTCATAATCCACTAACTCATAAGCACCCTTCTTTAACACATGTTTGACGATGTAAGGACCATGCCACATGGGATTAAACTTTCCTTCCCCCAAGGGTTCTTTCCTTTGATCCCACAAAAGGACCAAATATCCCTCACTAAACCTCCTTGGATGGATAGAATTATCATACTAGACCTTTACGTGATGTTTATTTACTTCTAGAGCCACCAAGGCATCTCGATGTTGCTCATCAAGTTGCTCAAGGTGGACCAAATGCTCCTCCAATGGTGAAGTGTCTGGTAAGAGTTCTATGGCTAGCTTCAAAGAAGGAATCTCACATTCAACCAGTAATATCAACTCCACTCCATGTACAAGTTGATATGGAGGAAAACTCATGGCAGTCTTAACAGCAATTCTATATGCCCACAAAGTAGGATATAACATGATGTGCCAATTATTCTTGCTCTGTGCGATGGTTCATTGGAGAATGGATTTGAGTGATTTATTCACTGCTTCTACCTATCCATTCACTTAAGGGTAGTAAGAGGAGGAATGCTCTTGCTTGTACCCTAACTTTGATGCCAACTCTTCCATCATACAATTCTGAAAGTGTGAGCCATGGTCAGTGACAAGCTCTTTCAAAATTTCAAACCAAGTAATAATCTGGTTGAACACAAAGTGTGTGGCTATCTCACCATTGGATTTAACTGCAGGCATAGCCTCAGCCCATTTTGTGAAGTAATCAACAGCCACTATGATGGTTCCAGATTCAGAATCGAAACGTCGACCTAAAAATGTCTACTGCGGATTGTCCGAAAGAACCCTACAACAACAGCCACTATGATATGATGATGCCCCCCAACTGAAGCTGGGTTGCAATCCATAAAATCAAGCCCCCACTTAGTGAAGGGACCAGTGGTGATAATGGGATGTAACAGGGCAGGTTTCGAGCGCATATTACATGCAAACACCTGGAAAGGGTGGCACCGCTTGACTGAATCTACACAATCCTTAAAGATCGACAGATAGAAATAACTCGCTCTTAAGATCTTTTGGGCTGTAGAAAGCCTAGATAAATGACCACCACATGCCCCTCCATGGAAATCATTCAGCACTATCTCAGCCTCTTCATGAGTTAAACAACATCGTAAAATGGAATCTACCTGACGGCGGTACAAAGTGTTATCCACTATGAGATAATTCTTATACACGTGATGTAATCGTCATCTTTCATCCTGTGAGAGGTGAGTAGGGACCTTCAATGTTTGTAAATACATAATGATATCCCCATACCATGAGTCTAAAGTTGAGATTAAGAATATGTGTTCATCTAAAAACGTATCTTCACAAACCAACTCCTTGGCCTCGCTCGAGAAATCCGATATAAGCTCTGCAAAAATTAAAGACTTCTTTGATTTTGCTGAAACAAATTTAATATCAAATTCTTGCAGGATGACAATCCATTTATTATATTTTCCCCCAATCATCCTTCGAGTGAGGATGAATTGAAATGGATTGACATGGGCTACAACCAAGGTCTGGCGAAGGAGAATATAATGTCTCAACCGTTGAACTACATGTACAGTAGCTAAAGAAAGCTTCTCGACATGAGAATAACAAATCTCTATGTCAATAAGGTTCCAGCTCAGATAATATATGACCTGCTCTTGGAGCTCCTCATCCTCTTGAACCAAAACCATACCAATCGTCTCCATGGATGTGGCCACATAAAGTAGAAAATCATGGCTATAGTCTGGGGGACTAATCACCGGGGTCGATGCTAGGGCTCACTTGAGCACATAAAAGGACTCCTGGGCTCACTCATCCCAACAAAAGGTGGTGTCCTTATTCAATAGACGCATGAATCCTTTAGTCAAATTGGCAAAATTGACCACAAATATCCGTAATAAGTTTTCCATGCCTTGCAAACATTGAAGATGACGAATATTCTTCGGGGGAGACAACTGAAGTATTGCCACAACCTTCAAAGGGTCGACTCTTATACCCTCTTTAGAAATGATGAATCCTAACAAGCGACCTGACTTCACACAAAAGATGCACTTATGAGGATTTAACCTAACCAAATAATGGAAACACCTTTCGAATACCAATCTCAAGTGATAGGAATGACACATTCTCATATGAGAATGAGCAGCAAGGTCATCCAAAAATACTTCAATAATTGACTTGAGATCGTGGAAGACCAAGGTCATTGCCAACTCAAAAGTAGCTCCGGTGTTCTTAAGGCTAAAAGGAATTTTTCGATATGCAAACGTTCCCCAAGGACAAATAATTGCAGTCTTATGTTGGTCCTTAGGTTTAATTTGTATCTGATTATATCCAAAAAATCTGTCCATAAAGGAAAAAACCTCGCTACTGGCACACTCAACCAAAATCTGATCAATAAACGGTGTGGAGAAATTGTTCTTAGGACAGGCACGATTCAAATCATGGAAATTAGTACATATGCAGATCGCTCCTTGCTTCTTATCCACCAAAATGGGGTTTGAAACCCACTCCGTCAAGGGAACGTGATAGTTTAAACCAGCTTTCAACAGTTTTTCTATCTCTATCTTAATCATGGGTGCTTTCCTAGGATTCACCGCATGCAAGCGTTGTCGAACAGGCTTATTGTTGGGATAAGTCTTCATCTTGTGTTCGACAATATGAGGGTCGATACCTGGCATTTCGTCGTAAGACCAAGCAAAGATATCATGGAATTATTTAAGTAGCTCAGTGTATTCTTGAATCTCAACATGGGAACATTCTGCCCCAATATAGACATTCTCTATCCTGCCAGGATCGCGAGAGATATTGATAGGAATTGTTGAAGATATGTTTTCCATGTTTCCATCAGCCATCAAACTAGGAGAGCTTAATGGAACCATAGGACTACCAACTCTCTCACTAAGAACTGCCCTAAAATCCTCACACTCCAAGTGGTCAAGATTGGGAAGAAAGTAAGATCTATGATGGAGTTCCTCCCATGGTGGCTCAACTCCCAACATAGCCTCAATAATCGCTTCATATGAAGGGAAAATGGTATCAAGGTAGTTGTGTGCATGAAAAGACTACATTGCCCATGCCGGTAGCAAATAAGGGTCCTCCTCCTCCGTCCACGAAGAGGAAGGACTTGTATCTGCAACACATTCAATATTAGCTTGATAAGCTATCATAGTTGCATGCAATGACATATTCATCACGATGAGCTCACTCAGAGTACTCAGTGTAGGAAGAATCCAAGGATCTTCCATATGACTCATGCGAAAAGACACCAATCTCATTGATGTCAAAGCCTCACCGGAACTAGACCCTATCATAACGATCGGTGCAGGACAACTAAAGATTCTCATGAGGGATGGATACATGCCTACACCCACACTCTCAGTTGCCGTCTGAGAGTGTTCAACGATCGGGATCGAAGCTCCCGAAGATGTGGTAATAGATGGATTCCTAAACATCGTTTGATCAACATGACTATCTTCCCATTAAATGGAAAGAATATAATGTGAAATAGGGAAGAAGCAATGGCTTGCATACTGTACATCCAATTCCTACCCAGCAAGATATTGTAGTCAAGGGGTGCATCAACCACCTCGACCTCTATCGCAATGGTCTTCCCTCCTAAATGGATCTTAAGGGAAGGAAGGATGCCATGAAACCTAAATGATCTCCCATCAAACGCAGTTGACATGGTCACTGATTTAGATAGCTCAAGGGAACCTAAACACTTCCAACATGATAAAGACATCATAGAAGCAGTAGCGCCTTCGTCAATCACAGTGCACTTGATGGTCATATTAAGACATTCTACATGAATCAAAAGAGACACATAGTAAGGCAAGTGAGGCTGAATTCTTGTGGCTTCAAATTTAATCATGAAGGAAGAATCATCATCATTCACACATAGGGTAGAAAGGAAATCCTTCTTTTTTGAAGGAAAACTCTGAATCACTTCCAATGCAGACATCGCACAAGGAGTGTGGCCCAAATCCTTGACAACTGAATAGTTCTGGGCGGCTGGAGCATTAGGATTGTTCCCTGAATGCTTAAGGACTCAATTAGGAATGCGAGGTGCAGCTTTAGGTTTATCCACAGGTTTCTCAATATGAAAAGGAGACCCTGGTGGATCAGGTTCCTTTCTTGGGATGGATTGTGACGAACCATAGTCCTTCATATGAGTCACAACTTTTGCAGCATGGACCATGTTAATGCAACCATGACCATTACCCTCCGGTGGATCTTTATCACCACCAAACTAATCATGGGTCCTTGAGTTCATATTTTGATTGTGAGGTAAAGGGTTAGTTAGCACAGCTGGGCCCTATGCTAAGAATATCGAGGCTTCATCGATACAAGGGCACAAGTAAGTGAGGTGATCATCCTTACACAACTTGCAAGAGAATTTAACCTTATGTTTATCTTTCTTGTCCCCCCCAGCATTACAGGCGTTCTTGTCATTATTATTAGAATTATCATTCCTATTCCCACCCTTACAATTACTCTGACCCTTCTTTTTATTCCGTCCGAGCTGCTAGTTACCCTTCTAGTCCAACGATTGCACTGAAAATACACTCGTCGTTTGGGTGGTTTGAGATGAAGCCGTGGCTTGTCCCGAAATAGATCGGTTGATTGACAATTGACTAACTCGTTTTGCAACCGAATCCACAGGTTTAGCACTTGCACAACCAACAATGCCATCGACATGTGGTCCAGTTTTAACTTTGGCGTCAAAACTAGAACGCGGAGCATTGGGAATGCTCTCATATAACAAACCGGACAAAGCATAAATCAAGTCTAGTTCGTGTGCCCTAAAAATCACTTGTTCCTCATTCTACACTTCGAATGTAGAAACACCCTTTGCTATATATGGAAATAATGACTTAAGGAACCATTTGAGGAGGAATTCCAGCGGTATAAAGGATTTAATTAACCTCTTCCGACTACACCACTCTTGGATATGATCCGAGGTATGTGTGGCTTTATCCTTCCGAAATGTCGACAAGATTTCAGTACCAAATTCATAATGCACTGGTAGCTGGAAGTGGTTAAGAAAAGTCATCGCTAGGTCATCGAACAAAGTGAATGCCCCCCTAGGTAGCTCTATATAACATTTCATGGCAGGCCCTGTAAGGGTGCATTGAAACAACCTTAAGTGGATGGAGTCCTGGTGTAAGGAATTTGAAGAGCACCATAGGTGAAAGGTAGTAACATGTTCGCTCGGATCCTCTCCCGGTTTGCCCTCGAACTTAGGTATGTCCAAGGGAAGCTTAGTAGGGACAGCTGACCAAGCTGGGTCATGAGCTACAGGATCATTTTCCAATCTCAACAAGTCAGGAAGATTTAGTCTCATGAGGAAAGGGAGCCTAGGATGATGAGGTTGATGGATCGCTCCCTGATAATTCTGATTCATATAGGTCTGATTACCACCATGGCCTTGGCCATAATGCCCTCCTCTAGCTTGACCTGTATAGAGTGGCATGGAAGCACCATAGTGTGGGGGAACTTGACTATTAGGAGCTACAAATATGTAATTTGGAGAGTAAGCAGGTTGTTGGCACCCTCCCCCATAAGGTGAAGAACCCTATCCATACTGCGTCCCNCATAGTGTGGTGGAACTTGACTATTAGGAGCTACAAATATGTAATTTGGAGAGTAAGCAGGTTGTTGGCACCCTCCCCCATAAGGTGAAGAACCCTATCCATACTGCGTCCCATAATAGGGTCCATAAGTCATCGCATGACGTGTCCCATGAGACACTCTGTAAGTAGGAACACATGCTCCAAAAGTAGGAATATGACCTCTAGAAGTATGAGCATGACCTCCTAAAACAATGGGTGGTACATGAAGTTGAGACACAGCCAGTCTAGTAACCGCAGTATGGACATAACTCGTAGCAACGTTTCGGCCTAGAGGACCATGTGAATGAGGTGGAGGGTGAACATTTGAAGAACTAGGGACAGAGGATGAAGGGATCTATGTAATCAAGTACATACTATTCCCTACAGTCACTCGTCTTGGATCTAGTATCCTAATAGGATCACTAACCCTAGACCTGGGAGGAATATGTGATGTAACTTCCACCACCGAGATGGAAGGTGCAATGTGACTAGTGCTCCCAAACCTCTCCACATGGTAAGGAATGAGAGTGCCCCTAGGAATAGTGTTAGGCTCGAACTCGGATTCGACATGAAATGCCAAATCATGTGTAGGAAAGCTAAACATACCATAACTACCATAACTAGTGCTCGTGGGTTCAAAATGAGTCTCGTCATCCTCCGGCATTCCATACCGGTGATGCGTCAATGGGGAATCAACCCTAGAGTGAGTAGGTCTATCATGAAAGTTTCCTATCTCAGAAATCATAGGACCAAAATCAGTCAAGTCTGGTGAAGGATCATAGGTAGGAGTAAACTCCCCATCTTTCACTTGAATGGGAGAAGGTGGTTCAGGAATACCTTATATTTGGTCTCCCATGGTGTGTGAATCAATGTGCGAAGTAGTCTGCCTAGATTGTCTATTTCTCTCTCCCAAAGGAGGAGGAAGTGTAGAAGGTGAAAGACCTACTAAATGATGATAATAGCGAGGAGCCGCACCTGAATCCACAATGACTCAAAAAATATAAAAGACTCTCTATCTATGCAAACCCTAGGCAAGCTATCGTGCACAGAGAAATCACCAATAAAATATAAATCCAAATGCAAGAAATCAAGGGTAGGATAAGTGAGCTCTTAAATGAAGAAGGTATGTCTCGCCTAGGAGAGGCTTGAGACTCCCATACATAACAAGTGGAGGTACGTAACCAATTATTGTGGCCCTCAGCTTCAACGCATAAAACGACTATGCTGTCTGGCCCCAACCTGGCCGGGACACCTACAGAATAACCCCTGCAAAGTACGCCCTCGATATCCCAGGTAAGGTTACTAAGGTCACCTCAATATAATCAATGCTTAGGCAGACAATCGTAGGTGGGATTGACCATATGGGCAGGGTAGCAAAGCCTGAAACTCTTAAAAGAGCCCCCAAATACAAATACAATCTTGGAAATATCTCCTGTGCTACTCAGTTATGACTAGGGGTCATCCCAATCAATAACCACTCACAATGCCTCGTGCTTAACTCCCTTTTGAGAGGAGGATCCTGAGAAACACTGGTTATATGAAGGATTTCACACACACACTTGGACAGACACATGCATGTTGTTGTTTAGTTGTCTTGGAGAATTTAATCACAATGAACTATTCCAAGACCCTAAAACCTAATCTTGTTGGTGCACCCTATAAAGAAAAGAGTGTAGTTAATTTTAATTAAGTGTTGATTTTAATTGTCTTTATTACTCAAAAGAGGGATATGGCCATGCAACTAATGGTGTTATGACACAACATGAAGTAAAATGCACACCTAACAATCAATGCAAATGCATTGTGTCCATGAAAATAGGGTATGATACTACGTGAAATGCACAATTTTTGTTCAAATGATAAATGCAAGCTTTCCTATATGAAATCCTAACTAATACTCCAAAGCAAATGTAGTGCAATTACTATGCAAAATGCAAAATGCAATGCATGACGATAAGCAAATATTTTTGGATTTTTTGAAATAAAATGAGATACAAAAGGCAAAAGAATGATTCTACAACCCCCAAACTCTGCAAGCACACTCAAGCAGCACTCAAGCAAAGCACTAAGGTAAAAGAAGTCTAATCCACTAATTCCAAACAAAAAATCGAAAATGCCATGACAAGAACCTTTTTTTAAAAAAAATTTACCCTAAAAAAAACATCTCTGGTCAGAAACTGAGGTGTATACAGACTCTGGCAGTATCAAAGGAGACTCAGCAATCATCACAACTCACCCAGCAACCATTTAACTTCCACTAAAAGGAAAAACTAATGGCATATGCAACTATTCGTAGTAAACCCGCATGTATACGCTGAAATCGCAGAGGAAACCACGTGTATACGTCACTGTGAGTTCAAAACTCACATATAGGAAGAAAGGTGCACAAAAATCAAGGAAAATAGACAAACTGAGACAAACTTCACACCAATCAGACACTACTAGGAAAACATGCCCCTAGACTCGACACAGAAACAGGAGAGAAAGAGCAATTCAAAGTCATTTAATGCCGATAGAAAACCCCAAAAGGAAAACTACCACGAAATCCCCAGTGGAGTCACTAATTATGTTACGGAGAGAAATTCCTATGGATTGGGGTACCAAAATAGATAGCTTGACTCGAGAAATCAATCCTTTCCAATATGCAATAGAACTTAAATATCTAACACTGAAGGATCGGACCTCGTACCTTATTCCGGACGGTTGAAGTAGATCCCCGTTGATCTTTCCAACTTCAGCTTTAATTGATAGATTAATTCCTCAACAACAAGTAAACAATACAAGCATACTATATATCTTGGTGTTATATCTATTCTAGCATATATAATCAACAATGTATAAGCATTTGAAAACATCCATGGATAAAATATTCATTCAAACATACATTATTGGATAGGAAAATATATTTCTATTAATTAAAATCAAAGATTACAATGGATACAACCTATGTCGACACATTTGCGAATCGGAGAAATTGAATCCCCCACTTGGGCCTCCACCACCTCAATCCTCCATCTCTCAATAGCAAGGTCACAAGAAAAAGGAAAGCTTGGGAATAACACAAAAGTGCTCCAAGGGACAAAGGAATGCAGAATCAAGCATAAGTTCCGGCAACAATGGACTATAGCTTCTTTGCTCTCAATTCTCTCATATGCCTTCAATGTACCATAGAGTTCCTTATATAACTTTTCAAAGGGGTAATGAAAGGTCGAATCCGAGCGATCTCCAGGGCCAAGGCATAGGGAGGGCCAAGATTCAAGTGAGTTAGATCCATATCGAGGAAAACTCCAAAAGGATTTCGATTATGCACACATCCCAATGTACACGGTTTTAGGGGTCAAACCCGCGTATACATGCGATTAAGGGTTTAAAAGTCATGTATAGAAATTTTCACATGTTTTTAGGGATGGTCTAGGAAACATCAAAGGACAAAAAATGGTCCAAGGGGTCTAAGGAGTCTGTAGAGGGACAGCGGAAGGCCATACAAGTGTGATTCACCTGGAATGGTAAAATAAGCTATAACACATGTTCAGTCTAATTTTATTCTTAGGTCTGGTTTTAGGTCTCCAAACAGCAGCAATCTCCCCCAAAATCTTGATAGTATTACCCTAATGAGTAATTGAAGAAAACTCAACAACTTTTATTTTCTTTCTTTTTGATAGTGCTACCTCATCACAATGGCTATGAATCTTTTGATCAGCAGAAACCCTAGTTGCATTAGTGACTAGAATTTTATCATCATCATCAAATAGGCGTTTCTCATCTTTTGATAAAATTATGATAGGGCTCTGTTTTTGCACTTCAATACCTTCTTTTTCATCTAGAATTGTCTCTATAGGTACAACATCTTCAATAGGCCCGGCTTCCTTAATTTCTGACTATAAATTCTTACTTTCATTGTAATTAAGTTGCTGTTCAAATTCAGAATTTTTATTTTCAAGGTTTGAAGCTTCTTCTAGTGTCACCTTCTCTTCATTTTTTATTGTTACCTTTTGCTTGAGCTTCTTAATCAAAGTATTCCCTTTATCTACTTATCTTTTGTTAGACTGTCCTTATTGATTAGTTTTAAAACCTGACCAAAAAATGAAATACTCCCAAGTCTTTCCCCTACTCTGCAAGACAGTGCTTATGATAAGCTTGATGAGTCCATGATGGAAAATAGAATGTTTTGTATGATCTTGGTGCTCTTTAACTTTGCATGACATCTTTTGCAGAATTTTCAGAAAAAAAGAAAGGTAATTTCATTTTGGACTCATCACTAAGATGCTGAAGAAACCTAAAGTGGTATTTGAAAACAAAAGCATATCTACCCTCACAAGTAACATAACTCTGTAAGACTTTAATGGGCTCAATCCATTCAAGTTTGAAGTTATGGATTGAAACACCTTTTCCCCAATCTGCAATCACAGCAGGAAGAAAATACTTTTGTGCATTTAAGGTGAATGGAACCTTTTTAAACCATAATTATCCCTCGTTCAATATCCCTGTTGCCTCAGCTATCAATTCCTTAGTTAATTTGAACTGTAAGGTGTCAAAAGACACAATGTCTTTATGTAAGCACTGAGCAAATTTATAAGACACCTCTGCATGGTATCCTTCAATCTTTTTGAAAAATGTTAACCATCCTACATCTGAAAATAACTGAGCACATTGTGGAAAATTCTTCATCCACCCTAGGTCTGAGGGCTCTGCCCTGTTTTTTTTCCACTTTTCTTCATTTTTACTAAGGTTTAAAAGCTCCTGTCGATATGCCACAATCTAAATATCTTCAAATCACAACAGACTGACATAACATACAGTTCAAGAAACTCCAACAGGCTCTACTTATGGATTTACTATTTAAATTATGAATACTTTGAAAGTATTTGCTAATAGTTCATCATTTAAAATGTATTAGGTGAAAAACTCATATTTTGCCTTCGAAATTTATCATTAATGATTTCTTCAGAAAAGCCCCAAATTTAGAAAACCCTAGAAATGGCATGGGGGATACCTATTTAGAATACCAATACAAGCACTAGAATGTAGTTATTTCAATGGTTAAGTGTTGAATTGCATGCTCCACCTGTCTCTAACCATCTAGACCACTCCAAATAGTCACTGCTGAAAAGCCCTAATTTCTCGTTCAGTTGAAAAATCTTGAATTCTCAGCACTGTCTTCTCATCATGATCTTCAGTATTCTTCATGTCCTTCAAATAAGAAACATATTCCCGGAAAGCTTTGTCTCATTCAACTCATTGTCATCATTTTACCCGCTCTGCATGAAATCGCCATGATCTTGCCCTTATGATAATCATCCACCTGTTTCAATGATTAAACAATGGAGGACATGTATCAACTACATCAAATAATATGATTGACACCTCATAGATAAGAATCCTAAAGAAATTGGACTAAAAAATGATGATTTTAGCATTCGCGATTTTCTTGTAGCGCTCTAATGTATCTATTTTGTTCTTGCGCTACAAGAAAGTCCAAGCAAATGATTTCACATGATTAATCCAATAATAAGAGTTAAAACTTGGTTTATGGGTCTAATTTAACCTTAATGCTATTTATAAACCTCATTAATCCATATATGCCTTATAAAACCCCTCAACTATGAAATTAAAGCAAAATTTGTAAAAACAAGCTTAAAAAATAAAAAATCATGAAAATTAAAAGTTTAAAATCAAAATTATCTCTATCAACAAAATTTCTAGAAACAAAAAAGTAATAGCAAGGTTCAAAAACATAAATAAAAAGCATGAAACAAAGGAAGACAAAATCATGACCTAACACATATTGTTATGCTACCTGAGTGGATGCCTTGAGACCCTTTGTCTCACAGCCCACCCACACTCCCTCTCCTCCATCCTTCCATTGAGCCATAGCTCCCCCCCTTCCAAGAGAGGTGTTTCTCCAAGCTAGGGCATGGTGGCCCATTCCATCAAGAGAAGGTATAACTTGTGGTTTTATGTTGTTTATTTTATTTTATCTAATCCATTGTTTGTTTGTAGGTTCATTATTTAACATGTTTTTGCAGGTATTTTTGTTCTAACAATTGTATGCAAGTTGCTGGAACTAAACCCTAACTGTGTTTGCAGAGGGGTTTCCATTTCTTCTTCTTTTCTATTCTTTATTTCATTTCTGTTCATTTTTCTTACATTTCACCACCAGGAACCTATCCTTCCAACATATAGATGGAAGGTAGCCATTCCTTCCCTGTAGCAAGGGATAAATCCCTGCTACAAAAATGGTGACCATACCAGGTCGATCCCACAGGATCCCTGGGTCTATTTTTTTTTAATTTCAAGTTTTAGTTTAGTTTTTTCCCTAGGTCAATTTTTCTGTTAAATCTAGCTTATATTCTTGTTTATTTACATTTTCAGTCACTGCCGAGCCTCCACAAGGGAAATCTGAGTCCATTTTTCCACAGTACAGGTTACTGTCAGTCGGATCTGACTCGAGGTCAAAAAATTTCACATTCTAAAGCAATTCGCACTTATCGAGCCTAGACAGGGGACTAGGTTTCTCATTTGGGCACCACAGGTGCGACCAAGTCACCTATTTACCCTCGAAAGGTGCGACCCCCTTCTAGAAGACAACCCGCTTCTATCTGCAAAATCTGAGCAACCACCTCCCCTGTTTCTGGAAAAATTTGGCGACCCCCTTGCCACATTTGACTTGAAAAGTGTGATCTGTCACTCAAAATTGGGTTAATAATTAAGGGTTGTTAGGGTAGCTCAGCCCCCTCTGTCCATATGAACTATCTTATTTTTGTTTCTATTTATATTTATGTCAATTTCATTTACAAAACAAAGTGTAAATTAAACACTTATTAGGTTAATGAACATAGTTTGACTAAAACTCACTTAAAATCAACAATCTTACTTAACCCTTCCTCCTCTACCTAGTCATCACTCTTTGGGGTATTCTGGGATAAGACGAAGGGCATAGCCCATATAGTAATAGGCACTTCAACCAATATTGTTCGAAACCACTAAAAATGGGTGACTTGGAAGGTAGAGGGGGTAGAGAAGGAGGGATTCTCACAACGCTCAGCATCCTCCCTATTGACCAACCTTGCTTCTGGAAGGTGACCTATGGATCTACGGATGGGATTAGTCCCATTATGTTGAGATCCCAGCACCTTTTCTTGGTTGAAGAATAATATAGGTGTAAGATAGTCACTTAGTCAGGATATCACAATTCAAGATTACAAATGGTACATGTCTAGAATTTTTTTTTATTACTATTTACTGCTTTCATCCACAATGATATGAACTCTATGAAATATTCATAAACCATGTGCAGCCACTAGATAACAGAAAAATAAAAAGGCATACACACCATACCATGTAAACCAACCCAACTCAATTCATGACGCTCTTCCTAAAAGTTCGGGTCATTAAACCAACATTGTCGAGACCATTTTCGATGACCTCTCACACTATCAGAAGGCCAAACAACCTCTGATTTAGATTCATACCCATATCAGTATAAACCAGACCTACACACTACACCATCAAGCCCCATGGCTGGTGTAGGTGGCCCCAGCACGGTTATGCAAACCGTGATAAGTCAGCTGCCACCACCCATATTGACTAGTCAAGTTGTCCCACCTGCAACACATGCGGGTAGTGGCCCTTCCACATACATTGCCCCTCCTGTAACACATGGGGGTAGTGGCCTTTCCACCTACACTACCCTTCTTGTCATACATGGGGGCAGTGGCCTTTCTACCTGTTTGTGTCAGAAACTATTTCTAAGGCTAAGGAAACATGCTAACACAATCTCAAGAATAAATTCAATTCAAACTAGGGTTTAGGGTTTTTGTTTTAAATATTTTGGTC